>CM038215.1:43966348-44566348 GCA_021442155.1 Cymbidium sinense
CATGCTGTTCAAGCCATTTCTGAAAATCTGTGCAAGGGTGCAACAGAATAGGTGCATTCCTTAATATAGATACACATCAGTTGGTCTTTAATGAAATGTTTGTCTTATAGCTGACTGAGAATGAAACAAATCTTACTTGTTCTAAGCGAAGGGCCAGTGATCATAAGATCGTTCATCAAATAAAATGCCTACATGTGGATTCATTTTCTCCTCCCACACTTGTATATTTTGTAAATGTGCATTTGTAATTCTTGAAACAAAATTGAGACCTGAATAGCTGCAGCTTTTCATTTCCCAGCCATGGGGTGAAAGCTTCAGTCATGTCTGGCTGTATATAGCATGACTGTTTAAAAAATATCCGGTTCGTTGCGATGTTTCTTTCAGTGTTCAATGAATGAAGTTGATGTGAATTTATTTTGTCTCCATCATTCCATTATTTTATATCCATTTATGGTCTGTGTGCTTCATTCTCAAATTTTATCCATAATCCGGGGGGTGATATACCGCATCTTCTTCTCAAGTTTTAGTTAAAATTTTCGATCTTATACTTGGAGCCAATCCAGTTTTTGATCTTAAACATTTAGGTTCTCAAAATGTTTAAAAATTCACCTTTGGGGTTTTGGGTAATTGCAGTGTCAACTAATGAACTAAATTTGACATTGCATGCATATGGGTATTCCAATTTAGTTGGAAAGCTCAGTTTTGTTTCTTTATTCTGTTACAAATCATGTTCATCGTAATTTAGATGATTATAGGTGCATATTTAAATTTTCTATTATGTAATAAGTATTTCAAGTGCGTTGAATTATAATTAAGTCAACATGAATTATACTGCACATTTCCTCCTATATATATATATATATATATATATATATATATATATATATATATATATATATATATACATATGTATGTATGTACATACTAAGATGTTCAAATGATTAAGGATGTATATCAAGTACATCAAGGCAGGTGTATTGGAGCTGTGGATATATGCTTAGAGGTTTTATAAAACTGTCGTACAGGTCCATAGATTATTCAATTGCTTGGTTAGATATGATCTCAACTTAAAAAAATATATATTTTAGAACATTTAAAAATATTTAAAAATTTGTTAGAATATATATGTTTGCAATGCCTTTTGAGATAGCTAAAATCAAATTTTGTTAAAATTTGTATCATTTTTGGTCCCATGATTTTTCTATTAGAAATTACTCAATAATATTTGATAAATACTTTAAAAAATGTTTTCACTCAAAATCACATCTCAAAATGTTACCAGCATGTCCAAAATAGACAAAATTTAAATTAAGTATTAAATAATAATTAATTATTATATTAAGTATATTTAAAAAAATTTAAATATAAACGATATGTCTTATAAGTGGGTAGGTATATGTCATTAGATAATTATGATGATTGAAACTTTATGAAGTCGGATTATCTTATGCGACTATACTTTCTATGTTTTTTTTTTTTAAAATAAGATATCTTTCTTTACTAGCTACAGGAAATGCAAACATGTAATAAATAAATAATTTGAAATGTAAACTGGTAGCATCAAACATATATAGATATAGATAAAAGTGAACTATAAAAATATCCAGCAACAGCTATACAAAATAAATACACTCTATCCATTCGTCGGCGGCGGCTATATGTTATCGCGGGTATAGTGCTTTCGGTGGGTAGACCGCACGGTGATGGGAGACATCATGTGGTCCCGAAGCACATCGATCCATCTCTGCGAGTCTGGAGATACTCAATCCTGTGATGGTGCAATGTCCATATGATACTGAGACTGGGAGCTCTCTGGAAAAGAAGATGGTCCCGGATCAACATAAGTGGATGGCTGGGTCATGTCTGGTAGTGAGCGAATAGTAGCCATGTGACATATGCTTTTGAGGCGTCTTTGGAGCATGTAGCGATGTGGGTTCTCGAAGCTCGGTTGTGACACACTCATACTTATTTATAATATGAAGTCGCGTCACATCCAAAGAAAGGGTCGAAAGAGGTCTCTCAAGATATGCTCCACCTACAATAAACCAGTTTAAAATGTTACTATGAAAATTTGTAGATACAATAACTAAGTAAATTTGCAAATTGTAGCGTTATCTTAACATATGCTTTCGCAGTGCTCAGGGTAAGACATCGTCGTGGATCAATAGGCACCTTAAGTACAACGATGCCCACCTAAACCATGACATGTACCGGAGGGCGATGTGCGTCGTAACTATCATCTACCACAACAATGTGATCTCTGAGTCTCCCACAAAGCGTCTTTGGATGATGCGAACCCGGTCGGATCGCTTTCCTCTCATCAACTCTTTTGGCGGGATCCATCGAGCAACATCGGTCGGTAAGAGAAAACGGCGAAGGACTCTGTCAGGAAGGTGCCACTCCACCCTCTTTTAGCTGATCAATGGAACTCGTGCTAGCTCGCCAGTAGGCAAATATCGAGACGACTCTGTCAAATGTGTGGCTCCAAGTCACCGCATTTGTTAGTGGATGTTAGGATGGTATGATAAAATTCGTGAAAATAAGTTATAACAATTAAGAACGACTGCGGCAGTACATCATAGCTCATCCCGAAAAAATCTGATATTCCCGAATGGCATCTGCCGTACATACCTCTCATTCCACTTGAGTAAACCAATTTTCATGTACAAATCATTTACTTGCAACTCAGTATGTTAAAACATGTGAAATAGATTTTAGTTTTCTAACCTGAAACCAATGCTGAGCCCATCGAGATCTCTAGGATAGGGAATATGTAATGTTGGTCTCCCTACATGAAGTCGCTCCCAAGACTGATCCGGAACCAAGACATCCGACCATGTTGGTACTCGCCTGGTAGACTCATGTCCTCAGTATAAGTGTGCTAACACTCGCCCTGGATAATGTACTAAATGTGTGTAGATCTTCTAACAACGATAGATACTGCAAGTGCACCTCTGACCCAGATGTATCTGGTAGTAAGAAACTCCCCAGAAGGAACAACACATATGCTCGTACATGTCTACTAAAGTCCAACTCTGGGAGGTCTGCATAGGACTCCCGAAAATGTCTAGTAACTTCCTAAGCTTGCATGACACGAAACTCGCATGGGCCGATTTTTTCCACCGACATAACTTGGAATGAACTGATCATCAATGATCAGTTGACTGTCATATAAGAGAATTAAGGAAACGAGCTCCTGACTCATTCTATTATATGCTCAGCAACTAAATTTCTAACAAAACCTAAAAAAAGTTGTGATGAAAAAACAACAAAAGAGAGCATATTTATGAAGTGCATTTTTTTTAAATGCCAAAAACTGGCCTCAAGATTGTTAACAATATTATCCTCATTCCTCTTAATGAAAATTTATATTTATGTGATTAAACTTATAATAACAAATAAGGTCTAAGTTCACATCCTAAATCTTTCATATTTTTTTGATTTATTCAAACACAAACAACAATATCAAGCTGAATGCAAATAAACTCCTAACAATTCTAATTCAAACAAGAGCAGAGCACAAACAAAATCTAAATTTATTTATGTTCAACACATTTACACCCTTAATGCTATCATGATTACACCTCTATAATGCCACAAAATTTAATTATAATAGTGGTATTCAAGTTCAAATCTAATCAAATTTAAGCCAATCCAATGATAAAATTTTAGCCCAACTAGAAACCAATCAAGTTTCAACTCAATTGATCCAAAAATGACCTGTAACACATTTAGATATATATTTTAAGATAAATTAAAATTAAAATTAAAATCAAGTCAAATTTAATCTGACAAATAAAACTAAAATCAATCTCTAATCAAATAAAAATTAAATAAAATTCAAGCTGATATGTTAAAATCAAATCACTATGAAGTGGAAAGACAATGAGAACATAGTCTAAAAATTAAACAAGTCAAAACTCTTGAAACAAAACTCAACCCAAAAGGTCATTGAGTCTACCTTCGAAGTTCCATTTCCATTGTTGCCTACTGGATTGAGAAACGAAAAAGAAAAAAAAAACTTCAGTACCTTCCAACTAGCGGGGCTGGGCGAAGCTTGCGGTGGAGCCAACACGCCTGCGTGAGCAAGGGGGGAACGGTGATCTTAAAGCGGCGAGCGACAGTGGGATCGAGATGTCGAAAGAATTAGAGCTTGCAAGGTCGGATGTCGAAAGAATGCAGCATGAATTTTAGGGTTGGGTAGGTGAAGCGTCACCCGTCGTCGATGGCTTCACTAAACGTGACCATTCGGGCTGGCTATCTAGTCCATAAGTGGTGGTGTTTGGACCTATATCACCTCGGCGGTGAGGTGACGGCCTGCCCACTTTATATTATATTTAATTTTTTTAAATGTAATTAATATAATAATTAATTATTATTTAATACTTAATTTAAAAATTTTGTCTCCAAAATATTGATTGCATGTGAAATCGTGTGTTGCTACGTTGAATTTGGACGCATGTGCTAAAGTCAACTTGCAGTCAAATGTGCCATTTTGAACTTTAGTATTTCTTATAAATCATCCAGGTCGTGATTTTTTATACATTCGCTTGTCTACATATGCATGTTGCATGTGTTGGCTCACGTCCGCCTATGCTGGTATCCATGCATCCATACACTTGCACTTGCACCCCCCACACGCACCCGCACTGACATGCTTGTTCCCTGTATGCTCATACTCAAATGTTTTTGAAACCAAGCTAAACCATCTGGTTCAATCAGTTCAACCATGAACTAGTCGTGTGGTCGATCCGATACCAACTAAAAATTAGATTTGTAATGAAATAACTTAAATCGATCATAAAATTAGATTTGATTGTTGAACCATCATTGATATTATAAAACATGTCGGTTATTATTTAGGGCTAATCATCACTTTTTATTTTAGATACAACGGTTGAAATTATTTCATGGGTTCACTGCTTCGACCTCAACTTGACTTCATTTGTTGCATTATTCTAAGTATTCTCTCCTTTCTCTTGGTCCCACAACTCTTGACGCCGAGAGTCATATCTTGTTGCTTGCTTGTTGTTGCCTCTCCAATTCTCCTTCTCATGGTCTCGAATCTCCCGTTCTCACCCTCTTGCTACTCGCTCAAAGCCGATTCCATTGCTTAGCATTGTTGCTGGTTGCCAATGTAGGTTGAATCTCTCTTACTCGATCTCTCGCTTAATGTAGGCTACCTATTACCTATTGGAGAAATTTATAATTTTTTTCTTGATTAATGTGATTGATTTCTTCTTGTATTCCAACCTTAGAGTCTAAATATTTTTGTTTAACTAGATCTAAAACTGAATATATGGAGTGTACTTTTAGTTGTAGAAGTTCTAGTGGTAGTGTTGTAATATTGGATGAACAAGTCATTAAAAGGACGATTTAAATATCTAGGCTCTATTGTTCAAAATGATGGTGAAATAGATGGAGATGTTATTAGTAGAATTCAAGTTGGATGGTTGAAGTGGAGGAATGCATCTAGCCTATTGTGTGATAGAAAAGTGTTGTTTAAACTTAAGGGAAAATTTTATAAGATTGTGGTAAGACCTGCAATGATTTATGGTGCAGAATATTGGCCAATAAAAGAGAAGCATAAGACTAAGTTAAGTGTTGCAGAGATGAGGATGCTCAGGTGGATGAGTGGATTTACACTTAGAGATAAAATGCAAAATGAGTATGTTCGGGAAAAAGTTGGAGTAGCTCCAGTGGAAAATAAGATTAGAGAGAGTCTCCTTAGATGGTTTGGCCACATAAAGCATCGGTTGTCCGATGACTCGGTTAAGAGAGTAGATACATTAGATTTGTCTTATGTTAAGAAAGGTAGAGATAGACCTAAAAATACTTGGTTAAGATGTATAAAAAATGACCTTAGTATACTTGAATAAATGAGAATTTGACACGTAATAGGACACAATGGAGACGAAGGATTCATGTAGTCAACCCCACTTAGTGGGATTAAGGCTTGTTGTTGTTGTTGTTGTATTTCTACTTGTATTTCAAGAGTTTCACTTTATTGCCATATTTTATGAGGATTTGTGCTCTATTAGTTTAGGGTTTTGGTTGCATTCGTGAATGAGCTCAATGATTCAATTAGTTTGAATGTTTTTATTCAATTCTACGAATTGAAGGATCTTAATAGGAAATGTTTATGGGTGAATGAGTTCAATGGCCATTACCTACTTGGAGAAACCTACTTGTTGGCTTGTATATGAAATGCAAATGTTTGTAATGGATGTAAGTAAAATGAGAGATTTGGGTCACATGTTCTCTCATGCTAAAGAATTCAAATTCTAATTTATTACTTGATAAGAAATTTTATCAAAATTAATAGCTCATAATGCTTGTTTGATCTAAATACAAATATCTATTGAGATTTTTTCCCTCAATTTTATTATGGCCAATTCACTTACCTTTCCTAATGTTTCATAATGCTAGTTTGACCTACACCCTTTTGTTGCATGTCATGCTCATTTATGACATCGATGGCTATGAATCTCTGAATTTGCTTAAGGAAATGCTTGACCAATTTGATGAATTTTCTTATTTTCTTTCTTATTATATTATGATGTAAAAGTTCTTTTCTATGATGTGGGGTTTGAATGTTGGATGATGATGAGTTTTGTCTTTTATGGGTGATGCAGCTTTTTTTTTTGCTTTCTAGTTCCTTCTATTGGATGGCCTTATCAACTTAGGGTGTTAGGAGTTTATAGTTAGTGGCAACTATTTATCTTCTTCTCCCATGCATTCCTTCTTGCCTCTCTCTCCTTTTGGTGGTTGGTTTGAGCTGCATTTCTCTCTTATTGGATGGTTCATGCAACTTAGGAGAAATCTAAAGCAGTTGTAGATGATTTTACTTAACAACTTAATTCTTCATGCTCTAAACTTCTAAGCCATTATTTTCAATTTTTAGTTTTGAATATCTTGTAACTTTCATTCTGGCGTTATTTTTTATTAACTATTTTTAGTTTTGGAATTTTAATTTCCTTTATCACACTTCTTGTAATTTTAGAATGGAACCATTTGAAAGTGGACTTGCTATTTCAGTACATAGTGTTTGTGAAAAAGTGGATATGTTATGGAATCAATTTAGTGAATTCAAAGGTGTTGATCTCATTTTTTGAGTGAGGATTAACCTTTCTTATCTTAGACATAGGAACCTTTTGGGCCCTTGGATCTCTTCAGTGACAAGACACTTCTAGTGACCAAGGGAACACTAAACCTAAGTTTAGAGACTTAGGAGGCATACCCTAAGCCCATGATACGCCTTAGGAAAATTGGTTATACCAATTCTATGGCTAACCAAGACCCATGCCTATCCACTCATCCAAACCTAAAATCATATAAATGAGACACAACCAACTTCAATTATTCAATTAACCTCACTTGAATTTGTTTTCTAATCCAAGCTTTTAAGCCAAATTGATTTAGGCCTTAACTTAAGTTAACTCCACCATGATCTTATGAACCTAACCCAAATTTATTCAAGCAAATTAAATCCAATTTGATTTTCTCAATCACCCTGACCATTCAATAGGTCATTTCAAACTCCCCCAACACTTGCAATCAAACCAATAGAATCAAGTGAATTTGATCAACCCAAGTTAGCCCATTTGGCCCAAAAAGTTTAAATGAGCCAAACCCAATCAAGCCAAAATCAATTACAATCAAGGCCACTAATCAACTCTAAATCATCATTAAACCCCTCTCAACACTTTATTGACACCAACTCAATCCAAATCAACCCAACTAACCCAATTGGTTCACTTGACCCAATATGACCTAAATGACCAATTTGATTCAAGCTTCAATCCAATCTAAATTGGATTGAATAAACTCATCCAATCCCTTCCATAATGATTGTTGATCAGCTTTTATTATCCAATTGTAATCAATTGGGTAAAATCAAACCAATTTGACCACTTAACCCAAGTTGACCAAATTAACCTAAAGGGCCAAATTAGGCCAAATCTCATTTCAATCCAAATGATTATAAACAATGCCTCTAATCAATCATAAATTGATTATTAAACACCCTACAATCATCAATTGAAGCCAATTTGACTAAGCCAACCCAATTGACCTACTTAGCCTAAATTAACCTAAAAGGTCCAATTGAATCAAATCATTCCCTAATCCAAATCAACTAAAATCAATACCTACAATCATTCCTAAATGATCAATCAAATATAACCTCCATTCAAACCAATCAAAATCAACATCATTTGACCTAAATTGAACCATATCCAACAAATCAACCTAAATTAAATCAAACCACCAATGATCAAATTAAACCAACCTCCATTCAACCAATTTAATTTCATTGGTCAACATGACTTATTTGACCTAAATTGAACCATATAAGCCAAATTCAAATCCAATCTAAATTAAATCAAACCAATTACACCAATGCATTCCAAATAACCAATTGAATTCACCTAAACTATTGGTTTGACCCAATTTGGTCAAATTGGTCAACTTAACCCATTTGACCCATATGGGTCAAATTAAGCAAAACCTAACCAAACTAAGTTCAAACCTAACCAAACTTGGCATGACTCATCCTTGGGTCACCATGGGCCTACCTAAGTGGACCCAACCCATGGTGAACTTGGTTTGGGTCAAACCCATTGAACTAAGCCCTCCAAATGAGATAAAATCCCCATTTGGATGGATTCTCCAACTCCACACCATGTGGCAGCCACCTTTGGCTCTTCTTGGATAAGAGGACCACTGACCCAACATAATCCAAGGCTGTTGGGTTTAGGCTTTGGCCATGAGAGGGTGAGTTCACCCATGGAAATCCATTGGTCCACCTAAGGGAAGCTGTACACCCCATGTCAGCCCATTCTCCTCCTCAGCCCCTCACCTTTAGCCACCTCAGCAGTCCCCTCCACTTCCAACCACCTATCTCGGTCGGACGGCTGCCAAAGGCTAAACCAATCTCAGCTTGATTCAGCTGGGGAGGAGGGTATACCCCTCCCCAAGGATTCAAACTTCACAAAGACCTTCCTTAGAGCATTCCGCACAATCCAATACCCTTTCCCGAGCTGCGCTCCACCATCGGCGAGACCAACCTCCGAGCAAACCCGAGAGCCCCATCTGTCCAAGCTTCCAAAATCTCCACCAAACTCAAATTAACTCTTCCCACACCTTTACCTCACTTCTGAACCAAAATGAATCATTTTTCGAAGATTAGAACACCAAGACATGTCCTTAGACTAACTTCGGTGACTTTGCGGTGGTTTTTTTCCATAGAGTAATTGACAAGGAGGCAGCTCATAATCTTCTCAATAGGGCTTCGTCTCTTCAAGACGAAGCTATCTCTATCGTGGATCATTTATAGCTCATGCGAGGTAAAAATTTGGCAATCTTAGTTTCCCCACTTAGGTGTTGATCTTTTTTGAAGTGAAGTGTGATTTCATACGATTTCCATTGTAGGATCCCTTTAGATTATCTCCCTAATCATTTTGGAGCGACTTCACCATCAAACAAGCTATGGTGAGCTCGAGTGAGCGGTGAAAGACGGAAGGTGTCCGCCATCTGACGCTTGCGGGACGATGAATCATCGACCCTTCATTTCGCGTGATTAGAATGAATGATTGTGATTTATTGCACTAGAATTTTTGATTTAATACTTTTGAAATCACGGGATTAATCTTGACCATCCAATCCAAGATATAATGGCCAGGATGAAATCACGTCCGCCACCGCTAAGTCAACTTCCGCATCAGATGGTTTAAATAACTAATACTGTGATGCCACATGAAAAGCACTATCGCGTTAGCATTAGTGTGACGCCAACGGATTAAATGATTTAATTAGACATTAAAAATGAGATTAAATGACCTGAACTTCAAAAATTTATAACTAATTGTAAAAAAATCTAAAAAATATGCGAATAAACTCATTTTGGAAAGGTTAGACAGAAGGGATTTTAAGAAAAATAAAATCCATGATTTATGTCTAATGAATAATGTGTAATTAAAGTTTGAAACTTAGGATAATTATCTTAATTAATGCTTAATTCTAAATTTGGTAGGATGATTCTATGGGATGTCCGCTGCTTCCCATAATTTTCTTGAAATTATTGGCCATGTAATTTAAAGAATTTGAAATTTTAATCCTAGTTACCCTCATTAATTAATTTAATATATATTAAAATTGCTAAATAATAAAAATTAAATAATTTATGATAATTAATCACTATAAATAGTGGGAATAATGAGGGGAAATAATTAAGACCTCTTTCCTAATTATTTTTCTAAATGCATTTCATTAGGAGGTTTAATTAAAATATATAATAATAAGCAATTAATTAAAAAAATTAATGATAATGTAGAAATTAAATTAAACTAATGATTGGTCCATATAATTCAAATATAATTCATTAGTTTCTCTTTGTGTGTTTAATAACATAAAGTTATTAAGAAAATTATGATTGGCCAATTGGTGTAAAAAAATCATAAGAGTACTTAACTTAGATTCTTTCCTTCTTTAATCTAATTAACTTTTTTGCAAGAGTTTAATTGCATTAGATCCCTTTAGGTGCATTGTAAATTTTAATTTCCTAAAAGCATATCATTGGAGGCTAATGATTAAGTAGTTAATTAAATTAAAGAAACTTAAGAAAGGGTAATTAAATTGATTACTTAATGACTTGAACCTAATCAATTTATGAAACCTACTTAACCACTTTCCTTAAATATATTAAGTCACCAATGTGGGATGGAGAAAACACTGTCATGTCTCCTCTTTAGGTCTTAATGATTGAAACACCAAAATCAAATTTCCTAAAAATTTTGGTTAGTCTTAAGGAATATTTATTTGACTTGATTGTCCTTAAGACTTAATGTAATTGAATATGTTATGTGGCAATGTTTAATTAGCTCTTTTCAAGCATCATAAATGTGCATGTCATTTGTGTCATATATTCATATTTTCAAAAAGAATCAAAAGAACATGATTAGATCTAAGTTGTATGCGTTGGATAAATATTATTATATAGTGTGGCTATTATCACTAATAAATCATATATTATTTTCAAAATTATAAGCTCATGATGAAAATATAAGTTAATGTTGGCAATAAATATTCAATGAAGTTTACATTTAAGTTATAATTTTAAAATTGTAAATGATTATTTTATTTTCATGATTCATGTGTATGTTTAGAAATATTTGGAATTAGCAAGTATATAATCTAGACATCCCGGGAACACGAGGATTTAAGTAGCCCAAGGAGGTCTTAGATAATCTCACTTCTCTGGTTTAACAATGACACGTACTTGCTTAATTTCATTCATGTGTATGCATGTGCTAGAATTTAGGATAGAACTTTGCTTTACATGAATAAAGAATTTGTTATTATATAATTCTTGCATGATTTTCATTCTCATGTTTGTTTATATGTTTTCATGTATTTAAGTTAGCAAGTATATAGTTTGAATATCTCGAGAACACAAGGCTTTAAGTAGCTCCAAGGAGGTCTTAGATAATCTCACTTTCCTGATTTAACAATGACACATACTTGCTTAAATCTCTAATACCTGTATATATGCTTAACTAAGGGATGAAATCTTTCTTTTCTCCAAAATACATGCATTGAGAATATATAGATATGTGTATTAAATCAAATACCATGAATAATAAAAATGAAGAAATGTGTATGATATTAATGATGAAGAGAAGTGGTGGAATGTTATCAATATGATAGTGATTTAATTTTATTAATCCTAAGATGCCTTTCATATTTGTATAAGATTCTTTAAGACTAACCCAAACTTAGGTTTAATAAAATATTTAATAAATGATTCACTAAAGAAACCAAAGTCATAATAACATAACTTAAGATATGGATGAAGGGGTCAAACCTCTTTCCTTTCTTTATAATAACTAGATGTTAAGTAGGAATCAATTGAAATAAAAGAAATGTAAATTTAAATTAACTAATCCTTTCAATTATTTGAAGTGAAATCTCTCCTAATGTTTAATTTAAATATCCTAAATTTTATACTATCATACTTCTAAAGACTAGTTAAGACATACCACACCAAACCTTAGCACACACATTAGAATAGCCTTCTAAAGGCTATGTTATGGTGTAATGTTTTATTTTATAATATAATATTTTAGATTGGATGTTAGAATTATCTATGCATAGACTAGATGGTAGCCGTTAGTAGCCTAATAATATTTTTTGCAGGGGATTGTGCTAAAAAGGTTATTGAAATAATAAGTAAATATAAATATTCCTGCTTGTAGGTTACTTATGCACTTAAGCATAATCCAGTTAGGATATGTGAGCTTAGTTACCCATGTATAGGGTGCTAAGTCCAAATATGTGAAATATAATTGCTTAGCTTATATGCTTGTTTAGTTAACATATGTTTTGAACGTATAGTTAGATTTTATTTTTCATAAATATGTAATTTTGCAATAAGAATTAGAATTAGTGCTATGGGGTTTAGGATGAGCAGTGGCTAGAAGGAAAACACTAGGGAGGCCCTATGAAACTTGAAGCAAACCAATCCAAAGAGGAAAAGAAAGATAAGAGATTGAAGACCCCCATAACATTCATTGTAATTGTAATATTCTCTTGTAATCTGAGTTGTATAAGGGTAGAGCTTAACTACCCAATTTCTTTCTTTTTTGGGATGTATGGAGGTACCCACCACACCAACCTTTTATTCTTTTATGAAATTCATATGTTTTATTGTACTGTTTAGATTGTGCAATAGAAATGACATGCTTATCATAGGTTTCATAAAGTGTGATGATTTGATGTGTGGCCCGGATGCGATATGATCTTTAGGATAAAATTAAATTTTCTATATGCACTAAATAACTCATAACTAAATTTTAATACAACTCACAATCTCATCTTAAAGCCTAGATTCATAACCAAGATAATTAAAAGATTTAACAACCCTTTAGGTGAATGTTGTATATTATCACACCATGTATATCATATTATCTCACTCTTAAATAGGGATGGTCTCCATTCTTGCACCATAAGGGATATGCTTGACCTTTGAGAGCAATCCCTTATAGTGGAGAACACCTCCTTCAGCTAATTTAGCCCACAACTCTATTTCATCATGCATATATGCATAATTTTCCAAGCCTTAGTCCAAAATGAATGTGTAAAAATGGTATAAAAGATTGTAAATTTTTTTTACATTAGTCTAAGTCATGTTTTCATGCCATTCATGATCTAGTCTCTTAGGGAGTGAGTTTAGGACTTTAGCTTCTTTCCTAATTAAATAATGTCTTAGCTATCTTGAATTTCCATAAGACTGGCCTACATGATTTTAAAGCATATGAGGTGTTAGTTGGAGGTCATTCCAAGCATTTTTAAGCCCATAAGAGTCGAGATGGGTCTATCCTATCTTGTGAAGGTAAACCATTATGTCCCATTTTTTTTATTAGACTTAGGACATACTTTTAGCTTATGCTAAAATATCTTAGATTCAGGTTTCGAGGCTACTTATTTTCTTTAGACTATGAGTATAAGTCCTCACCTCTTAAGCATTTTCACAATCTTATATTGATGGACTATAAGTCCTAACATTCTAATAAAGATTCCAACATAAACAAAAAGTAAATTCTCTATTTTAAATATGTAAAGCCTCACTATAGGGTACATTAGAGCATTCACTAGATTTCATAATATCATGGGTGCTCCCTACTTATCCTCCTTTGGAATCTAAATAAGTCTTCCTATTTGAACTCCCACATTTGATTTCCATAAATACCTAATCCTTTGATAGTCTAGCTTTAAAATCTTTGGAGAAACTTATTTATTACTTTAATTGAGAGTTTTCTTAGGAAATTCCTATTTCTTAAGATGTAATTAATTATGGAAACTTGCTTCCATAAGGAACTAAAGAACCTAACATAAAATAAACCCTATTTACTTCTCCATGTAAAGTAGGGGAAAGATCTCTAGTATATACAAGACCCATTTTCCTTAAGAGTCCTTATTAGATAATTAAGTCCATTGTAGGGTGATGTTTTCATCTTTCGAGATGTACATCATACCCATTGTCCCATCACTTCAATATGTACCCCTCTGATGTGGTGTCCCTACGACTCCAAATTAAAACACCATAAATTTTTCTGGCAACTTCGCTAGGGATTATTCCTCTCTCCATCTTTAGTAGTCCATCATAATCTCCAAACATTGATAGTGGACTTATGTTTCTTTTATGTAGTCCAAGACTATCATTCTTTCCGTTGGGTACCTTACCTATTTCATCCTTAAGCAAGAGTGGCAACATCCTTTATGTTTTAGGACCTCACTCTAGTAGGCCTTAAAACCTCTATTGGACTTCCAATAGGTAAGAAAAATTAATCAAATAAATCATCTAAAATGAACTAAATCAAGAACCTCTTACAACTAGCTTGACAAAGTAAGGTTCATCCAACATCTTCAAGATTCAATTGAACTCACTTTTTTTGTGAAGTTCATTAAAAATAAATCATTCTTCTTCAAAATTACAAATCTCTACAACACACATATGAACCCCATTTAATATAATCAAATTTATTAAATGAGTTTAAATTCAAAGTCAAGTTAATAGAACAACAATCTAAGCAAGGTCTAATTTTATGTTCTTTCCCAGCAACAAATAAGAAAGCCCCATTTATTTCTTTCAAGGAGTCAGTCACCATGTTTTTTGTAAAGCTCATCTTTTCATTTGGTTCAGGTATGGATTTGGCCATGGATCAGGCTCTACTCACCTCATCCCCAATCATCAAGTTTGGTCTGGGGTTCAAGCACTTCAAGGTCACTTGTGATGGTCCTACCCTCAACATAGTGAGTAGAGCGACAGGAAGCCACTTCTTCAGTTTGATCTCCAATCATATAAGTTCCCATCTTTAAAGAGGAAAGTCTTAGAGGTTTCCATGCCATGAGTACCACTTGTGCCTACCATAGTTTTTGCTAGGACTTGTATCGCCTCTACCGCAGCCCCAGCTCTTAATGGGAAGTCAATTTTAGTATTTGAGATTATTTCCCCAACCTTCAAAGTTAGTACTAGCTCCCGCCAAGAACCCTTGACCAAGACTCAACACCATAATAAAAATAAGAAAATCAAGAAGTACTATGAGCCCATGAACAAGGAAGTTGAGGAAGCCTCCGATGTAGCTGAAGAGGGGTTTATCTATGAGACCTCTCCCCTTCTTGGTGGTAGTGGGTTTCACCCTCTCTCAATTGTAGAGGGAGAGAAATTGTTAGGAGGATAACATGATCACCCCTATGAATCATAGAGTATGAGACACGGAATAGGGAGAGGAGGAAGCCCTATGTTGGGCTGAGGACTGTGCTCAGAAGAGTAGGGAGAGTCCATGGATGTTCTGAATCTTCCACTAACCATGATTTGAAACAAGTGATCCCTAGGAGTGTGAGGGATCAGATTTATAGAGGCCAAGGTTGCTGCCCAAGTGGGCAAGCGAGATGAGGAGGTTTGTTAGATAGTCGGTGCCCTCAACATTGATTGACCATCCCGATCGATGAGTTAATAAAGCCGATCATTCCGACAAGATAGTTCTCATTAGTTTCAGCCATAGGAGGAGACTTTGATGGAGAGACAACCGGTGTCACCACCATCACGCTGCTCCACTCATCGACCACCATCACCTATTCATGTCTTATCGTTCGAGGTGCCAACTAAATACCATATCAACATCTGGAGAAAAAACATCTCCCTTAGTGATACGTCCCACGGACCACACTCCATCTACTCACCATAAAGAAAATACCGGTTGGCTCCCATGATTGTCGAGCTGGTCGAGATAACAGTCCTCCTATCCAGAACATACAGTGCATCACCTCTTCAGGACACAATCCAGTAGTGAGTCACCACCCAACATATGTCCCTGTAGTTTTAGGTAGAGTGGATGATCGATCATTTGAGAAGATATTAAAGGACTATCATGTCAAAGTGAGGTAGATAGTTGGAGATGACCATTCTAATTAAGAGGAGGGTATGATAAACTTTGATGCTGATGAGGATGTTCTTTTAAATGATACTACTAAAGTCCATATGATTGATACCCGAGGATCCTTGCATAGGGAACAACCTAGCCATGAAGCTCAAGGCATTGTAGTTGAGCAAGGTGAGGCATCAGACCTAACTCAACACCTTCCAACAAATCAAGCACAAGGATGATCAACTCGATAGGATGGAAAAGAGAGTAGAGGAGATGATGGTAATGGTACTAACATTGTAGAATCAAGCACCTATCTCACATCTCGCTCTATGGAGGCCAATAAACCTGAGTTAGTGCATATCCTAGATCATCCCAAAAGCACCACTTCAATGGATGAGGATGCTGATAGTCTGCATAGGAAGATAGCTGATAGTATCTTTATACATGAAAATACTTCAAGCAGATGGTAGAATAATAAGTGAAGGAAGCATTGCGCAAGCCTAAGGGAGCTCATTGGTTCCAAAGGGTAGACCCTACCCGAAGGAATTCGATGTAGTTCAATATCCTAAGGGTTTTGTGCCACTATCCTTTAAGGTATTCAATGGAAGTAAGAACCTTAGGTAGCATATTGCACATTTTAGAGCTAGTTGTTGGAACGCCGATAGTAGTGTTGCCCTACTCTTTGGGAATTCATCAGTAGTCTTTTTGGAGTAGCCTTTAATTAGTACGTCAAATTGCCCAATAGTTCGGTGAAGTCTTTTATGGAATAGAGCAACTTTTTTTATCAAGAGATTCATAGGAGCTCAGTAGAGAGTGAATATAGGGTACCTGTTGTAAAGAAACAAAAACCTAATGAGTCCCTTATTGATTATATTCTAAGGCAGCAAAACTTAAGTATGAAATGCAAACCACAGTGTAGGAGCAACATACCATTGAAACTCTTTTCAAAAATATTCATGGCTTGGTCACTTTCATGCTCAAGAGCTTACCATAAAGACATTTGAGAAACTAATCATCAAGGAGGCTACCCTACAAGAGGAAGTTAAATAGTTACCCTTCTAAGATAAGTCATCCAAGCATAGACCCCAGAAAGTATTTGAGAAGAAGCTAGGGACAGTAGTAGCTGGATAAGAGGAAGTAGTTAGTGAAAGCCCAGTTTGAAAGGCCCAGAGTTCAATAGCCTTCACTCCCGCCTTTTCTTTCACTACCTCAGCCACCATAAAGGCCACCCTAGCAGCCTACATAGTAGAGATACTAGTATCTGCCACCAGGTAGCTACTATCCACTTGCACTTGTCGATAAGCTCAACAAGCCATGCTCATTCAAGAGGGAGGTAGTCAGGAAAATTTTTTAAGAACATTCTTAAGAAGCCTGATTTCTAGCTACTCGTGCCTAAAAGCCGGAGGAAGTGGTAGGAGTAATGAACTTAACTACTACCCCTACAACTGCATGCTAAGCCATGTCTTGGAGGACTGCTTTACATTCAAGGATTGGTTTGAGAGTAGCTAGAAGTCAGGATCTATAGTGATCCCCAAAGAATACTTAGTAGAGCAACCTTCTGGTTCTATTAAACTAGTCTTTAGGGATACGTCTAATCCTCTCAAGACATAAGAAAGTTGGGATATCTTTCTATCTCATTCCTTTAATAAGATTATTTCTAAAATTAAGAAATTTCTGTGCAGGTACCTGACTCAGCTCAGACCTCCAACACTAAGGAAGGTCTACTAGTTGTGAGGGACAACTTAGGAGGGTGAAGCCCAACAGCAACAACAACCATCATATTCCTAGGATAGTTCAATAGCACCACCACCGTCCGAGTCCAACATTCTTCCTCCCACCATTCACAACATTTACTAGCTCAGCCACCACCACCAGGAGTGTTGTATCCGCAGATGAGGGCACCAAGCCACTCATACTACTTACTTTGCTTGACTATTATCATATACCACCAAAGTTGAATAAATCAATGAAGAAGAATAATTCCACTGACATCCTATCTATTTTTAAAGATCTCAGTGATTTTATTCATATGGGTGAATTAGCTCTAACCCCACTTTTAAACCAAAAAGTTGAGGGTTTAGTAGTTAAGGAAACTCCCAAAATATATGTGAATGCTAAAACCCAAAGGTTTTACCAAGTGACATCCTCAAGTCAAGTTGATGTAGAACTTGAGGATGAATCATTCAATGAACTAATTAAATTATAATTTGATTGGTACTCAACTTGTGGTCTTAATCTAGCAAAAGTTTTAATCCCACAAACATGGTCAAATACAAGTCAGAATATTTTGAAAGATTATGGGATAACAAGTGCAAGAACTCTCAATAAAACTCGAATTAAGCATTGATGCTACAGTGGATGATGATGATCATCCTCATGTGGAATCGATAGGTTGTTCTCAAACCACATTAACTCATATGAGGTGTGTTCAAAAATTTTAGATGATCTAGATGATCTCCAAGTTAAAGATGCGCCCCTAAAATTTGAAGAAGAAATCAAATCAACTATTAACGAACTTAAAGAAATCAACTTGGGGACTAAGGATGATCCACACCCAACATACATCAATTCCTTGTTGAATGAATCTGAAACCAATGACTTAGTTTGGTTACTCACGAGTTTAAGGATTGCTTTGCATGGAGTTATGAAGAAATGTCCAGATTAGCTCCTGAAGTAGTGGTTCATAAACTAGCGATACAGTCTGACGTTAACCCCATCAAACAAACTCATTTAAACTTCAAGTGGACTTGGTTGAACCTTAATTACAATCCAATTGAATTAAATTAAACCAAATTGGCCCTTAACCCAAGTTGACCCATTTGAACAATAGGGCATAAAGTTAAATTCAATTTAATTTAAGCTAAATTGAATCAATCCAAATCTTATGATCACTTAATTCATTCAATTGAACATTTCATCATATTCTAACTCATCCAATTCCACCATTTGGTCCAATTAATCCAACTTGACCCATTTTGGCTAAAAGGTCCAAATAAGTCAAAATCCAACCCAATCCAAATGATTGTAACAAAATCACAAATCAACTTCAAATCCACTATTGAACATATTCCAACAATTCATCCCAAACCCAATTAAATCAATTGACTCACTTGACCCAAGGCCAAATTGAGTCAAATCATAATTCAACTCAAATTGACCAATTTAGCTCTTTCAATCACTTTCAAATGATTGTTGATCATGATCAATCACCTCATTATAATTAATTGAACCCAATTAAGCCAATTTGGTCATATGACCTAAGTTGACCAAATTTGATCAATCACTTTGGAAGATGTAAGTCTACTATGCTTTCTTCCTGTACCTATCGAAAGCATTCCATTTGGTTTATAGTCCTTCTATGTGGTTGGTAGACTCGCTTTGATTTAATCTAAGTCACTTTTGACTCCTACTGATGCGATCCATGAAACCAATAGGGTCCATCTCAAATTCCAAAATTTAAAAATCTGAAAATTCTCAACCTTCCTCCCTTAATGAAGTGAAACAGACAAAACAAAACAATCAATCAATCCAAATCAAAATCTTTTGCTTCTCCTTAATGAGATGCAAGTATTTCTAGTTCCCCAATGGACTCAGAATTCTAACCCCTCTGGATTTCACAACCCCTCCCTTGTGGATGACTTGAAAATTCCTCCCTATTGGAGAGTTCACTTTCTATCCCTAGTGGAGTCAAAACAAACAGAATTAAACAAACAACAAATTAAATCAAATTGATTTGTCTCCCCAATGAGACTCAAATCAAATCAAACCTCTCATCCCCTTGTGGATGACTTGAACCTGTTTCCCTAGTGGAAGGTTCACATACTCTATCCCTAGTGGATTCCTCCTTCCCTCTTTTATGTCATTCGCATAAGTAGAGCCATATTTCACTAAGCTCTAGATTTTTTCTACACCTTAGGTTAGGAGTAGACCATTTCTATTATTTCTTGTGATCGTTCGATGTTGTTGATTATTTCGGTCAACACCAATACGTGTGGTGTTCCTTGTCAGTCACACCACACATATTGTGCACCCTTTGTTGACATCATTTTTAGGATGAGCTCTCAACCCCTCCATCTTAGACATAGGACTTCTCTTAGACTTTAAGAGATCCTTAGTCTTAAGACACATCTAATGATTAGGTGGACACTCAACCTAGCCCTAGAGACATAGAAGAGTTATCCATAGGAATAGGTCATGCCTTAGGAGTGTTAGGAAAATTTGCCTACCCTATAGCTTGAATAAAATTTCTTACTTCCTTCCATCAAGTCAAACTTAAATCAATTCCAACTTAGTTGATTTCCTCCAAACTCAAATCAATTCCAAATGATTGAAACCATGACCAATTCCAAATTATTGAAGCTTATGATTGAAATTCCAAGTTCAAAATATTTCATAAGTCCTTAGATTCCCTCTCATGGACTTAGCCTAAATCAATTCAAATTCAAGAAATTTTCTCACAACCCATTTATATTCTCATTTATATTCACATATATAAATGAAATATAAATTCAAATCAATCAAACCAAAATCCAAAAGTCAAATCCAAATCAAAAATCTTTCCTAAGTCACTTTGATTCCCTCTTAAGGACATAGCCTAAGTCAAGTTCAAATCACTTCAAATTCATGAAATTTTCTCATAACATAGATATATTTTCATTTATATTCGTATATATAAATGAAATATAAATTCAAACAACCAAAACCAACTCCAAAAATCAAACTCAAATTCAATCAAAATCCAACCTAAGCCTTTCAAGTTAAAATGTTGAACTTAGCCAAATCAATTTAAAATCAAGCCAAGCTCTTGATTTTTCTTCACGATTCAATCAATCCTTCAATCATGAATCCAAATATAAACATAAAATTCAATCACCAAACCAAAACTCAATTCAAAAATTCAAACCCAAGTCAAGCTCATGTTCACCCTTTTAAACTTGAAATTGTCAAATGAATCAAAACCCATTTGACTTCAAACCACTTTAAAATGGATTTATATTTCAATCATAAGTCCATATGTGAGTTCAATCAAACTCAAATCAAGCTTTGACAAAGCCATTTGACCTATTGAGGCTCACTTAACCCAAAGTGACCTAAAGCACCCTTATGCGCCAAATTCTAATTCTAACCAAATTAGATTGAACTAAGCCCTAAGACTCACATTGTGAGAAACAATCATCATAAAATGATCAATCACTCAAATTGGGTCAAACCAAGTCAAACCTAAGGGTTGACCAAGTCAACACTTAGGCAAAATGAAACCCAACATAGCCAAAATCTACCATAGGAAAAATTGATTGAAACCATTGATCAAAACTCATTCATGACCAATGTTTGAACTTGACCAAGTCAACATTTGAGCCTAACCTTGGTGGCCACTTGACCCAAGTTGACCCAACTTGACCTAAAAAGTCAAAATGTGTCAAAACTTGATCTAAGCCAAATTGATTAAAACCAATGGGTCAAGTTCATTTCAAAATGATTGTTGAACTTGACCAAAGCCTCAATTGGCCAACTAAACCTAACCTATCCCAATTGACCTTGAACCCAACTTGACCTAAAAGGTCATATTGAGCCAAAATCAAATTAAACCAAAATTGATTAGAAACAAAGATACCAATCCATTTCATATGACCAATGAAACCTAAGCCAACCGATGACCTAACCTAAATAGGTCAAATGGGTCAAATTGGTCAACCTGACCCATTTGACCTAAATGAACTCAATTGATCCAAATCTAAATATAAACCAAATTAAACCAAACCAAAACCACCAACACATTTCAAATGGTCATATGAACTTGACCCAACCCTTGGTTTGACCCAATTTGACTAATTGATCAACTTGACCCATTTTGACCTAAATGGGTCAGCATGAGCCAAATCACATCAAACCAACTCCAAATTCAATGAAGCTTGGCCTAACCCATTTTTCAATCATACCAAACATATTCAAATTAAAACCCAAGCCAAATGACCATTTTACCCCAAGGCCATAGGGTAAATTTTGGCCAAATTCACTTGCAATTTGGTCAAATCCTCTTCATGATGACTTGGCACCCTCTTAGTGGACTAAGTGGACACTAGTGAGTGTGGTGCACCTAACCCAATGGGTTTGGGTTAGCCCAACCCAACCTAAGCTCAAAAATGACCACCTCACTTAAAATTAAGCACATGGAATCCCTCCTCCACTTGAATTAGGCACATGGGAGCTCCACTCTACACTCCAAACCAAATGCAAGGACACTCTTAACAGCCTAGCAAACCCATGGAATGAGGTCAATTAGATCAAAATGGCAAGATCCTTCTCGGTCGTCCGATTACACTAGAGATATACTCCCCCTAATTCTAATTCATTTCATGATTCTCCAATTCGATTGAGCTTAGGGAAGCCAGAGCAAGCCATTGCAAGCCTCCCATCTTTCTAGAGTGAGTTTGAATTTCCATTTTCTTAGTTTTCATAGATTGAAAATAGGGGAGCTCAAACAAAATTCAATCTCACTCCATACTCAATACCAACCCAATTCACTTTGCAAGCTTCATCGGGGAGCTTGATTAAACTCACCCAAGCCTTCACACAAGCTCCAAAGGCAAGGGAGGACTACTCTTGACCAAGATCGAGCTCAAGTGAAGGTGAAGTTCATCCATAGGAAGATCCATCCAATTTCAACACCTCAAACCTTCAACAAGGCTTTGTCTCCACTAGGAGCTACTTCAAGGGAATTGAGCACCGGTGATAGCCTCTGGCGAGGTATGCATTAAATTGAGCATAGATTAGCCATTGTTTGGTCCTTTGTGAAGTGAAGTTTCATCCCATATGAAACTAGTCATTGGATGTGATCTCCCTTGCATGGTGATGGTGTGGGTTGAATTTTGTTTCAATCCAAGCTCAATCGAGCTCGGATCTTCCCCTAGAAGATGGATGGTGGCCATCTCTCATATAAAATATCAGGGATGAATCATGGGCTGTCCATCCACATGTTTTGGATGGACGACCATGATTAAAACATGTAGGATCCAAGGATTATCCTTTGAGAACCATATTTAATCTCAGACGTCCGATCCTTGATCAGATGGACAGGGAGAAAGTGTGTAGCACCGCTACTGACATGACACTATGATGTGACTACTTAAATAGCCACTTCCATCACACCATGTGGAAAGCGTGCCGCATCATCCTCCACATGGCGTTGATGGGATTAGCTATATAATTAGGGATTAAATTATCTAATTAATCATGGAAACTCCAAATATTCATATCCTAGTGTAGAAAAATAAAAAAAATATGAAATAAATTGCATATGAAAGATAATTGAATGTATAATATTATAAAATTGATTTTGATAGATTTTGAGCACTGTTATTTTCTAAATTTAGGTTTTATTGGGAATGTAATTTTTCTAATTACTCTATAATTACTCCCTGATTATTCCATTAATTAATCCCAAACTTTGTGTGTGTATTTAGTGGGATGACTTCTACCTCCCCTAATTTTCTTGAGATTTATTAATATTTAGTTAAAGTAATTGCTGGATTCATTCCTAATTACTCTCTTATAATTAAGCTAATTAAGTGTGTAATTAGTGGTTTAATCCCTTGATTGAGTTAATTAAGATTTGTTTTGAATAGGAGGTTTAGGGAATAATTTTGGGATATTTTCTTAAGCTATTCCTTAAACCCCCTCTTTCTTCCTTAATCCAAATTCAATTAAGGATTAATCCACTAATTACCTACCTAATTAATTTGATAAAATTCTAAAACCTTCCAAAACTCAACTAATTCATCTTGGGTAGATGCTTAGGTGTTCAATAACCTAAGGACATTGAGGAAATCAAAATCCAACTCACATGTGTGGGAAGGATTATGAAATTACTTAACTTAAACCCCTTAGCTTAGTTAATCATTGATCATGAGCCAAATGCATTAGGATCCTTTCTTCTTAGGTACATTGATGATTTAAATTCCTTATATTTTTATGTCATATCATTGGCTTATAATTATTTCATTAAGTATGCTAAGGTAGTGTAGGTAAGGGTATTTAACACACTTAATTCACACCTTAACCTAATCAAAATATAAAAATCATCTAATCATCTAAAAGATTAAACTAAAATTCCATACACATGGGGAAATGGTTAGGACTAGCAAACATTCTTTCACATTTCCTAAATCAAACATAAAGCAAATTCAAAACAAAAGTCACATTAAACAAACTTTGATTCACTTTAAACTCTCTAATTTCATAGGATTGTCTTTAGAATTAATTAGGGTGAATGAATTTATATTACTTTCATCACTTTATTTCTTTCCTAGCATGCAAAATGTATATGTCATATGAAATTCATGCATTCATATCTTTTAAAAATAAAAATTAAAAATGAAATATTTTCTTTAGGTCAAATTGCATGTTTTGGCTAAAGTAGAAATATGAATGGCTATCAAATATCAAAACTAAAGGTATGCTACTTATATTTTACTTTTAAACTTGCATGTGAATATAAAAATGTGTCTTATGTTTGCTTCTTTTCTTTCCTTTTAACATGGATTTGAATAAGATTTGCAAAATGTATAATTCTTTTAAAAGAACATAACACATGTTTAAAATCTATTCTTATCCTATTCCATGTTATAACTTAAGAAGGATATTTACATTTACACACATAAATTGCATACACAAACCAAAAATTAAATAAACATAAACTTTGCATCTTTCTTTTTCTATTTATCTCTTTTGTGCATACATATGTATTTAAGGAAAGTGGTATATTAGTCTAGACAACCCGGGGTTGCGAGGCTTTAAGTAGCCCTAAGTAGGTCTTGTACCTTACACCCCAGCTATGATACATACTCACTTATGCCTTTTATACATACACATGTGCATATGAATAAAGGATAAAAGAATACCCTCTTTTCTACTTAATGAAAATCATGCATCATAAAGCATCTAAATTTTCTTAAGTAACACTACCTAGCATTCATCATTAAGGTGTGCTAAAAATTTCCATTTGTATATACAGATATGCTTAGGATTCATCCATATGCATGTTAAATATGTTGGGAAAGAAATGAAGTGATGTGTGTTTTGTGATATTAGTTCACTTTACTTAATCTTAAAATGCCTTTCTTTTGAATATGTTTATTTAGGGAAGATCTAAACTTAGGATTAATTAAAAAACATAATAAAACATTCATTAAACAAAATCAAACATGAACCTACATTAGAAATTACTTAAGGTAGGGAAGGAAAGAGAAGTTCTCTTCTCTTTTCCCTCTCTTTATAACTTAGTAATTAATTGTAGGATTGACTCAAACCTAATCAAAATACAAAATATAATTAATCCCAAAGCAACTAAATAATTTAAATTGAAACCATCCTCTAAGTTGAATACTTTCATACTTAGGGAATCTAAACCTTAAAGCCATAGCTAAGCATACCACACAAACCTTTTAAGCACACACATTAGGCTAAGTCACCACTTCTAGCTTTAGGTTAGGACGGTGCATGGTGTGATGTTTGCTTTTATTTTGTGATGTATTATTTCTAGTTTGGATGTTAGGGTGAATGTGCGTAGAATGAATGGTAAGATGATTTAGTCCAATCATTATCTTCTGCAGGGGATTGTGCTTGAGGAGTGATGTAATAAAAATATAAATACTTTTGTTGTGCAGGTGCTTATACCCCTAAGAATAATCCAATAGGTTAGGTGGACTTGGTCACCCATGTGTGGGGTGCTAAGTCCAATATACATGCTCAAAAATTGTATGGTTTGTTTAGTTAATCTCTATTTTGTAGGTGTTAGTTAGATTTACTTTTTCTTTTCATGTACTTTTTTAATTAGAATTTTGAAATGAATGTTATGGGGGATTAGAATGAGCATTGGTCATAAGATTACATCTTATGTATCATGTGAATGCCTTTGGAGCAACCACCTTCCAACCATCTAAAAGAAGGAACTAAAAGAAGAAAGAAGATAGAAGAAAGAAGAAAGAAGAAAAGAAGAAATGAAGACCCATAACATGAATTTCCTTACTTGATTGTAAATTAATTCATTTGTAATCGGGTTGTATAAGGGTCGGCTCCAATTTGTTTTGGGTTGTCTTGGTGCTTGACCTTTTATTCTTTTGCATTAGCTTTATAAAATGTTTAATGTTTTGTTTAGCTTGTGCATTAAGATGACATCCTTTTCTAGTTTCTTCTTGCTTGATGTATGGCATGATGATTAGGCTCTTAGAAAAATAAATCTTCTACCAAATTAACTCAAAATTAAAATAAATAACTCATAACCTCATTTAAAGCTAGTTAAAATCAAGATAAAATAATTAACAAACCCCTGGATGTGTACTTCTTTTCTAACATCATGCATAAAAAGCATATTATTTCACTCTTGATTGGAGGGCTTCCACTTTTCAGAGAACTTGCTTGACTGTGAGCCATAGTGGAAACACACATTATTATCTTGCTAATTTTGGCCCATAATCTTATTTCTCATGCATTAGGCATATGAATCCTATAGCCTGAGTCAAATGATTGTCCTAAGTAAACATAAAACATGTGAAAATTTTTTATTAGATTTAACTCATTTGAAGCATGTCCTTACATGATCTAGTCTCTTTAGGGAGTGTGTTTAAGGATTTAGTCTCTTTCTAAATAAATAACAATATTGTTATCTTGCATAAGCATATGACTTGCCTATATGAATTTAAAACTGTAGGAGGAGTTAGTTGGCAGCCACCCCCAGGTGTAAGTCAAATAGTCGGGTGATTTATCCTCTCTTATGGAGGTAAACCAAATACCCATTCTTTGCCATAGATTAAGGTCATGGTTTTGGCCTCACCAAAGCTCTTTAGATTTAGGTTATGAGTTGCTTCTCCCCTTCGTGGGCTATAAGTATAAATCCTCACCTCTTAGAAATTTCCATGGCCTTGTACCATTTGTAAGCCCTAACATTCTAATAAAATTCAACTCAAACACATTAATTCAATTTCAAAAATGTAAAGCCTAACCATAGGATAGTTTGGGATGTTTATTAGGCTTCCTAATATCTTAAGCATCCCCTACTTATTTTTTTTCATTTGGCTTGATAAGTACTCCTTCCTCTTAATCAATCCCACTTAACCTTCTAAAAATAAACCAATCGATCGATAGTCTTACCTTTTCAAAATCTTTGGAGACAATGATCATTTACCTTAATCGAGAGTATTCCTAAAGAATCTCATTCCTTAGGATGTAATTAACTATGGGGGCTTGCCCCTGTAGGGAACTTAACGAACCTGGTTTAAAATAAACCCTACTTTACTTTCTCATGTAAAGTAGAAGAAGAAACTCTGGTACATTCTGAAGACCCATAGTCCTTAGGAGTCCTTATTGAGGTGATTAGGACCATTGTAGGGTGGTGACTTCTATCTTTCAAGATAGTACATCTCTTCTCAATGTTGTACCCGATCACCCTAATAAGAACATTTGTGAATCTTTGTGGCATCCCAACAAGAGATGTTATGTATATATCTATTTTTATTTATCTTCTTTTCCTAAAAGGGGATAGATGAAGGCAAAAATATATACAATTTTTACCACAGATTTTTCTGGCGACTCCGCTGGGGATGGTTTCTCTCTCCATCTGTGGTAAATGATTATTGTCTCTAAGTATCAATAGTGGTTTTATATTTTTGTGTGAATCCAAGACTATCTTTCTTTCTATTGGCACTTAACTTATTTCATCCTTAAGTTAAGCTAGCCAACAACTTTAGATTTTAGGACCTCACACTGTGTTGATCTTAAAAGACCCGTTGGGCTCCCCAATGGGTAAAAATAAAAATTGAATAAAAAAAATGATCAAAGACTTCCTCCCTACCATTTTTTTATGGTAAGGAAAGGTTCATTCTCAAAATAAAGATAAAATAAATTTTTCATAAGAGATTTGCTTTTCAAAAGCACCTTTTCAAAATGCACTTAATAAAATACTTGCACTACATCTAACAATTTTCACAATTGTTACTTGTAGAAACATTTCAAAAATGAAAACCAACACCCATATTTTCTAAAAGCATAAATGAATTTCTTCACCCAATTCATTTTGACTAAGACTTCATTTTCAAAATAAAATTCCAACAATCATGTTTTCAAAAAGCACAAAATTTGAAGATGGGCCTTTCCATTCAACATCCACATGTGTTGAATGGATTATCTTCAAGCAAAATCACAACTTTGAAATTCCACTCAACACATTCCACATGTGTTAGGTTGGAATTTTTCACACACTATTCAATATACCCACATTTATTGAATGGAGGTTTCATTTCTAATCAAAATCAAAATAAACTTTCAAAAAGCACATATGAAACCTCTCCATTCAATATACCTACATTTATTGAATGGAAGTTTCATTTTTAATCAAAATCAAAAATAAATTTTCAAAAGCACATATGAATATGTCCATTCAATATACCCAAATTTATTGAATGGAAATTTCATTTCGAAATAAAATAACATTATTTTGAAACTCCACTTAACATATTCCACATATGATTAGGTTGGAATTTCCTCTTTCAAAAAGCAATAATCACACAAAAAAAATACATCTTTGAAAATGAAACATAAATGATTTCCATCTTACATACCCAAATTTGTTAAATGGAAATCTCTCTTTTCAAAATCAACAAAAAAAAATTTTTTAAAATATATGAACTTCATTCTAGCATACCACATTTGCTAAAATGAAGTCTCCTTTTCAAAACAAAATTTGAAACACATTTTTGGAATCTCATTTAGCACTCAATTTGCTAAGTGAAATGTCCATTTCACTAAATTTCAAAAATACATCGGAACTTCATTTTAGCATACCACATTTGCTAAAGTGAAGTCTCCATTTTTCAATAAAGATCCAAAATTAAAAAAAAAAGAAACACTTTTGGGATTTCATTCTTTAGCTTACCATATTTGCTAAAGTGAAGTCTCCATTTTCAAAACAAAATCAAAACACAAAAAAATTTTAAACACATTCTTAGAATTTCATTTAGCATACTCAAATTTGTTAAGTGAAATCTCCATTTCACAAAATTTCAAAACACAATTGGAAATTTCATTTTAGCATACCATACTTGCTAAAGTGAAGTCTCCATTTTTCAAAACAAAATGAAACCCTTTTGGAACTTCATTCTTTAGCATACCATATTTGCTAAAGTGAAGTTTCCATTTTCAAAGACAAAATCAAAAATACAAAAATTTGAAACACATTTTTGGAGTGTCATTTAGCATACTCAAATTTGCTAAGTGAAATGTCCATTTCACAAAATCTAAAGCACATTGGAACTTTTTTTTTAGCATACCATATTTGCTAAAGTAAAGTCTCCATTTTTTTAAATCAAAATCTCTAAAAACAAAAGAAACACATTATAATTTTCTTAGCATACTCAAATTTGCTAAGAGTCCTATTTTTAAAAAAAATCCAAAAATAAAACACATGGATTTTCTCATTTAGCATACCCAAATTTGCTAAATGAGAATTCCATTTTCAAATTACAAATGAATCACAAAATAAAGCAAACAAAAAAAGAAGAAATTATTTTCAAACACTCCACTCAGCGTATCCAAATTTGCTAAGTGAGTAGATTCTAAAAATCTCAAATCAAAAATCAAATTGACCCTTTACTTTAACATACCCAAATTTGTTAAATAAAGGGTCTTCAAATTCCAAATTAAAATTTAATATGAACCTATGGAAGCATCTTCCAAAATATTTGAACCCATTTTCAACATATCCAAATTTGTTGAAAGTGGATTCTACATCAAAATTCCTCTTTCCAATAAAATCTATTCTAAATCATTTGAGCCATAAACACTTTCAAGTTGTTAGTATGGGTTCAAATTCTAAATTCTAAATTCAATCAATATTGATCCAAGTTTATTTTCAACATTGCACTTTCGTTCATCGGTTTGGTTATAGTTCAATTTTTTGATAGTAGTGGGCAGATATGTGTTTACCTTTCCCCATGGGATGGGACCCCTTAGCCTTCCCTCGATTACGCCCACCTCATTCACTTTGGATGAGGTTTTGAGGGGGCCCGTATTATGTGTGAGGGCACTCCCCTCACTGACAACAAAGTTAGTGAGCAAACAATCATTGATTGACATGCAATTAATATTCCCTCATTGAAGAGGAAGGTAGTGGCGTTCCCACTCTGATAGTAATCAATGGCGTGTGCCCCATGGTTCCTTGTGCTACCCCAGTTAGGGCTAGCACCCACTCATTAGTACCTTCTAAGGGGAAGGCTTCCCTGATCCCAGGGATTGTCTCCCCTCCTTTTGAGGTAGAGTCTAGTTCTTACTCTGCTTGCCCCACCAAGTCCTAAAGGAGGAATAAGAACCGCATGATAAAGTGGTACCACATCCACATATTAGAGATGGAGGCTATGGTATTGTTGAGAGTTGCCCACTTTGGTTTCCCACAGTTCTGACCCATTCCATTCTCTCTCTCTCTGGGTATGAGGATGATGCCGGGAAGATCTACTTCACCTTACCCTGGCTAATTTTAGCCACCAGTCAGTCAGAGTAGGAGGTCATATGCTGGCCTCCGTTCAAATCTATGCTAGGTTGGCAGAGCCTATGGACGATCTGAGTCCATGGCTCAGTTTGATTTGATATCTTTTATCCCCGCATTGTGGGGAAGCATCTTCGATAGGAGAGGGCCAGGGAGGCCCATACCTCAGCTCATATCACTAGCCGGGAGAGGCAGAGGTTTAGTTGGCCGTTAACGGTCTTTGCACTCATTGATTTTTGATTCACCTCGATCATCATAGTATTGCTCTGGGGACTACCCATCACAAGGAGACCTCCTTCGAGAGTCGGTGGTGTCTCCACACCCTCGTCCATCATCTCCAATCCATGTTTCAACATCTCAGTTGGCCATGAAGGTCACATCAGGGAGAAGAGGACCGTTGGTGACACCTTGGCCGAGATCTCATCCATCTACACGCCCTCTGGTGAGGTCTCCTGCTCGACCTTTTTCCCTAGTAGTGGTGAAGAGGGAGTGGCGACCTCGAAGCATAGTGTTCACCACCACCACCATAGTGGGACATATAGATGATTACAATAGTTTCCAAGGAATAGGGAGATAGCTCAATTGCACATATGATGATAGAGCCTCCTAGGAGTGTCACCACATGCAGATTCAGTGACAATCAGAAGCACATTTCTTCTAGTGAGTATAGCCCTCGCAACATTAATTCTCCTGCAGCAGGGGAGGTCCGGTGCCTCACAGTACATGATAGTGATCCCACCATCGGTCAACCAAAGTCATTTGTGCCAATTCTGATAGATCATTCTCTAGATGATATAGTGGCTCATTATTTCATGGAGAAGAAAGATATTCTAAGATATGGTATGAGAAAGACTTTGATCCCAATGAAGATGATTTATTGGGGAGACTGAGGGTTTACATGGTAGATACTGGGATCCCTCCTCGAGCGGAGACTATGGAAGGTGTTAAGCCCGAGCAGAAAGACACAGTCCACTCGACCCAACACCTCTTAGAACAGATAAAGCAGAAATATGAAAAGATAGATAGGATGGAGAAGAGGCTTGAAGATCTATTAGCAGTTGTCATAGCATTACAGAACCAATCCCCGGCAGTTCATCCTACCATAGCTGAGACTAGTCAGCCAGAGGTTGGTGCATGTCTTGGACACAGTCAAGACTTTACCTTCAGTAGAGCAAGGTAACACCTGTATGTATAGGAAGGTAGTGGATAGTACCTCCATACAACAAAAAGATATCAAGAGCATGGTTGAGCAGCAGGTGAAGGAACTATTGGCTCAAGCCTAAGGAGGATCATCAGTTCAAAGGGTATACGGAGGAATTGATGCAATCCAATATCCTAAGGGTTTTGTGCCACCTTCTTTCAAGAGTTTTGATGGAAGTGGGACGACATCACATTTAAAAGCTATTTTTTTGTATCGGTGGCGGTGACTTTACTCTTCCGTCTCTTTATCAGTAGCTTAGCAGGTATAGCATTTGATTGGTATGCTGAACTTCCCAATAGTTTAATGAAGTCTTTTGCTGAGTTGGAGCAACTCTTTATTAAGAGGTTTACTGGAGCTCAGCAAAGGGTCACTGTTGGTGATATGTTGTGGCTCAAAAAAATCTTGGTTAGTCCCTCATTGATTACATTCTCAGATGACATAATTTGAGTATGAAATACGAACCACAGCTGTTTAAACAGCACACCATCGAGATTCTACTTAAGAATATCCATGGTTTGGTCACCTTCATGCTCAAAGGTTTCACCATCAAAACCTTTGAGAAATTAATCAATAAGGCTGCTAGCTTGTAAGAAGAAGCCAAACAGTTACCTTCTCTAGATCTAATAAAGCCAAAATGAAGGTATATAAGAAACAGGCGATGCAGTGGATAAAGGAAAGCGATGAGAGCAATTTGAGACCTCTCTCCACCATCATTCCACCTCCTCTACCACACTAGGTAGCCTCTTGGCCACCACAATAGCCTCCACACTACACGCCTCCTCCTCATTACATCATTAGTGGTACACATACCCGCGGTAGCTATGGTCCCTTGCTCTTTTGGATAAACTTAACAAGCCTTATTCATTTAAGAGGAATGAAGATCTTTAAGAATCTCTTAAAGAAGCGATTTTACTACTCGAACTAGGATAAGGAGAGAAAGTGGACAAAAGCCATGATCCAAACTTTTCCCTACCACCATGCTAATGTTTTGGAAGATTGCTTCACATTTAAGGGCTTGAACATAGCTTCAAGACAGGTGCTATAGTTATCCTGAAGGAATACCTTGTGGAACAACCATCCAATTCCATTAGGGTAATCCTTGGGGATACTTGCGATCCTTCCAAAACCAAAGAAGGTTGAGATATCTCCTTATCCAAAACCTCAAAGAAAATTATATCGAAGATCAAGAAATTTTCCTTGCAGGTGCTTGAGTCAGCTCAAACCTCCAACATCAAGGAAAGTTTGTAAGTTTGAGCCAACTTCGGAAAGGGAGCTTCGGCGGCGATAGCGGCATGTGCCGACCGGATAGCCCAGTAGCATAACTATTGACCGAGTCCAGCCTCCAATTCACCGTTGCAGCTACCACATCAATGACTATCACTACTTCAGCTAGTTCTTCTTCTTCTTCTAGTAGACATCTTGTATGGCGGATGAGGGCATCAAATCCCCACCCCTCTTACTTTACTTGATTTCTACTTTGTACCTCCTATCAAATCCAAGAAATTGAAGAATAAAACTAGTTTGAATTATATCTGTGTCACTTATGATGGGTTGTCTGAATCTATTTCTAATAACTCTTCAAGTCTAAATTACAGCTATAACAATTTTGATCTTCCTCTTGCTGATTCAGAGTTGGATTTTCCTACTATAAATGATATGTTTACTCTTGAGATAGACTTGAATCATCCGATTGAGGGTCCCATAGGAGAAGCTATAGTGAGCACGGTAGAATCTTCCATTACCGCACAGAGATCACCGAAGTCAACCTCCATAGTGGCAAGGCTCTACCTCCTAGGGAAGCACCTCAAGATAGAGGGAAACAAGTTATTGGTTTAGAGGATCAAGAAGTCCCTCTACAGGATGCTCCACCCTTGGATATGTTTGTGGGGGATCAGCCCAAGGTCGACTATAATGTCCTCTCTCACCTAAGAAAGTTATCATCTAAGCTAAGCACATACGATGCCCTCATCTTATCAAAAAAGATGAGGTAATCATTAATCAAGGATCTCCTTGATCCTGAGATATGCTTAGCTCGGTGACCCTATTGTGGAGAGGCAAATTATTCGAAAGCCCGGGGATTACTTTCAGATGAAGACCTTCTTCTGGGGGATATAGAGCACAACCGTCCCCTCTACATTACAGTTGATATGGGATGATTTATACTAGCCAGAGTTCTCATCGATCCAAGTTCATTGGTGAACATTATGAGTCTAAAGACCCTTGCCTATTTGAGGATCGACATCTCCACACTCTGAGGATATCAGATGATGTTGAGAGGATTCAATGAACAAGGTGAGCGAGCTTTAGGTTCCATAGTGTTACCTTTGGAGATAAGTGATTGGAAGACTGAAGCCAAGTTTTATATCATTCATTCAAATACTTCATTCACCGCTTTGCTCGGTAGGCCATGGATACATCAAAACCAGATGATTCCATCCTCCTTCCATCAGTGCATCAAGTTCAGAAAGGATGGGATTGAGTACTGTGTCAAAGGAGATGAAAAGCCATTTTCAGTTAGAGAGGTTGAGATATATGAGGATGTGACCTACTATCTTTCTCAAAACACCCTTTCTTGTGAACTTGGGCAAAGTTCAAACACAAACACAAAAGAAAAAGAAAATGAAAAAAAAGAAAAAGAAAAATAAAGAGAAAAGAAAAATGAAAATCCAAGTGAATAACAAACAGAAATTGAAGAAGAAATAAAGCTGCATAACACATTCCACCCACAGTTCATTCCATCATATGTACATGTGGATTGAATGACTTGACCTCCACCAGGCAGAGGCAGAGGCAAAAATAGAGGCAGTTCTAAAGGTGGAAGACCCCCTGGTTGGCCATCAGCCAACAGGAGTTATGTTCCAGTTCATAGGAATACTATTCATATAGGCTTGGAATCTAGTTCAGAGGATGAGTCCAATGTGATTAGCATACTAGCCAACCCCTCTAAGTGGGTTTCAATGGTGGTGACACTCGAGCTGGACAGCGATGAAGACCAGGCCTCCAGACAAAGCAAAGTATTTGAATAAGATGTATGTAAAACTATTAGGCAGCAGTTAGGAACCTTAGCTCTAACCTCGCTTTCATCTCAAAAACTTGAAGGTTTAGTAGTTAAGGAAGCCCTTCAGTCTTCCAAAGATATGAAGTTGAAGAGATTATTTTTGGGATCATCCTCCTCAAGTCCTGAAGCTGATGTAGAACTTGAGGAGAACTCATATAAAGAATTAATGGAATTACCATTTGACTTTTACTCACCTTATGTTCATATCTTATATAGAAAGGTTTGGTTCCTCATACATGGTCCAGGCACAAGTCAGAGTATTTTGAGAAGTCATGGAACAATATAGGTAGAAGTGTCAAGATCGGGGTATGATTGAGTGCTGGGTCCGGTAGATGACGATGATTACTTATTACCAATCATTTAGAGTCTGATAGGATCTTTCCACACAACACCAACTCTTATGAGAACATGTGTTTAGAAGCCTTAAATGATCCAAATGATCTCCAAGTCAAAGATGCACTGCCATAATTTGAAGAGGAGATCCAATCAACAATCGACAAGCTTAAAGAAATCAACCGGGAAAAAAATTCCGCCCACGCATTCATTAATAAAGAAGAAACCAATGACTTAGTTATTGAGTTTAAGGACTTACATGAGTTATGAAGATATGTTGATTATCTCGACGTAGTAGTCCACAAACTAGTAATAGATCTGCTAACCCTATCAAGCAAGCTCTTAGGCATGCGATTAGAAATTGAACAATAGGTCATTTGTCAAGAAACTAATCTTGCTAGTTTCATGAAGAAAAATACCTGGTTAGCCGATTCATCTCGGTTAAGAAGAATGGCCAAATTTGCATATGCATCGATTTCAAGGATTTAAAGAAGGCATATCTTAAGGATGAGTTTCCTCTTCCTATGCAGTGATGGTGGACAACTCATCTGCATTTTCTCCTTTATTGATGGGTCGATAACCAAATCAAGATGGCCCAGGATGAAAACAACGCTTTTGAACCCCATTAATCTATTATAGGGTCATGCCTTTCGACCTTAAAAATGTTAGTGAGACATACCAACAGGCCATGACTTAGATCTTCAACGAATTCATCCATCATCAAGTTGAGTGTTACGTTGATGATCTAGTAGTCAAGAGTAGGGAAAGGGAAGACCATCTCTTTGATTTGAGGGTAGTTTTTGAACGGTTAATACAATATAACCTCAAAATGAATCTCTTGAAGTGTGAAATCGAAGTAGCTTCAGGGAAATTCCTTGGGTCTTTTATCGGACATTGGGGAATAGAAATAGATCTAGAAAAGATCAAAGGTATCTTAGAAATGCCACCTCTTAAAAGTTTAACTAACTCAAATCTTTTCAAGGATGATTAGCGTATCTAAGATGCTTTATTTTCAACCTATTAGGGAAATGCAAGCCATTCTCAGCACTTGTCAAAAAGGATGCCAAGTTTAAGTAGGATGATAAGTGCCAACATGCCTTTGAAGATATCAAGTAGTATTTGGAGAAACCGTCAGTTCTAGCAACCCTTATCTCGGGAAGGCCATGCATCCTCTGCACTATTGCATTGGATGACTCTTTAGGTGCTTTGTTGGCCCAAGCCAATGATGAAGTGAAGGAGGGCAATCTTTAATACCTCAACTGTCATCTAATTCCTGCTTATAGGATTCATATGCCTAATACATGAGAAGTAAGATTATTGACCAAAATCAGTGAGAAGGGAGGAGGTGTGTTTCCACCATGGCTCTCAAAGGTCAAGGCAAGTTTCAATGGCAAAGGTGGAAGCCCTCCAATCAAGAGTGAAAATAATATGCATTTGTGCATGATATTATAAAGGAAATACCCATCCAGCTAAGGGGTTGATAATTCTTTTATCTTGATTTTTAACCTAAGCTTTAAATGAGGTTATGAGTTCTTTATTTTAAATTTGAATTGTTAGATTTGGTAGAAGATTTACTTATCCTTAAGAGCCTAATCCACATCTAGGCCATACATCAAACAGGAAGAAACTAGGAAAAGGATGACATCTTAATGCACAAGCTAAACAAATCATCAATCAATTTATAAAGCTAACGCAAAAGACTAAGAGGCCATTTGTGGTTGGGCACTACGGCACAAACCCGAAAAGACAAATTTGGGTAGCCGAGCTCTACCATTATACAACCCATATTATAAATGAATTAAGTACAATTAAGCAAGGAATTCATTGTTATGGGGGTCTTCAAGCTTCATTTCTTCATTCTTCTTTTCTTCTTCTTTTTCTTTTCTTATTTCTTCTTTGGTTCCTTCTTTTGGATGGTTGGAAAGTGGTTGCTCCAAAGGCTTCACATGATACATAAGATGAGATCTTATGATAAATGCTCATCCTAATCCCCCATAATAAACATCTCAAAATCTAATTGCAAAAATACATAAAGGAAAAGTAAATCTAGTTAACACCTGCAAAACAGAGATTAGCTAAAAAAACCATACAAATTCTAAGCATGTATATTGAACTTAGCACCCCACATATGGGTGATTAAATCCACCTATCCTATTGGATTATTCTTAGGGGTATAATCACCTGCACAACAAAAGTAATTATATTTTTATTACAATGCCCCTTAAGCATAATCCCTTGCAGAAAATAATAATTAGACTAAATCATCCTACCATTCATTCTACACACATTCACCCTAACATCCAGACTAAAACATATATCACAAAATAAAAGCAAACATCAAACCACCTAACCTAAAAGAAGTGATGACTTATCTAAATGTGTGTGTGCTTTAGAAGGTTTGTGTGGATATGCTTAACTATGGCTTTAGGTTTGTATTTTCTAAATGTCAAAGTGTTCAACTTAGAGGATGGTTTCATTTAAGTTATTTTACTAATTTGGGTTAATTTTTTTTTGTATTTTTATTTGGTTTGAATGAATCCTACAATTAATTACTAAGTTTTAAAGAGAGGGAAGAGAGAAGAGAACTTCACTTTCCTTCCCTATCTTAAGTAATTTCTAAAGTGCATTCATGTTTAGTTTTGTTTAGTGAATGTTTTTCTATTTTAATTAATCTTAAGTTTAGATCAATTCTAAACAACCTATTTAAAAAGAAAGATATTTTAAGATTAAGTAAAGTGAACTAAATTCACAAAACACACATCACATTTCTTTCCCAACATGTATATGCATATGAATGAATCCTAAGCATACCTACATACAATGAGAATGTTTAGCATCTTATAATGAATGCTAAATAGTATACTTAAGAAAATTTGAATGCTTATGATGATTTTCATTAAGTAGAAAAGGGGTTTCTTATCCAATTTTCACATGCACACATGAATGTATGAAAGGAATAAGTAGTATGAGCATTGTTAACAGGGTAAAGACAAGACCTAGGCTACTTAACCACAAGTTGTCACTAATATATACTTTCGAAATACAGACTTCTTAAGTAATAGCATAGGAATGAATAGGAAATCAAATTAGGAAAGTATTAGGTTCTTTTCAAATGAACTAAATACTTTACCAAATTCTATTCAAAACTATACTAAAAGACGGGAGAAGGAAAATGACACTAAGCACGTCTTTATATTTTACTTACATACAAGCTTATAAATAAAATATAAGTAAGAAACTTTCAGTTTTGGAAATTAAGTCATATATTTTAAAAATAATTTGGATTTAATATTTAAAATAGCCACTCATGTTTCTATTTTTAGCCAAACATACAATTTGACATAAAAGAAACATTTCACTTTCATTTTGATTTTTGAAAAGAATGAATGCATGAAGTTCATATGACATACACATTTAGCATGTTGGGAAGGAACTAAAATGATGAAAGCATGTAAATACATTCACCCTAATTAATTCTAAAGATAATCTTATGAAATAAGAAAGCTTAAAGCAAATCAAATTATTTTTAAAGAAGGTTGGGTTTTGCCTTGAGTTTGATTTAATTTGAGAAATGTGAGGTGAGTTTGCTGTTCTTAACCCATTCCCACATGTGTATGATGTTTAAGTTCAATTCAATTTTTAGATGATTAGACCCATTTTTATCTTTTTATTAGGTTAAGTATGAATTAAGTGTATTAATTATCCCTTACTTATACCACCTTAATATATTTAATCAAATAATTATGAGCCAATGATATGAAAGAAAACCTCACAAGGAATTTAAATTTGCAATGCACTAGGAAGAAAAGGCCTAATGCAATTTGGCTCATGATTAATGATTAATTAAACTAAGGGGTTTAACTTAAGTAATTTCATAACCCCTCTCACACATATGAGTTGGATTTTGATTTCCTTAATGTACTTAAACTCTTAAACACCTAAGCATCTATCTAAGATAGATTAATTAAGTTTTGGAAGATTTTAGAATTTTATGAAATTAATTAAGGGGGGTAATTAGTAAATTAACCATTAATTAAGGATGGATTAAAAAATAAAAGGGGGTTTAGGGAATATCTCAAGAAAAGTAGCCCAAAATTATTCCCTAAATCTCTCATTCACTTAATCAAAACTTAATTGACTCAATCAGGGTTAAACCACTAATTATTCCTTAATTAAGCTTAATTACATTAAGGAGTGATTAAGGAATGAAGCAATTCCCCTAATTAAACCACCAATAAATACCAAGAAAATTAGGGGAGGTAGGAGTCATCCCACTAATTAAGCACAAGATGTTTGGGATTAATCACACTAGTAATTAAAGGGTAATTAATAATTAACATTCCTAATAAAACTTAAATCTAGAGAAAAATACTATTCAAAATCCATTGAAATTAACTTTAGAATATTCTATGTTCAATTATCTTTCATATGCAATTTACTTCACATTTGTCTGATTTTATACACTTAGATATGAATTTTAGAATGTTGGGTGATTAATTAGCAATTATTTAATCCATAATTATATTATTTATCCGTCATGCCAATGCATGTTGTGGCACATGCACTTTGCGATGATTGGGTATTTAACATTTCATCGTGTCGCTGGCGGCAGCTTTCTCGCTTTCTCCTAAGCCATCAGATCAAGGATCGAATGACTGAGATTAAAGCTACGGATCAGAGGGGTAAATCCATGAGTGCTATGCATTTTAATCTCGGTTGTCCATCCAAAATGAGCGGATGGACAACCAGAGATTCATCCATTCCAGGAAAGGGGATGGTCCATGTTCAGGCCATGATCGAGCTTCGAGCTGGATTAACCCACCATCATCATATAGATCACATCTAATAGCCAAAATCCTATGATATTAGCATTCACTTCACAAAGCTCCAAACCATAGCTAGATTAAGCTCGAAAATGGCTAACCTCACCGACGATTCCCTTGGAGGAGCTTCATTTGGTTGAGATGAAGCTTTGTTGAAGGTTTAAGCTCTTGAAATTGAGTGGATTCTTCTATGGACCAACAACCCTTTTCCTTGAGCTCGATCTTGATCAAGATGGCTCCTCCCTTGGCTTAGGGACTTAGGAAAGAGTTTGGATGAGTTAAATTGAGGTCCTTGAGGGAGTGTGAAAGGAATTGCACTGGTTTTGAGTGTGGAGTGAGATGGCTCTTGAATGGAGGTCCCCTATTTTCAAGCTCTGAAAACCAAGAAATGAAGTTTTGAAATCACTCTAGGAAGCTTGGAGAGGCTGAGGAATTGCTTCTTTGGCTTCCCTAAGTTTAATCAAATTGATGAATGATGGAATCAAATCAAATTAGGGAGAGTATATCTCCCCCTAAGGTGATCAGATGGCTGAAGCTTTCCATTGCGTTTTGATCTAATTGAGCTCATTGAATCAGTTTGTTAGGCCGTTTAAGGTGTCCTTGAATTCAATTTTGGCTAAGGAGTGGAATGGTGAAGTGGACATGTGCTCAAATAGAGTGTAAGGAGGATTCCCATGTGGCTATTTCAAAGCATGTGCTTGGTTTGGCCATCTAGGTTGGGCTGACCCAAACCCATTGGGTTGGGTGCACCACTCTCCCTAATGTTCACTTGAGTCCATTAAGAGAGTGCCAAGTGGAATTGGCCAAAATTTATCCTATGGCCTAGGTAAAATCATCATTTGACCATGATTTTAGTTTGGGTATGTTTAATATGATGAGAAAATAGGTTTGGCCAAGTTTCATTGAATTTGGAGTTTGTTTGATGTGATTTGGCTCATGTTGATCCATTTAGGTCAAAATGGGTCAACTTGGGTCAAGTTGACCAAATGGTCAAATTGGGTCAAACCAAGGGTTGGGTCAAGTTCATATGACAATTTGAAATATTTTGGTGGCATTGGTTTGATTCAATTTGGTTTAAGTTTGAATTTGGTTCAATGTAGTTCATTTAGGTCAAATGGGTCAAGTTGACTGATTTGACCCATTTGACCTATTTGAGCTAGGTCATGGGTAGGTTTAGGTTTGGTTGGTCATATGAAAGAGATTGGTATCTTTGTTTCCAATCAATTTTGGTTAAGTTTGAATTTGGCCTAATATGACCCTTTAGGTTAAGTTGGGCTCAAGGTCAATTGGGCTAGGTGTTAGTTATTGAGGCTTTGGTCAAGTTCAACATCATTTTGGAATGAACTTGACACATTGGTTTCAATTAATTTGGCTTAGATCAAGTTTTGACATATATTGACTTTTTAGGTCAAGTTGGGTCAACTTGGGTCAAGTGGCTAATTGGGCTAGGTTAGGCTCAAATGTTGACTTGTTCAAGTTTAAAATATTGGTCATGAATGAACTTAGATCATTGGTTTCAATCAATTTGGCCGATTGTGGATTTTGGCTATGTTGGGTTTCATTTTGGCTAAGTGTTGACTTGGTCAACCCTTAGGTTTGACTTGCTTTGACCCAATTGGAGTGATTGATCATCTCATGATTATTGTTGATCATGATAAGAGGTTTAGGTGAGTTTAGTTCAATCCAATTTGATTAGGATTATAATTTGGCTCATAAGGGTACTTTAGGCCACTTTGGGTCAAGTGAGCCTAAGTAAGTCAAATGGCTTGGTCAAAGCTTGATTTGAGTTTGATTGTACTCACATATGGACTTATGATTGAAATATAAATCCATTTGCAAGTGGTTTAAAATCAAATGGGTTTTGATTAATTTGACAATTTTAAGTTCAAAGGGTGAACATGAAATGGATTTTGGTTTGATTTTTGAATTTAGTTTTGATTAAGTGATTGAAGTTTGTATTTATATTTGGATTCATGATTAAATGATTGATTGAATCATGAAGAAAAATTAAGATTTTGGCTTGAGTTGAAGTTGATTTGGCTAAGTTCAAGAATTTGACTTGAAAGGCTTAGGTTGGATTTTGATTGAATTTGAGCTTGATTTTTGGAGTGATTTTGGTTGTTTGAATTTATATTTCATTTATATATGTGAATATAAATGAAAATATAAATGGGTCATGAGAAAATTTCATGAATTTGAAGTGATTTGAATTTGATTTAGGCTAAGTCCTTAAGAGGGAAATAATGGACTTAAGAAATATTTTGAATTTGGATTTGAATTTTGGATTTAGTTTGATTGATTTGAATTTATATTTCATTTATATATGTAAATATAAATGAGAATATAAATAAGTTGTGAGAAAATTTCATGAGTTTGAATTGATTTTGGCTAAGTCCATAAGAGGGAAATCAAAGTACTTAGGAAAGATTTTGGAATTTGAAATTTCAACTTGGAATTTGATTTGATTGATTTGAATTTATATTTCATTTATATATGTGAATACAAATGAGAATATAAATGAGTTATAAGAAATTTTCATGAGTTTGGATTGAATTAAATATGATTTAGGCTAAGTCCTTAAGAGAGGATTTAAAGGACTTAAGAAAGATTTTGAACTTGGAATTGAATTTTAGATTTCAATCATGGGTTTCAATCATGTGGCATTGATTTAAGTTTGGAAAAAAATCAATTTAGCTGGAATTGATTTAGGTTAGATGTTGATTTGATTTGGAGTTTGACTTGAAGAAAGGAAGAAAGGAATGTGGTTCAAGCTATAGGGTAGAAAAATTTTCCTAACACCCCTAAGGTATGACCTATTCCTATGGCTAACTCTTCTAAGTCTCTAGGGTTAGGTTGAGTGTCCACCTAATCACTAGATGTGTCTTAAGACTAAGGATCTCTTAATGTCTTAGAGGAGTCCTATGTCTAAGATGGAGGGGTTGAGAGCTCATCCTAAAAATGAGGTCAACACCCATCAGGTGAAACTGAGGACTCTCTCCTATGCTCTCGTTGATGGTACCCTGTACTGACGGTCCTTTGACCAAATATGGTTACATTGTTTAGATAAACATGAAGCCAGCGGCATTATAATTGAGGTACATTTAGGTATATGTAGAGCACATCAATTTAGCTGGAAGATGAAGATGAAGATTAAGAGACTAGGATACTACTGGCCTTTGATGATTATAGACTGCATAGATGTAGCTAGGAGATGCCATCGGTGTAATACGGTGTGGTCCTATATCAACCACTAACATTCTACACCTTCTGGCCTCATGGCCATTGAGTATTGGGAACATAGTGGTGATCGATCCTCCTTCCAAGGGTCATTGGTTCATTAGCCCGCCATTACTTTTTCAAGTGGGTGAGGCAATCCCCTCAGAGGTCACTTCATGCACTTCCATTTTTCAGGAACCATATCGTATATAGGTTCAGGATGCCTCAATTAATTATATCTAATAATGGTACTACATTCAAAAGCTCTAAGATCAACAGCTTTGCCAAAAGGCACAGTCAAGATTGGAGATACTCCACCATCTACTACCCTAGAGCAAATGACTTAGCAGAAGCATTCAACAAAACTCTCATCCAAATATTAAAGAAGATGATAATAGCGGCAGTGGAATGAGTGGTTGTTGAAGCTTGTGGGCCTACCACTACCAGAACTCCAACTCCATCACCCCATTTTCTTTAGTGTATGGGTCTGAAGCCATTCTAACTTTAGAAGTTTAACTCCCGTCATTACGGATAGCATTGGGTAGCAAGATCACTACAGAGCAGAATTCAAAGTTACGGTTAGAAAAGCTCAAAATTTAAGAGGAGAGTGCCTACGGGTGTGCGTGAACCTCGAGTTGTACAAGGCCAAAATGATTCATGCTCATTAAGTGCGCCTCTTTTCAAGTAGGAGAACTTGTGTTAGTCCTAGGAGACCATTATTTCCCTTGAAAGATGGGAGGCAAGTTTGAACCCACTTGGAAAGCCCCATATCATAGAGAAGGTACCAGTATCTTATCGACTTATTGTAGACACGATGCTTTCAATTAATGATGCTTTCAAAAAATATTACCCATAAAAATCATGTTTGAAAATAATTTTATCAATCAATAAAAATATGATTCCATTTCACCAAAATCTTCTCTTATTTCGAAGTGTTGTTTGCTTGTCTTTGTGAATCCACCATGATGTGTTTAGGGTAGGTGTAAGAATCCCCCAGTGGCATCCTATCCCTCTTTCATAACACAAACACAATCGAACATAATCTCTTGACGCTATTAGAATTGGTGTGAGAGAACTCAAGAGGCATCCTATTTCGATTAGCACAACTAAGTTAGGTGTAAGAGAACCCGAGCGGCATCCTTTCTTAGTGGGAAATCCCGGTTTCCACCTGTGGCACCATTTCATCAAAATCCCCATTGTGTTTTAGGTAGGTGTAAGAGAACCTAAGCGGCATTTTATTCCCTTTAACATGAGCACAAGCACAAAACATATATTTTATCTTAGGCTACTTTGATGTGGGAGCAAGCCTCCTGTGGCACTCACTCATTAAGCTCTTTGTACATACTACCTCGTATGTCACCCCAATGGTCATTTATTGGAAGATTTGAGTCCCCATGCCTTCTTCCTAACTTGACCATTGCAAACCAACGAGGGCCTTATTAGTATGGTAGACTTCACTGCCCAGCCAATAAGCTACCTCATGTTAATTTTTATTTAAGAGGATGCAAGTCCCCGAGCTTTCTTCTTGAACTAATCATCATGATCTAACTAAGTCGAGTATATTTAAGGTTTGGGATAAGTCCCTCAGAGGCTCCTTTCCTCTTGACTACATTTGAGTCAATATAAGTCCTTAAAAACACTTCTCAATGTCATCTAGGTGGATGGCACCTCGAGCCGACATCAACAATCGGTTCCACATAGAAGGATGTGATCGAGCTTTCTTCTATTGTTGCAAATCACACCTTAGGTTGGTTGATGTTTGCTATCACGACTCACCTGGATACACCACTCTTGGTAGATGTGAGTCCCCGCACTTTCTCCTTGAGTTGGCCACCAAATACCTATTTGATATATGACTAACCATGTCATCTTCTCTAGGGATTTGAATCAAGCCCTTAGCGACCCCTCTCCTTGTGGGTATTCTATTTGGATCATATCCTTTGTGACCCTATTTAAACACTACCCGGGTTACTCTTGGATTGGACAGTCATCCTTTCCTAGAAGCCACCCCTGTGGTTGGAGAGTTTGTTCAGTCAAATTCTCTCTTGGTTCTGTCTCAGAGAATGGTTACTTGATATAAGCCTTCTGGTTTGATCCCTCATTAGGTCCATAAATAAATAAAATAAACAAATAAAATTATTTCACTTTTGGATTAGGAATTCAAGCCCCCAAAGGGCCCCTTTTCCCAAGTAGGCATCTATCTTCGTGAACTCCTATAGAATTCTTGACTAGTTGAGATAAATCCACAATACTCACATGTAGCTCTTAGGGTTCAATCTATTTTCCACAAGTAGGTTATCACGGCGGTCATTCTACTTTAGAAGATGTAAGATGGCATTCTTTCTAGCATGGATCAAACTAGGCGTCTAGGTCGAGGTTGATTTGTTGAAACCAATCACCCATGGTCTTTTGTAGTGGAAGATGTGAGTCCCCAAGATTTCTTTCCTTGAATTAATCATTGCAAACCGAAAGGCACTCCTTTGGTGAATAGTTCTCCCATCGGCCGAGCTACTCCTCTGGTTATCGAGATAGGTCTAGACTGATATAAGCTCCTTCTCAGTGTGATCTATTGTAAACCAACAGATTCCATCAAAATAAACAAATTTAAAATGAAGTTAATCTTGACTATGTTTGAGTTAATCTAAGTCCCCCAGCAGCATTCACTCAATAGTTAGCCCTAGGTTGGGTTCGATCTGTTTGCTTGCCAATGGGTCACCCAACAGTCCTACTTTGGATGTAAATCTATGCTTTCTTCTAGTGCGACTAGCACAAATTAGCTTTGGGTTAGTCCTATGGTTAGTAGACTTAGCTTTGGATTAGTTAATCGAGTTAGGTCTAGCCTCTAGCTCCACTTTATGATCCATTACAAATCGATAGGGTCCATCTCAAAATGATTGAAGCTTATGATTGAAATCCATGACCAATTTCAAATGATTGAAATTCATGACTAATTTCAAATGATTGAAGCTTATGATTGAAATTCCAAGTTCAAAATATTTCATAAGTCCTTAGATTCCCTCTCATGGACTTAGCCTAAATCAAATCTGAATCAATTCAAATTCAAGGAATTTTCTCACAACCCATTTATATTCATTTATATTCACATATATAAATGAAATATAAATTCAAATCAATCAAACCAAAACCCAAAAGTCAAATGCAAATAAAAAATCTTTCCTAAGTCACTTTGATTCCCTCTTAAGGACTTAGCCTAAGTCAAGTTCAAATCACTTCAAATTCATGAAAATTTCTCATAACCCATTTATATTTTCATTTATATTCACATATATAAATGAAATATAAATTCAAACAAAAACCAACTCCAAAAAAACTCAAATGCAATCAAAATCCAACCTAAGCCTTTCAAGTCAAAATCTTGAACTTAGCCAAATCAATTTAAAATCAAGCCAAACTCTTGTTTTTTTTTCACGATTCAATCAATCCTTCAATCATGAATCCAAATATAAACATAAAATTTAATCACCAAACTAAAACTCAATTCAAAAATCAAACCCAAGTCAAGCTCATGTTCACCCTTTTGAACTTAAAATTGTCAAATGAATCAAAACCCATTTGACTTCAAACCACTTGCAAATGGATTTATATTTTAATCATAAGTCCATATATGAGTTCAATCAAACTCAGATCAAGCTTTGACCAAGCCATTTCACCTACATGCTCACTTAAAGTGACCTAAAGTACCTTATGAGAATTCTAATCCTAACTAAATTGGATTGAACTAAGCTCACCTAAGCCTCACATTGTGAGCAAAATCATCATAAGATGATCAATCACTCAAATTGGGTCAAACCAAGTCAAACTAAGGGTTGACCAAGTCAACACTTAGCTAAAATGAAACCCAACATAGCCAAAATCCACCATAGGCCAAATTGATTGAAACCATTGATCAAAACTCATTCATGACCAATGTTTGAACTTGACCAAGTCAACATTTGAGCCTAACTTAGCCCAATTGGCCACCTGACCCAATTTGACCTAAATAGTCAAAATATGTCAAAACTTGATCTAAGCCAAATTGATTGAAATCAATGGGTCAAGTTCATTTGAAAATGATTGTTGAAATTGACCAAAGCCTCAATTGGCCAACTAGACCTAACCTATCCCAATTGACCATGAACCCAACTTGTCCTAAAAGGTCATATTGAGCCAAAATCAAATTAAACCAAAATTGATTGGAAACAAAGATACCAATCTATTTCATATGACCAATCTAAACCCATGACCTCAAATAGGTCAAATGGGTCAAATTGGTCAACCTGACCCATTTGACCTAAATGAACTCAATTGAACCAAATCCAAATATAAATCAAATTGAACCAAACCAATACCACCAACACATTTCAAATGGCCATATGAACTTGACCCAACCCTTGGTTTGACTCAAATTGACCAATTGATCAACTCAACCCAAGTTGACCCATTTTGACCTAAATGGGTCAACATGAGCCAAATCACATCAAACTAACTCCAAATTCAATGAAACTTGGCCTAACCCATTTTTCATCATATTCAAATTGAAAGCTAAATGACCATTTTACCCTAGGCCAGTAAATTTTGGCCAAACTCACTTGGAATTTGGTCAAATCCTCTTCATGACCATCACGCCCTCTTAATGGACCAAGTGGACACTAGTGAGTGTGGTGCACCAAACTAATGGGTTTGGGTTAGCCCAAAACCAAGGTCATAGACCACCTTGAAATTAAGCACATGGAATCCCTCCCACTTGAATTAGGCACATGGGAGCTCCACTCCACTCACACTCCCAATGCAAGGACACTCCACCTAACAAACCCATGGAATGAGGTCAATTGGATCAAAATGGCAAGATCCTTCTATCGATTGCACTGGGGATATACTCCCCTAATTTCATTTCATGATTCTCCAATTTGATTAAGCTTAGGGAAGCCAGAGCAAGCCATTGCAAGCCTCCCCAAGCTTTCTAGAGTGAGGTTGAATTTTCATTTTCTCGATTTTCATAGACTGAAAATAGGGGAGCACAAGCAAAATTTAGTCTCACTCCATACTCATTACCAACCCAATTCCCTTTGCAAGCTTCATCGGGGAGCTTTATTAAACTCACCCAAGCATTCACACAAGCTCTAAAGGCAAGGGAGGACTACTCTTGACCAAGACCGAGCTCAAGTGATGATGAAGTTGGTCCATAGGAAGATTCATCCAATTTCAACACCTCAAACCTTCAACAAGGCTTTACCTCCACTAGACGAAGCTACTTCAAAGGAATCAAGCACCATTGATAGCCTTTGGCAAGGTATGCCATTAAACTGAGCTTAGATTAGCCATAGCTTGGTCCTTTGTGAAGTGAAATTTCATCCCATGAGAAACGAGCTGTTGGATGTGATCTCCCTGGTGATGGTCAATTTTTGTTTCAATCGCTTGTCGAGATGGATCTTCCCTAGAAGATGGGCGGTGACCATCTCTCAGAAAGATCGGGATGAATCATGGGTCCATCGCATTTTGGATGGATGGATCATGATTAAAACATAGGATCCATTATCCCTTAAGAACCATTGATTTAATCTGATCGCCGATCCTTGATTAGATGGGCGCTAGTGATGCGTGATGTGATATGACTACTTAAATAGCCACTCCCGTCACACCACATGGAAAGTGCACACAGCGTTAGCCTCCACATGATGCCGACAGGATTAGCTATATAATTAGGGGATTAAATTACCTAATTAATTATGGAAACTTCAAATATTCATATCTCAGTGTGGAAAAAATAGAAAAATATGAAATAAATTGTATATGAAAGATAATTAAATGTATAATATTATAAAATTGATTTTGATGGATTTTGAACAGTGTTATTTTCTAAATTTGGGTTTTATTGGGAATGTAATTAGGCTAATTACTCGCTGATTATTTCATTAATTAATCTCAAACTTCTTGTGTGTATTTGGTGACTTCTATCTCTCCTAATTTTCTTGGGATTTATTAATATTTTAATTAGAGTAATTGCTAGTTTCATTCCTAATTATTCTCTTAATATAATTAAGCCTAATTAAATGTGTGATCAGTGGTTTAATCTTTTGATTGAGTTGATTAAGGTTTGTTTAAATGAATAGGAGGTTTAGGGAATAATTTTGGGATATTTTCCTTAAGCTATTCCTTAAACCCCTCTTTCTTTCTTAATCCAAATTAAATTAAGGATTAATCCACTAATTACCTACCTAATTAATTTAATAAAATTCTAAAACCTTCCATAACTCAACTAATTCATCTTGGGTATATACTTAGGTGTTCAATAACCTAAGTACATTGAGGAAATCAAAATTCAACTCACATGTGGGAAGATTATGAAATTACTTAACTTAAACCCCTTAGCTTAATTAATCATTGATCATGAGCCAAATGCATTAGGCCCCTTTCTTCTTAGGTGCATTGTTGATTTAAATTCTTATGTGTTTTTATGTCATATCATTGACTCATAATTATTTGGTTAAGTATGCTAAGGTGGTGTAGGTAAGATAATTAACACTTAATTCACTTAACCTAATCAAAATATAAAATCATCTAATCATCTAAAGATTAAACTAAAATTCCATATACATGGGGGAAATGGGTTAGGACCAACAAACATTCTTTCACATTTCCTAAATCAAACATAAAGAAAATTCAAAACAAAAGTCACATTAAGCAAACTTTGATTCACTTTAAACCATCTTATTTCATAGGATTGTCTTTAAATTAATTAGGGTGAATGAATTTATATTGCATTCATCACTTTATTTTTTCCTAGCATGCAAAATGTGTATGTCATATGAAATTCATGCATTCATATCTTTTAAAAATCAAAATTAAAAATGAAATATTTTCTTTAGGTCAAATTGCATGTTTTGGCTAAAGTAGAAATATGAATGGCTATTATCACTATTAAATTCAAAATTATTTTTAAAACTTATAAATAAAATATCAAAACTGAAAGGAATGCTACTTATATTTTACTTATAAAGTTGCATGTGAATATAAAAATGTGTCTCATGTTTGCTTCCTTTCTTTTCTCTTAACATGGATTTGAATAAGATTTGCAAAGTGTATAGTTCTTTTAAAAGAACATAACACCTATTTAAAATCTATTCTTATCCTCTTCTATATTATAACTTAAGAAGGATCTTTACATTTACACACATAAATTGCATACACAAACCAAAATTAAATAAACATAATCTTTAAATCTTTCTTTTCCATTTATCTCTTTCATACATGCATATGTATTTAAGAAAGTTGTATATTAGTCTGGACAACCCCGAGGTTGCGAGATTTTAAGTAGCCCTAAGTAAGTCATGTATCTTACACCCCTGGTGCTAACAGTGGCTCCATACTCACTTATGCCTTTTATACATACACATGTACATATGAATAAAGGATAAAAGAATACCCCTTTTTTACTTAATGAAAATCATGCATCATAAGGCATCTAAATTTTCTTAAGTAATAATTCCTAGCATTCATCATTAAGGTGCTAAACATTTCCATTTGTATATATAGATATGCTTAGGATTCATCCATATGCATGTTATATATGTTGGAAAAGAAATGAAGTGATGTGTGTTTTGTGATATTAGTTCACTTTACTTAATCTTAAAATACCTTTCTTTTGAATATGTTTGTTTAGGGAAGATCTAAACTTAGGATTAATTAAAACACATAATAAAACATTCATTAAACAAAATCAAACATGAACCTACTTTAGAAATTACTTAAGGTAGGGAAGGAAAGAGAAGTTCTCTTCTCTTTTCTCTCTCTTTATAACTTAGTAATTAATTGTAGGATTCACTCAAACCTAATCAAAATGCAAAATAAATTTAACCCCAAAGCAACTAAATAATTTAAATTAAAACCATCCTCTAAGTTGAATACTTTCATACTTAGGGAATCTAAACCTTAAAGCCATAGCTATCATACCACATAAACCTTTTAAAGCACACACATTATGCTAAGTCACCACTTCTAGCTTTAGGTTAGGTGGTGTGGTTGTGATGTTTTTTTTTTGCGATGTATTATTTCTAATCTTGAGGTAAATGTTAGAATGAATGGTAGGATGATTTAGTCTAATCATTATCTTCTGCAGATTGTGCTTAAGGGGCATTGTAATAAAAATATAAATGCTTTTGGTTTGTCGGTGTTTATACCCCTAAGCATAATCCAATAGGTCAGGTGGACTTGGTCAACCATGTGTGGGGCACTAAGTCCAATATACATGCTTGGGAATTATATGGTTTGTTTAGCTAATCTCTATTTTGTAGGTGTTAGTTAGATTTTCTTTTTCTTTTTCATGTACTTTTGTAATTAAGATTTTGGAATGAATGTTATGGGGGATTAGGATGTGCATTGGTCATAAGATTACATCTTATGTATCATATGAAACCTTTGGAGCAACCACCTTCCAACCATCCAAAAGAAGGAACTAAAAGAAGAAGAAGAAGAAGAAAGAAGAAAAGAAGAAATAAAGACTCCCATAACATGAATTTTCTTACTTGATTGTAAATTAATTCATTTGTAATCTGGGTTGTATAAGGGTAGAGCTCAGCTACCCAATTTATTTTTGAGTTTATGTGGTGCCCAACCACAAATAGCCTTTTATTCTTTTGTGTTAGCTTTATAAAATGTTTGATGTTTTGTTTAGCTTGTGCATTAAGATGGCATCCTTTTCCTAGTTTCTTCTTTGCTTGATGTATGGCCTGGATGATGATTAGGCTCTTGGGAAAAAATAAATCTTCTACCAAATTAATCAACTCAAAATTAAAATAAATAACTCATAATATCATTTAAAGCCTAAGTTAAAATCAAGATAAAAGAATTAGCAACCCCTTAGAGTACTTCCTTTTCTAACATCATGCATAAAAACATATTATTTCACTCTTGAATTGGAGGGCTTCCACCTTTGCCAGAGAACTTGGCTTGACATGTGAGAGTCATGGTGGAAACACACCTCCTTATCTCGCTAATTTTGGCCCATAATCTCATTTACTCATGCATTAGGCATATGAATCCTATTGCCTGAGTCAAATGATTGTCCTAAATAAAAATAAAACATGTGAAAATTTTATATTAGATTTAAATCATTTGAAGCATGTCCTTACATGATCTAGTCTCTTTAGGGAGTGTGTTTAAGGACTTAGTCTCTTTCTAAATAAATAACAATCTTGTTATCTTGCATAAGCATATGACTTGCCTATATGAATTTAAAACTATAGGAGGAGTTAGTTGGTAGCCACCCCCATATGGTTGTAAGTCCAATAGTCAGGTGGTTTATCCTCTCTTGTGGAGGTAAACTAAATACCCATTTTTCGCCTTTCATTGAGGTTGTGCTTTTGGCCTACTCTCAAGGTTGAGGTTGCTTCTCTCTTTCTTGGCTATAAATATAAATCCTCATCTTTTAGGCATTTCCATGGCCTTGTACCATGGAATTATAAGCTCTAACATTATAATGAAAATTTAACTCAAACACATTAATTCAATTTCAAAAATGTAAAGCCCAACCATAGGGTAGTTTAGGATGCTTACTAGGCTTCCTAGTATCTTAAGCATCCCCTACTTATTTTTTTTATTTGGCTTTGATAAGAACTCCTTCCTCTTGATTGATCCCACTTGAACTTCTAAAAATAAACCAATCGATTGATAGTCTTACCTTTTCAAAATCTTTGAGACAATGATCATTTACCTTAATCGAGAGTATTCTTAAAGAATCTCATTTCTTATGATATAATTAATTATGTGGACTTGCCTCTGTAGGGAACTTAATGAACCCGATTTAAAATAAATCCTGCTTTACTTTCCCATATAAAGTAGGGGAAGAATCTATGGTACATTCCGAAGACCCATAGTCCTTAGGAGTCCTTATTGAGGTGATTAGGTCCATTGTAGGGTCGTGACTTCTATCTTTCGAGATAGTACACCTCTCCTCAATGTTGTACCCGATCACCCTAATAAGAACATCTAGATCTATGTGACATCCCAACAAGATACGTTATGTATATTTCTATTTTCATTTATCTTCTTTTATTGAAAGGGGATAGATGAAGGTAGGAATATATATAATTTTCACCACATCCCCATCACCACTAGCCACCTAACTCCACTAGCCACTGAATATCAACCTTAATAGTCTTATGCCACTTACAGCCACCCCCACTAATTGGTCAGCTTCCATGGCCTAAACCAATCATTTTGGTTGGTTCACATGGGAAGGAGGGCATACACCTCCTCCTCCATTCAAACTAAAGAAAAACCTTTCTCACAAGACATAGCCAATCCCTCAGCTTCTCTAGAGCTTCTTGTGCACCCTATCATGGTGAGACCAAGCCTTACCTCAGCCCAAGCCTCCTTCACACCCAACTTCACCAATTCTAGCCAAACTCAAATTAACTATTCCACCTTCCCTTAGCTCCAATGATCCAAAATGAATCGAGAAACACTCGATTCGAGCACCAAAAGCACTCTAGACTAACACTGGTGAGCTTCATGATAGCGCTTAGTCCAGAGCGATCGACGAAGAGGCAACTTACGATCTTCTTAGTAGGGCTTCACCTTTTCAAGGAAAATCTATGTCAGTCGTTAGGCCACTAGTCTATAGCTCCAACGATAAATTCCAACAAACCATAGAAAGACATTGATCTTTTGTGAATAGCTTTGTGATTTGATGTGAATCTAACTATGATTCTCCTTTGAGTCATTCGATCAATTTTTTTATGCTATCAAATGAACTCTAGTGAGCTTTGATTGAAGATCGACGATGAATCATTTGTTGTCCATTCAACGTGATTATAACGGATAGTTGTGATTAATCGCATTACAAATTTTGATTTATTTCATTTTAATCCAATTAATCTTGGTGGCCAAGAAAAAAGCATGTCCACCGCCACCAAGATAATAGCCATGTTGGATGTTTTAAATAAATCTTGTGGTGCCACATGGAAAGTATTGTCATGTCAATGCTGATGTGGCTCAAAATGATAAATTAATTAATTAGAGATAAAAATTATTTTAATTAGTCAGATCTTTAAAAAATTATAACTAATTATAAAAAAAATATATAAATAAACTTATTTTGGAAAGCTTAGAGAGAGGAGAATTTAGAAAAAAAAAATAAAAGCCCTAATTTTTATTAAGTGAATAATAACTAATTAGAGTTTACAATTTTTCTTAATTAGTGTAATTAAGCCCTAATTACTTATCTAATTCATTTGAAAATTGAGGTGAATGTTCCTTGGGATGATCTCTGCCTCCCATAATTTTTTCAAGTTAATTTGTTATGTAATTTGGGGAATTCAAATTTTCAAATCAAAATTAGCCATTTTGTGCATTTAATAATTATATAAAATAAAAATATATATGAAATTAACTATGTAAACCTAATTATGTATTAAAATGGTAAGGATGACCAAAGAAATTATTAGGACCCTTGGTTCTAATTATTTCTTAAAATCACCCTTAAAGTTTTTATTTAATTAATTAAATCATTAATTAATCTAGAGTTTAGAAAAATTATAATAATTAATTTAGACCTCTAAAATTTTGATCAACCCCTCTTTGTACTTAGCTAACAAGGAGGTTTTCAATGAATTCATGATCCCAAATTGGTTTATGGTATAGTGTAATTGATGATTTTGGGGTTTCCCCATTTGTTTAATTAACCCTTAATTATGAGCCCAAGTGAATTAGAATTTTTAAGACATGTTTATTCCATGTTTATTCCTTTTTAGGTAATTTTCTCATAATTTTTTGGGCTTGTACTTATGGCTTAATTGAATTTATGGGATCTTTTGGGCTGAATTGATTAAATAATTAATTAATCTTAATTAATTTATAAAATTATCTAAATCACTTTTAAATTATTTCATGAGTAGAGATGGGTCAAGAGATAATTTTAATAATTTCTCTTCTGTTTATGATTAAATAACTTAAATTTAAAATCAACCCTTAATGAATTTGATTAGGCTTATAGGTGTTTATTTTAATGTGAATGTCCTAGAAATTAATGAATCCAAATGGGTCATTTTAAAATGATAAATTTCTTTCCTCCAATTATTCATAAGTTTGTGTTTTATATGCTCATGCATTCATGTTTCAAAAATAAAAGAAAAGATTGCATTTAATTACATGTCTTTAGATTAAATAATATGACTATTATCATTAATAAATATCAAATTATTTTCTTAATTAATTAAAAGATATCTATTAACCTAAATATAAATTAATATGAATAATTAAAACTTAAGTTTAATTCTTTTATGTATGAATTATGATTTGAAATGTATATAGTTTGGAATCTAAAGTCGCAGGGCTACTAGTCTAAACGAAGGTTTTGATATTTCATACCTTTGGTATAACAATGACACGTACCTTGAGATTTAGAGTGAAATATATTTTAAGGTTAAATTAATTGTACTCATATATCTGAAATATCCTAAAAGTTTTATAATTTCATCTTTATATTCTTATATGAATGCATATGTATATGAATTAGTATATAGTTTGGACATCCAGAGTCCGAGACTTTAAATAGTCCCAAGGGGCTCTCTGATTATCTCAAATTTCTAGTTCAACAATAACATGTACTTGTATAAATTCAATATACTTATGTGCATGTATATGTATAAGGTTTAATTAAATTAGTTTTTTCTACAAAATTCAAACATCATGTTTCATCTATTAATTATTAATATAAAAAATATGCATCAATTCATTCATGTATCAAGTGTGGAATAATTAAAAGATATATGCATATTTATCAAATTTAACTATTCAATTAAGTATTGTGTTTAATTAAATGAATATTAAGGAAAGATGAAGCAAAGTCAAAGAAATATTATAAAATTAATCATGGTTTGATTTTATTAATCATAAAATGCCTTTCATATCTAGATAAATTTTTAAGCCAAATCCAAATACATAGCTTAATAAATAAATTTATGACATTTCATTATGATGTTTAAAGATCATAAAATTCATCTCTTTGATTCAACCTAAGATAAGGGATTAAGGTAGAGTTTATTCCTTCTTTCACTCTATATAATTTTAAAGAAAAAATGAAACATAAGATGAAAAATTAAAGGTTTAAGTCTAAAATCCATTTCAAATCATTAATTATATAGAGTATAATCATCCAATAAAATTTAAACATTCATCACTAGATAACTTTAAACATTAAAGCTTACACTAATCCTAACACACATATTAGAATACTAACTCATTGATCCTAGTCATACGTTAGGTCAGTGCTTGTTGTGATGATGTGATGCTTTATTTTGTGATGTAATAATTTAGACTAGATATTAGGATTGATTGTGTGTAGTCTGGATGTTAAGGTGATATTAGACTAATGCAACCTTTTAAAGGAGATTGTGCTTAAGGGACCACTATAAAAATAAAATTATAAATATTTCTTGCTTGCAAGTGTTGCTTAAGTCCCTAAACATAATCCATTAGGACAAGTAGGCTTAGTAACCCAAGGTATGGTGCTAAGTCACAATATATGAAATATAACTGCTTGGCTTGAATGTGTGTTGAGATAACTTTTATTTTGATAGGTGTAGTTAGATTTTCATTTAATAAATATATAATTTTTTTGTAATTGACTTAGGATCAAAGCTATGGGATTTAGGATGAGTAGTGGCTAAAATGCTTAGACTTAGGAGGCCCTGTGATAGATAGAGTGCTCAAATCCAAGAAGTGAAGGTGAAGATGAAAAATTAAAGGCACCATAGCTTTATTTTCATGATGTAAATTAATCATAATATGGGTTGTATGAGGGTAAAACCGAGCTATCCATTTTCTTTTCTTTTCTGGGGTGTACGATTGTACCCGACAACACTGACCTTTTATTTTCTCAATAGATGATATTTATTTATTTGTTTACATTCATCATGTAATAGAAATGACATGCTTTTCATAAGTTTTTTAAAGTTTGAACATTTGTTTTATGATCTGGATGCAATAGGCTCTTTAGAAAACTAATTTTTTTGCTCTAACTAAACAACTTTAATTAAATGTTAATAATTCATAACCTCACTCTAAAGCCTAAAATTTTAGTCAAATAAATAAAAATTTTAGCAACCTCTTAGCTATATGATTGAATGTTATAATGACATGAAATACATATTATCTCCTCTCTTGCAAATAGAGGGTCACCACTCTTATACGATAAATGATGGGTTTGACCTGTGAGAGAAGTCCCTTATATTTTTCATAATTTTGTATTGTTGGAATCTAAATCCTAACATTCTAATGAAATGTCAACTCAAGTAAATATAATTTTCACTTTCAAAATATAAAGACTCATTATAAGGATAGACTGAAGTGCTCATTAAGCTTAATAGTATCATGAGTGCTTCGTACTTATCTTTTATTGGAACTTGTTAAGAACTCTTCCTATTTTGAGTCTTCCCATTTGATTCCTAATAATTACCAATTTTTTGATATCAAAACTTTAAGATTTTTGGGGATATTAATTGACTACTTTAATCAAGAGTATTCTTAGGAAGTCCCAATTTTCTAGGATGTAATTAACTATAGAGGTTTGCCTCTATAAGAAACTTAAGAACCCTGTATAAAATAAACATACTTTACTTTATTTATACAGTAGGAAATAATCTTTGGTATATATAGACCCAACTACCTTAAGAGTCCTTATTAGATGATTGAGTCAATTGTAGGGAGGGTTTCTATCTTTTGAGATAGTACATTATTCCTTAGATGTCGTACTCGATTATTCCAATAAGTAACCACTAAGATCTATGTGGTGCCTCAACGACTCCAAATAAAAATACCACAAGAAATCTACTATAATTATTTAGAGATTTGATATTTGGAGAAGGTTCTTAATTTATTTATAAAGATAGTGGGCTAATTTTTTTTTTTTATCTTGATAGGATTAATATTTTTAAGTTTCACTTAATTTAAATTTTACATAAACATAGATCTACTTATTTAATCTTGTAAGCTTTAATTTATCAAACATTAATAAGTGTTGTTTTATTGTAAGGTGATCTAATAGGTTGCTTACAAATGTCATTTATAGCTTTATACTTTATTTTGGTTAATTGTTGATATCCAAAAAGTATTTCTATTATTGTGTAGTTCTTTTTCCTAAGTCATTGGCTTAATCCAAATCTTACATTAGGTCATATTCCTCTGTGTAAGAAAGAAAGTACTTAGAATACTTCTCTATTTAAAATAATGAGTATCATAAGACAAAATTTGGACAAAATTTTGATTAATATAATCTAAGCTCATGTGTGGGCTAGACATTAGCATAGGCATTATTAGTGGAAAAATACATAAAGCTTAATTTTATTATTTACACTATTAGCACTTTAATCACTAATTTATATTACTATAAATCATTTAACTTTGTGTACATGTTACTAATTATATAGCTCACTTTTTTATCATTAAATTTTAAAATTTATATATATATATATATATATATATATATATATATATATATATATATATATATATATATATATTTCTATTTTTCCCCTCTTGGGTGCCATAATTATCGGATTAGTGACATTATAGCCCTAGCAAATTAGTTTAACAATCACTAGTGGATTCATACATTCATTATGACATTAAGCATCCTTAGGGATTTTCTACCTAAAGATCAATCTACTCATAGACCACCATTGCTTGATAAATTCTTTGATTATTAAAAAAAATTCATATTATCACATTCTTGAGGGGTTAGGACAAGCATTTTAAGATAAAATTTAAATTTTAAAAATATCAAAGTGGTTCATTCTTGAAAAACTCTCTACATATTTGCAAATCAAAATAACAAAATATTGTATTGAAAATAAGATTAGCTTTATGTTTAAATTCTCATGCTTATCATATTACTACATATTGTAGAATGCCCACCATGAATTATGTGCATCATTCACATTCTAGTCAAGCATAAGCATTTCATGAACATTAATTTAGATCTTATGCAAACACAAATGTTATTGGATATGTGACCTATAAGAATAATGCTAAATAGAAGATTATTGGCATTAGATCTATTGGTAAGAAGCTAAAACTTTAGATAAAACTCTACATGTATCTAGTTTAAAATATACTTTAATATATATGTGATTGAGATAACTTTATATGCATATCATTAAAATATTAAAATAGTAAAATTATTTTACTTATTAGGCATAAACATTTGATTTTTTTTTAAAACTTAGAAAATATAAATTCATTTGTTTGAAAAACTACCATATATGTTACTATGTTATGGTATAGAAGTAAGTATCATGCCAACATATACATACTCAACAAGATTTAAATATTTGAATAGGTCATTAACTTTCCTAAGAGAATTTTTTTATTTTGATTATACATGTAATATATATGTTCATAGTAAATGCTTTCACGAGTAAGATTGTTATGTCTACATCTAGACTAATAGAGTTATTGCATATGAATTCATTTGGACTTATTTGCACAACAAATTTAGGTGGTGAGAATTGTAAATTTGTTATATTTCTATTTTTTTATATATTGAGGAGTTTTTTTTTTTTGATGAATATATTATTTTATGATGAGAATGATATCAGGTATCATTTTTCTGCATCATGAACTTTGCAGCATAATAGAATTCTAGAATGGAAGAATCATACTATCGTGGAATGATAAAAATGTATGTTTGATGAATATAACATACCCAAATAAGCTTTAAATACTATATGTTTTGTAATAGATAAAGTTTATATAAGTCACATTTTAGAAAAGTCTTATAAATTATTACTTAGGAAGATACTCAAAAATTTATCATTTTTATATATTTTGATGTAAGGGTTCAATAATAACAATGAAAAAGAATATTTAAGAAAATTTGATGATTATATTCTCTTATATTACTCTTTTTTGGGTGAGGATATAAAATATTCAGCAAAAAATAATTATAAAAGAATGTAATTTATCTAATTAGAGATAATGTAATTAAGGATGGTATTGAAAAGTTCAATAAAATAAGTTTAGAAGATAAAGTGGATAATTCTATTTCTAAGAAATGAAGTTTGAGAAATAGTCCAAAGACTGTTCGATTAAGAAATTATTAAAATAAAATAGATCTTTAAGAGTAAGCTAAATAACTCATAGAGTATTGTTTGATATAAAACTAAATTAGTTGGGCAGGGTTATATATAGGCTAATGGTAAATATTTTAAAGAATCCTTTATACTTATAGTTAGATAATTCATTATAATAAGGTGGCATTTGCTTTTTCATGTTTTAGGAATTTCAAATGCTTTAAGTTTATTGACTAAGATAATTTTATAGATCAACTCCTTAATTTTGAGAATAAATTATCTTAATTAAGTTTTTAAATATATAAATCTCCTCATGACTTAACATAGATATCTCGTGCTTGATATAATTATTGATCTCATTTTTGAATTAACTAACAGAAGCCAAATAAAAAATTAAATCTTCCTATTATAATCTATAAGTAGGTTTAGTTATAACAATGTAATTAAAACAGACTAAAGTTTTCAAAAAGGCAAATAATGGCTGCGTTCTCCATTTCAAGAAATAAACGACGCCTCGCAATAGGCGAAACCCATCGCCACCTTCCACCGAAGCCATAGCAATCGACACTTCAAACCCACAGGACCCAAAGCAAGCGAAGACCGATTGCTGCTTCCACTGGGCATGAAAGCTGAAGCCAGGTCCGGTCCTGTAGACGCTGCGTATCTAGTTATGTTCTTGCAAATTCCAGATCCGAGCAAAGTCACTGAGGACATCAAAGCTACCGACGTCAAGATCGTCTACGAGGATATTCATGACCATGAGAGTCTTTTGAAAGTGAACAAGGTTAGTTCAGTGAACCCAGGAATTTGTCATGGGTGCAACACCACGATCTTTGTCTATGGAGTCACTGGCAGTGGGAAGACGTATACCATGCAAGGCACAGAGAACAAACTTGGCCTGATCCCCTGTCAGTTATCTTGTATTTAAACAAGAATAAGCAAAGCTTAGTGGAAATTTCCTATTATGAGGTGTATATTGATCAGTGCTATGACCTTGGGAAGCCAAAGCAAAGGAGACAATGGCACTACGGTATGAATGGCAGCGATCAGCTCAAAGGACTTGGTAATTTTATCCTCCTTGGAAGAGTTCTGCAAAATTTTCGTCATTGGCGTGGAGAGGAGAAAGGTAATGGAGATAATAGAAGAATGTGTAATGAAGGGATCAAACTTCATGAAAATAATAATAATAATAATAATAATAATAATAATAATAATAATAATAATAATAATAATAATAATAATAATAAAAATAGAGGATAAGGGCTTAGTTCCTCGCATCCAAAATATTTGTTAGATCCTCTTAATGTTATTTTAATAATATTTGATATTAAGGATGTTCACTAATCAGTTCAAATTTAAAAATCGAATAGAATTAATGTTATTTGATCGATTTAGTTTGATTTGCAATTTTATGATTCGATTTTTTGATTGTAAATATGTGACTATTTTGTCTTCAATTTTCAGTTCAATTAAAAATAATCGGTTAAATCAGATAAATTGTATAAATTAAAAATAATTAAAAAGTCAAATATAAATATTTAATTTTATTTATAAATATTTAATTATTTCTATAAATTGATATATTTCTAATTATCTAAGAAAATTTTAACATATAAAATTTATTAAATTGCATTTTAATTATTTAGTTCATTAAAAATAAAAAAATTATTTTATATATATTATTGATTTAATCAAAAATTAATTTGAAAAAATAGAATTATAGTTCGATTCAGTTAGCTCCGATTATTTTAAAGCTTAATAAAAAATTCAACTGAGTTAACTGAATGCACACTCTTATTTGTCACCCCCTTGATCAAGCTACATGGAGATATCGTAGTTTAAAACACTCAAGTCTTCTGGAGCTTTGACAAATGATGTATTCTTCATGAGAGACGTTTGCGAGCATTGGATAAGTTCTGTGGACATGTTGGATGACTTCAAATCAATCAAATTCAGTAATCTTGAACACTTATTTCGTTCAAGGCATGAACAAATCAAAATTTTAGGCTAATTAAACTGTTTATTAAGTAGAATAGATCATCTTGATCCTTTTTAGTGTAGAAATTTTCAAAGCATTACTTAGATTGCTCCAATTGTCGTTGTTTTGACAGACTGTTCTTGCTTCTAGACCGGAGGAAGACGATCTGCTTCACAAGTTCGGATGTTACCAGCACCTTGGATCCGAACTAGGGGTGTAATCATGTCGAGTCGAGTTTGAATCACAGCAAATTTGAGCTCTACTCATCAGCTAGAAATGAGGCTCAAACTCGACCCCATAAAATGAGTTCAAACTCGGCTCATCAGATGATTATGAGGCTAGATTATGAGGCTTGTGAGCTCGACTTGAGTGCTTGATGAGAAGGGCTGCGAAAATTTTGGTGGGGATTCGAAAAGGCAAGTCGGAAAGGAGAAGTCGGCGACTATAGCAATGTGAATGGTTTTTAGAGGGAAATGACTTTTCTTTACCCAGAAAAAATTGCAGTCAAAATAATTCCAAAAAAAAAAGCCTGCAGTCTCTAAAAAAGCTTTTCTTTCTCAAGATAGATGAAACACGTGCAAAAATACCAAACATTAGCAAGGCATATTAGTATAGTAGTTGAGAGCTTTATCTGTCAACTAAAAAATATTGAACTCAAGTTCTTGCATATACATTATGTGTGTGAGCTTACAAGTGAAAGACGAAACATCAAACGAGAAAGATGAGGGAGAGAGGGAGAGAGGGAGAAAGCTTTATATATATAGTGAGCACACGCGTGCCCCACCCACCACACACGTGATGATTGGGGATTAGCACAGGAACCCTCACAATCCCATTTCCAAACCCCTCGTCCACAAGGCTCCTTCATTCTCTCCGCGCTGGCTTCCTCTGCTAATCCTTCTCGGTTTACTTCAGGAAGGCGAGATCTTTTCCATCCTTTGCTCTTCAAGTGCTCTCTTATTCTTAAATCTTAGAGTAATTTGGTTTGGGTAAATATCTTTAGCTCTTCCACATCTCCAAGTTTAATTTGTTTAGGGTTTTCTTTCCTTGCTTTACATTTTGTCTCCTTTTGAACCTTTTTGTAGAACTTGTTCTGATTCTTTGGTAAAATTTTCTTTTTCTTATCTTTTTTTTTTCTTGACGAGTTGACTTGTATCTTACCATTTGTTTGATATGTGATCTAAATTTTTTTTACCATTTGAACTTGTAATTTTTTGATCTGTAAAATTTTAACAAAATAGTGTTCAAGATCTTTGGTTTCTTTGTGGATAAATGCTTCCTTTCCTAAGTCTTTTCAGATTTGCAACTTTTCCCCTTTTCAACTTTTGTTCTCTGCATTTGATCTTCTGGCTCTTCCTTTGTTGTTGCTTCATCATCCAATTCATTATATGTTTTAAACTGAATTAATTTAGTTGATATGGCCTCAGATAATCAAATAAGTCGACCTTCATAAAGAAGTTTTCGTGTATTTCGATGCTTAGAATTCTAAGGAATATGTGGAAATTGATGCCGTTTATTGATTGATGACTTTATCTAAAATATCACCATATACTTGAATTATTGTGTGAGAAACATGGTTGGTTTACGTAGTTTGAATCACTTTCAATAAAAAAAAGTTTCGCTTTAGAACTGAATTTAAGAGATGTTAAGAATTTCTTGAGGATAGTTATTCCTTTAACACTAGTCTTCTTAACTTTTTTTTTTGATTGATGGAGAAAGTAAATACAATTTGTTAGAAATTAGTATTTGGCATTTCTTAAATATTTGGTTAGCTTCTACTTGTTGTCATCCTTTATTATTCCATTAAGGTTAATATGACCCTAAAATTAATAAGCACGAATAAGCAATGACGAAATTGAAAGAGATCAAGCACTTAAAATATCATTAGAAACTTTGAGACATCGTTAAATTCTAAAAAAGCTCTCAAATATGAAGTGTTTATAGTCAAATCGAAATGCCTAAGTTTGCCAACAAAGCCAAAGATCTTACAATTCGACTTCATTTGAGCATTCAAATACACAAAATACATCATATGATCAAGGGGAATCATCCAGGAGAGAGTTTGATTTTGCATGTATTTATAGAGACGCCACTCCTCCAATCTAAATAGCCTCATTCCTCATATGAGGAGGAAGCAAGAGAGAGAGAGAGAGCTCTAAAGATCCTCCAAACATCGTCGCACCCACGATCGCCAACCACCGCACGCCGCCGCCACCCGATCGCTTGCCACCACTTTTGTCCACCATCACTCATCATTATCATCGCCAACATCGCGCCAACATCATCGCCAACATCATCACAACATCATCGCCAATATCGCCTATTACTAGTCGTGTCCCTTTCTCATATTATTGTAATCCTTATCGGAAGATCTTGTAAACAGATACATAGTGGAAGCTTTTACCTGGCTGGTTTTTTCCCTCTTTCGGTTTTTCCACTTGAGTTTTATTGTTCACTCTTTAAATAATAGCTGGATTTCACAAGCTAAAACTTTACTCTACCGAATTGGTTTTCTAGACGCAGCTTGCCATCGGGAAGAGAACCATTCAATCACAATTCCTGTGAACACCCTCGTTATGGCTAAAGCGCAACACTGTATAACAACGAGCCTCCCGCCCAACTCCGCCACTCAAAAACCAATCTTGAACCAAGGATGCCAACCTTCACTACTTCTAATAGCGTGACTGCTTGAAGGCTGTAGAAATCTCTTTAGAAGATCGCCGAATGGAAGAGTCTCAAAATGAGATGATCCGACTTTATGAGGAACACACCACTACCGTAAAACACATCTCCCCAAGATCGACAGCGGGGAGGTCAAAATGCTAATTTCCTTGAAGTTCGAGACCATGATGACCGCGATCTTCTTGACACCGTTCTACTCATCCATCACGCAATCAACGCTAATCCACCAATTATGACACATTCTCGTCCTGACCCCACTCATCATGTTATACGTGTAATTATGACGCTTAATGCAAGACGAATTTCACCTCCAAGATAGAAATCATCTTCCCCCTCACCGCGGCTATGAGGAATCCTCACCTTTAGCTGAAGTTATTCTTCAACATCCTATTCCGTGGTTTCAAGCTTCAACATTGATTCTATGATGGACGATCACCACATGATCAACATCGACCATTACGGACTATCATGCATATCCAACGAAGCTTGACACCGCTTTGTCGTCTTTCCTTACCCTCAAGGGACAAGCTCGGTTCTACTCCCTTCCAAGGGAATCCATCCATACCAACTCGCCAAGATTTTGTAGAGCTTCATTGCAAACGGAGGATCATTAAAGATTCCTCCCATCTCTCCAAGATTCATCAAAATGAGGGTGAATCACTTAAGGAATAATTTGAGGTTCTCCTTAGAAGCTCGCCAAATACCGAGTAGACTCAACTATTAAGAGGAGTTTTCTTGAGGACTCCGTGGCCTTTTACTGTCACTAATGCGACATGGTCCTCATGCAATTTTCATCATGGAAGCACAAATCTCTCACGATGAGGGCTACCGCCCATCGCAAAATAATTTGAGCACCCTGTGAAAACGTAAAAGCACCCTGCGACCGAACCCCTATCAAAAGAAGCAAAGGCGCGGATCTCCTCCACCTATATCAACGACGTGAACCACCTAAAAGAATACACGAAACATCTCTCGTGTTAACCTCCTAATGGCTATTCGAGATGAAGAAAATATCAAGTTCGCATCCACCAAAACCAAATTCGTGGAAATCAATATTGTCACTTCCATCAAGTCGTGGGACATACTGAGGCATGCAAACAACTCAAAGAAGAAATTGAGACTCATTCAAGGATATCTACGCCGATTTGTGAAGAATCAATCGACTCAAACAAACATACCTCCAACCAACCGGACAATCATCACAAAACAATAAAACAATCATCAAACAAATAAGAAACCAAACAATCGCAGAGGACCAATACTATCTAATCAAGTTCTCATTACCATCTCTCAAGAGCTAGAAGTTAAGTCTCTGCATCGATCATTCCATCACTTTTAATGACTCACTTAGAAGGAGTACATGTTCCTCATCAAGATCCACTTGTCATCGCAGGATGGTGACCCATGCTATAATGTTAAGAGAATTTTGAAAATGGGAGTTCTGATGTCTTATATTTACATTTCCATGGGCCTTGTTAGGAAAAGCTCCAACCCGCAGACCATTGTATGGGTTTGATAATTGTCCGCACAGTAGGGGACAATCACCCTTCCGTTGTCCTTGGTGAATTTTTCAACAAGTAGCTCATTTAATCCAATTCATGGTGGTCAAGTCGATTCAGATAACTATCTTTGGAAGGCCCCTCCAATCAATTTATCACTTCAATATCTCATCTTAAGATGAAATTTCCAACCTTGGAGTTGGAGTTCAGGAAATCAATAGACAATCATGTTATCTCGCACAAGCTCAACCACGCTTCTAACCTTCAAAGATCAAGATTTTAATTTTCGAGATGAAGAAGTACCCAAAAGCTTCTCAGAAGACTTGCTCTTTGTTGCATTATATAACCAACCATTACAAAGGTAAGTTGGATCTCGCTCGAAAAAAAAAAAATACATAGACTTCTTTAAAATCAAGACATCTCGCCGATATGCGGAGTCACCCCAATGTGATCATGCACTCTCAAGATCGATACATTCAAACCGATCATCTAAGAAGAAAAAGTTTTGCACCGACGCTTCCAAGCTATTGAGCAAGAAGTTAACAAGCTTCTAAGCGGATTCATACGAGGTACATTACCCTACATGGCTAATGTTGTCATGGTTAATAAAACAAACGGAACATGGAGAATGTGTATTGATTACACTGACCTTAACAAGGCTTGCCCGAAAGATAGTTTTTCTCTTTCTCGAATTGATCAATTGGTTGATGCTACATCTAGACATCAAATGCTCAGCTTTTTGGATGCTTACTCTGGTTACAATCAAATAAAAATGAACCCAATGGATGAAGAAGCTACAACATTTCAAACATATAAAGGTTTATACTGTTACCAAGTTATGCCATTTAGATTAAAAAATGCTGGTGCTATCTATCAATGCCTTATGAATAAGGTCTTTAAAGACCTACTAGGCCACACAATGGAGGTATATGTGGATGACATATTAGTGAAAAGCTTGGAAGAATCACAACATATTTCTGACCTAGAAATATGCTTTAACCTTCTTCGACGTTATAACATGCGACTCAACCCGACCAAATGTGCTTTTGGGGTTACGGAAAATTTCGATTTATGGTAACCCACCCTGAGATAGAGGCCAACCTCGAGAAAATCAAAGCTCTCAAAAATATGACTCATCCGAAGAATATTAAGGAAGTTCAACATTTGAATGGACGAATTGCTGCGTTATCCCGCAGCTTCCCAGCTCCTGGGATAGATACTTGTCATTCATTAAAATATTAAAGGGAGCTAAAAATAATAATTTTTAATGGACTGATGAATGTCAGTCTACTTTTAAGCAGCTAAGGGAGTATTTAGCCTATTCAAGGAGAGATGTTATACTTATATCTCGCAATCTCTTCCCATGCGATAAGCTCAGTTTTAGTGCGAGAAGAAAGTGGGATACAACGACCAATTTATTATGTCGAAAATTCTCATATAGAAAGTCGTTATCCACCATAAGGTGGCTTTTTTTTCAACAAAAATTGGCCCATACTTCCAAGCTCACATCTGATTTATACTCATTTACCATTAAGGGCCATCCTACGTAAACCGAAGCATCCGGGAGGTTAATCAAGTGGTCAGAGAATTGGGAGAGTTTGATATAAATTTTCTACTCGCCTATATAAAGTCTCAAGTACTCTTATAGTGGAATGCATCCCAACTCTAGAGGAGCTTCCGCATGCCTTACGCCTCTCAATGGACCCTCATGTTGATGGAGCTGAGAATCGGTGCAGTGCGAATCTTACTTATTTCCCTCAATAATACCTAGAGTATGGACCTAAAATTTCTAATAATATAGGTTGAAGCAGGGTTGCACTGATCCAAGCTCAAGACTTAATGATACACACCGACTCGACTTGTCGCCTCCCAAGTTGAGGAAAACTTTAATACTCATAATCCTCCACTTGGTGAAGTCCTTTCACCCAAGAAAGAATCAAATCATTCACATACACGCTGAGAGAAGAACATGTTTCCATGAGATCTAAAGGGTATACAAATTGATGAGATAAAGGAACATGGGACCCCGTCTTTTTTACAAGAAGGAACTCTTCCGAAAACCCAACTTCAACTCAAGATCCCAAGATAAGCTTCAAACTTTACTATTATCAACAGCTTTCTCCGGATACCTCAAATGTCTCTCACCTTCGAGGCCGACATTAAGAGAGGCCCACTCGGATATGGGAGAACAGGAGGAAGGGCGCCCTTAAAATTATAAGGCAAGGGTTCTATTGATGAAACAAATGCCTTGGATTTCACAAAAAATATGCAAGTTGCACTTAACTCTTCCTCACATGTCGAGCTCTCATCCATTCAAAGCCCTTTTGCTCGTGGAGGATTATCATGGGACCTTTTCGATAGCATCGGCAAAGTTCATCATTTTCCGGCCAACTACTTCACTAAATGGGTGGAAGCAAACCACTCGCTAAAATTGAGGCAAATGCTAAATAATTTGTTTCAAAATATAGTTTATCGCGTCCCGCAAAGATGCGGAACCAATTCTTTATCTCAAATCTACTGATTTGAAGCGCCCAATAGATGCGCTACCAAAGGACTAAAAAACAACACCATGAAATCGATGAGCTTCACTTTTTCTACTATCAGACTCGCAATACCCCGATAGACCAGATAACATGTTTCACAATAACTATTATACAAGATATCGGGTTCCAAGTCCAAGAGTTCAATCATTCAATCATGATCATGAAATGAAGAAAACTCCGATGACCTACCCCAAACTCATGGACATGGCCCTACTTGGACTTCCTATCACCAAAGGGTAGCGTCACTTCAACAAGAAGAGTAAAACCTCGCCCCATATCCGGTGACTTGGTCCTAAGTCTCAAGTGCAGCAAAGGCCCTCAACGCAATAAACTCTCACCTCTTGGCCCATATGTGGTTATAGCTATGTGAAGCCGTGGAACTTTCAAGCTCAAGGATTCAAAGGAAAAACTTTACCTTGGAACACCGAGAAATATCAGTAATTCCTACATAAAGCACTTTTATTTTATCTCATCATTTCCTCTTCGTGTAGCCAACCCCACTTAGTGGGATAAAGACTTGTTGTTGTTGTTGTTGTTGTTATTTTTGTCATTTTCTCTTAAAACTCATATCCGTGTTAAAATCGTCTTATGATTATATCATTGAACTTATCAGAGTAATGAATTTATAGCTTTCTTCTTACAAAATTATTTCTTCTTCATTTAATTCTCCCACTTAAGAAATATACAACTCACGTATCTCAATCGGCATGATCAATCCCAAGGGACTTCTTCCAGTTAATGTCATGAGTGAAGACTGGCAAACAACAGATAGGTCAAAAGGTCCTTACTCTCACCTTCCATGTTAACGCATCCATTTTCGACAAACAACCTAGGATCAAAAGGTCCTTGGACTTCTCACGGCCTCTTCCACAGGTTAATGAGCAAAACGACAAATAACCTCGGATAGGTCAAAATCCCGAGTGGATTCAATTCAACCTCATCCCATGCAAGTCAATAATATTCCACCAATATATATGTAAAAACAAAATAAGAGCATCATCTAAAAAAAAAATTGATAGCATTAACATGATGATATAAGAAAGAATCAAGATTCGATACACAATAATACATATAAAAAAAAAATGCATCCTCAAGTGATGCTACATCATATCATTGGTGATATCAACGCCCTCCTCACCATTAGAGATGCTCCCTTGGACTCACTCTCAACTCCTTCATCTCCTCGAGAAGAGTCTTCGAGACACTTGGGAGAGATCCACAACACTAGCTCCTCTTGCGATGCACTAAACGGATTCCTTTAGGAACCCTCGGATGAAGCCCTCCTCTAAACATTGGAGCTCCAAGTCCTTCACTTCAACATCAAGAATATGATTATGAGCTTCCCGAACATGGTCCTCAAAGCCGATGAGAGCTCTTAAAGTCTTCCACGCCTTCAAGGATATTTCATTTGCTTCGACATCATATATTCCTTCTAAAGACGATCCTGTAATGCTTTCTTCTCGAGAGCTCTCTTCACAAGTGCCTTGAGTCTTTTCTCTTCGTGAGTCTCCTCATCTCAATCAGCTCATCATGAGTGCTCCACCTCGACGCCGGAGAGAAAGAGAAGTCGACATTTTAGCTCTCACCCGTTGATCCTCCAAAGTCGCCACTTCTTTGGTCTTAGCACTCATCTTTCTCCACTCTTGGTGATATTTTACTTTCACATTCAAGATTCCACTCATCTAAAGAGACACCCAAATGAGCCATCAGCCCTAATGTTTGAGTTACCTATAAAAAAATCATTACAAATATTACACAAAAGAAAAGGAGGAAAAGAAGAAAAGAAGAAAGAAGGGAAAACAACGTACTAATTCATCTCCGCCGACCAATGCATATGTGATTTAACACCTCTTCAGAAGGCTTCAAGAAACGAACTCCCCCATCATGAGTTGAAATAGCTAAACTCTCGTGATGCCAACCAGGGCTAACATCTTCTTCAGATATCTAACATAGTCACTTCAAAGACATGTCTTCTTTCTTTAAGGAAAAAATTACCACCAATTGATGATTTCATGCTTCTTGAAAAACCTTATGAATATGAGAAGACCCTTCATCACCTTTACTTGACCTCTTTAGTGGAAAAGAATGAGATCTCCCTGCCTGAATGGAAAGGCCAACCTTGAACATTCTATCTTCAACTATATATTTGCTAATATGACACAACTCATGCTGTAATCTTTCTACATCAGGAACATTAAGAGTTGCCAAGATCTTGTTCTCTTCAATTAGTAATGGATCTGGAAGGTCATTCAATCTTCCCCATCTCTCAAGAAGGCCCCACTCATTTTTCACAAAGAAGAATCCATTTGAACAATTTTTAGATGGATCTCATGCTAAAAATTCTATCCAATTCTTTATAACCCGATAAGAAATATGTCCTTGAGCATCACATGTGAATCTACACATTCAGCATAAGTATGTGATGTTCAAAGTAACACCACGCTCAAGAAGACAAAACCAAACCGAATGACCAAAAGCGAAATGAAAATTGTGACAAAGCTACACCACATATTTTGAAGATCTTAATCAGAGCTAAAAGGGAATCAAAGATGAAGAATCATCTTAAAAGAAGTATCCCGGAGGTGAACGAGCTCGACACCTCTTGGCAACAATAGCCACCAACTCATTAGGGAAATGAAATTTCTTACGAACACCATTGAACTATCCGATGTGATAAGGGATGGTATATCGTCAGAATGCCGCTATGGGTTATCCTCCGGCCATCACCCTATGAAAAATACATCATGAATAAGTAAAGAGGGGAGAAATGATAAAATCTGAAAAATCTGAAAATTTTGTGAAGCTACTCACTCACCCCAATACTTGGGCATACCCTTTTCTGACTCTGCCACTCATGGACAACTTGGGCTAGGATTTTTCATCTACGATCTAACGAAAAGGACATGCATACATATGAGATCAAAAAGAAAGGGGGAAAGAGACAGAGAAATTATTCCTCCCCAATGATGCCCTGAAATTACCTACCAAAATTTTTGAGTCGTTCAAATGACGGATCCTAATTACCGCTTCCCTGCTATCTTAGCAATTATCAGCCATTGAACCATCCATCAAAGTTTGAAGAAATCTAATTTCTCACTACGGGTCTTGATCACCTCAAAACTCACCAATGAGGTCACGACACCTCTTTCGAGGGAAAACTGAGCCTGCAGATGAACTGGTCTTGATCGCCTCCAAACCCGACGGTCCGACCAGTCGGTTGACACCTCGAGGGAAAATTGAGCCCGTGAACTACGGATTGCTTCCAAACCCATTTCCGAGTTAGGACACCTTTGAGAAAACTGAGCTCTGTCAGATGAACTGGGTCTTGATCTCCAACCATCGATCCATGAGGTCACACACTCTTTCGGGAAAACTGAGCTCATATATGAACTACGGCCTTGATCCTCCCAACGACCCTCACTCAAGAAGAAGAAACACTTGAGTGTTGAAGAAGTGTGCCTTCTTCCCCTGAGGGTTTTAAACCCTGGGCAAAGGTAAAAAATCATCAAAACCGCCAACTAAAACACCGCGAACATAGCGCTGGCTCGTCAGAGGTGGTCCATATTAACCGCCGGCCGCTAAGACACGCCTAGATGCTGACTGCCGGCCAGGAGCCGCTACCTGAGTCTCTCATACCCATCGGCCCGTCCTTTCCACACCAGAAATTCCTCCCTGCCGACGCTCAAGCTCGCGCCACCATGCCCAAATCGCTCAAGCACGCTATGAAGGCCAAGACGCCATTATGTATCATGCTTCCAGAGGCGCTCCGCTCGTCTTGATGGGTCCAGAACCTCAAAATTTATGCTACATCCCTATACATATTTGTGTAATGTACCGCTTTCCGAATAATCTTTTTACATGAAGATCTGTTTCTAAAATGTGTTTAAAGGACCCAGATTTCATCAAGAATTTGCTATTTTAAGTACTTATACATATAATTTTTTGATGATTGAGATAATATCATCCAAAAATAGGCAACTAATATGACAAAATTCCTTTATAAAAGCACTAATCTGTAAAGCAAGTCGATCGAAATTGAAACCGTCGAGATCAAGCACTTAAAATATAAAACTTTGAAACATCGCTTAAATTCCTAAAAGCTTACAAATATGGAATGTTTATAGTCAAATCGAGCCTCGAGTCGGTTCCAACAAGCAAGATCTTACTTCATTTGAGCATTCAAATACACAAAATACATCATATGATCAAGGAATCATCATGAGCCGTCCATGGAGGAGTGGTTTGATTTTGCATGTATTTACGTGAGACGCCACCTCCAATTTATAAATAGCCCCTCATTCTTCATATGAGGGGAGCCCAAGCAAGAGAGAGGAGAGAGATCTAAAGATCCTCCAAGCACGATCGTCGCCACTACATCAACCACCACGCGCCACCGCCGATCCTCGCCGTCCAACCACCGCTGGCCATCATCACCACTATCATTGATTATCATCGCAACATTGTCATCACATCATCATCAACATCGCCAACATCATCATTATAGCAATTATTGTCCCTTTCTCATATACTATTCGAATCCCATATCGGAAGATCTTGTACTCAAACGATACATGGGAAGCTTTTTACGGTTAGCCTGTAATTTTTCCCTCTTTTGAGGTTTTTCACGAAAATGAGTTTTATTGTTCACTCTTTAAATACCTCTGTGTGTGTTGGATTTCACAATGAAGCTAAGGCGAAAACATTTACTCTACCACAACTGGTTTTCTAGCACGCAACAAAGGTGATATTGGTTTAAGTAAACCAAACTATGAATGTGGATTCTCCGGCATGTCTTGCACATAAAACACCATCTCTTTTTATATTCTGAGATAATATGAACCATTTCAATAAAATATTTGATATATTTTGTAGAGTTCTGCATCTTTAGGCCATCATCCTCTGCCAAGAAGATTTTTAATTGGATAATTGTTGTTTTAAAAGGCGATTAAAATGTATGCAATTAGTTCATGGTTACTAATAGTTAAGCACTCAAAACCCTATTACATCATTTTGTATTCTCACTTGTTGTGGTGAAGTGATTAGAGAATCGAGATCGAATCGATGTTTTTTTTGGGAAGTTAAGTCTTAAGGACAAATTACACACACACCTTGCATGGGTACTAATATTTATTTATTTTTTGTATATTTAATCATTACTTATATGTTTTATGTTTTGTGAGAAGAACAAAACATTCGTAAATATTTCTCTCGGAACGGTCTTCATAATCAATTAAGGTATTTGAATATTTTTTATTTAATAAAGTAAAAGTGTGCCTTTTGAAAATTTATTGATTTATTATTTCTTAATAAGACCATGTCTTTATTAAAAATACTATTGATTTATTTTTAAAAAAATGAATGTAGCCTTTATTTTAAGAAATTATTTTTTAGAAAAGCAAAGTGTGCCTTTATTTTGTTTTTTTAAAATATGTTCAAAAGCATGTCTTCTCATTTTTATGCATATCGATTTTAACTGCTCTTTTAATTAGATATGGATATTTTAAAAGAAAGATTGAACAAGATGAGTCCGGTTATTCACATCTTATTATTAGTGAAAGTAGTAATATAAAATCTAAAGAAGTTCATACAGAATTCAACGTAGAAGATATTGTAGCAGATCCTGGGTTAAGAAGAAAAATTTTAGAGTATCATCCCAATGACTGTGATAGAGTTAGAAGAGCATATCTTTAAAAAGGGCCATGTCAACCTCGTGATCATGAATTTTCTCAAACACAAATCAAAAATAAATAGAGTTGATTTAATTCAAAATGGTTTGATGAATATAAAAGTTGGTTAGAGTACAGTATTGCAAAAGATGAGATATTTATTTTGTTATCTTTATATATTGGTGAACAAGCAAGTGGTGATAGTTTTGATAATAAGGGATTTAAAAATTGGAAAAAAAAAAGATTTGAAGTTTATATTGGCCAAGTTAATAGTGCCCATAATATAAAAAAAATAAAAAATAAAAAAATAGTGCCCATAATATTACTCGAGAAAATATGAAGATTTAATGAATCAGGATCAACACATTGCATTTTCTTATGGAAGACATTATGATCAAAATCGAAGGGATTACAGAACAAGATTATGTGCCACACTTAATTGTGTAAGCTTTTTTTTAAGCCAAGGATTAGCTTTTTGTGGTTATGATGAATCAGAGGATTCTAAAAATCAAAGAAATTTTCTTGAACTTCTGCACTTTTGGTTAAGCATAATGAAAGTATTAATAGGTCGTCCTTGAAAATGCCGTGAAATAATAAGTTAATTCCAAATTCGTTGATTACATGCACCGTTATCGAGACTTCAAATACTATTATCAATGATTTGGGCAATGAATTTATTTTATGCTCTTTGGATTATCGATCGATGAAAGAACAAGTGGCTATGCGATTCGTTATATTGATAAGAGAGGTTGCATTGTTGAAAGCATTTTTGTACATGTTGGTGAAACCCGCTCCAACACTTAAATGTGCTATGAGGCACTTTTCTCAAAGCATGGATGTATATCACGGACACGGTCAAGGTTATGATGGGGCTAGCAACATGCATGATGAGTTTCATGGATTAAAAGCTTTAATCTTGAAAGAAAATAATTCAAATACTTATTACGCTCAATCGCTTTTGCTCATCAATTACAATTAGACTAGTAGTCGCGGACTAAGAATTATATTCAGATTGCTACATTTTTTAATAATGTATCTAATTTGATAAATATTGTTGGAAGTTCTTGCAAAAGGAGAGAAATTTTATTTGAAAGATAATTAAACAAAATTGTTAAGCAAATAAAGAGTGGAGAACTACAAGATGGCAGAGGTTTAAATCAAGAAATAACTCTTCAATGAGCTGGAGATATGTGTTGGGGATCACATTATGCTACATTGATAAATATACTTATTTTATTTAGATCTATTATAGATGTTCTTTATATAATTGTAGAAGATAGTTTAAACAATGAACAAATAGGTGAAGAAAATGCTCTGCTTGATTCGATTCAATATTTTGAGTTTGTTTTCAATCTGTACTTGTTGAAATCCATATTAAGAATCACAAATGAGTTATCTCAAGTTTTACAAAAAAAGAATCAAGATATTATAAATGCCATGACTTTGGTTAAGGTGTCAAAATAAAGACTACAAATATGAGGGATGATGGTTGGAACATTTTATTTGAAAAATTCATGCATTTTATAAGAAAAATGATATACTTGTGCCAAATATGAGTGAAAGATTTATTATATGTGGAAGATCAAGAAGATATGCTCAAGGAATTTAAACTATTATCAAGTTGAGTTATTTTATGCTATCATATGCAACTTCGGGAGCTTAATAACAGATTTGATGGGGCTAATATCGAATTACTTTTATGTGTGGCATGCTTGAATTCATGTGATTATTTCTCAGCTTTTGATAAAAAAAAATTGATATGTTTGGCAAAGTTTTATCCCAATGCACTTCTCAAGCTTTGATATTATTATTAGATAAACTCGAGAATTATATTTTGACATGAAATCTAATGATTCATTTTTGAAGTTGAAGGGAATTGGAGAACTTGCATAAAAGTTAGTAGAGACAAAGAAAAATGATATTTATCCTCTTGTATATTTGCTAATAAAGCTTGTTTTGATATTGTCAATCATCACAAAGAATGTTGAAAGAAAGCATTTTTTGCAAGAAAAAAAAAATCGCTTAATAAAACGGGAGATTCTTTTGATGAATGATTGTCTTATTAAAAACATAAAAAGATATATTTAAGAGTGTTAATAAGGAATTGATTGTACAACGCTTAAAATATGAAGACATGGAGGGAGAAGTTATAAATGGTATGTAATGTAAAAAAAATTATGTTATTGCAAGGTTTGATTTTTATTTTCTTATTTTATGATTTTTAATTTTATATAAAGTAAATTATTCATTATTTTATTGTGCCCTCCTCAAAAAAAAATTCTTGATCCTATATATATATATATATATATATATATATATATATATATATATATATATATATATATATATATATATATATATATATTAAAAATGTAGCTTTTTATATTAAGTTATGAGAGTTTTAAATACAATTTTTTTATTATTGAGCTCCTCGATGAGCCAACAAGCTGAGTTATATTAAGCTTGAGCTCATGACTCACTAAACTCAAATCACTCAAGCTCAATATTGAGCTCCTTCACTTGCACTCTAATCCCAACCCCTCCTAGTGTAAATGTTGTAATGCACATGTTGAATGTCATTTGCAAGTCCAATTCTTTTGAGCTGCATGTAAAAGAACTTTACAACAAAATTTAGGAAATAAAAATAAAATAAATAAATAAACCTTCTAATTGATTAGTGAACAGGAAAGAATCTAACAAAGGTATGAGTAGGGGTGTGCATTATTTGGTTTTAACCAAAAAACTAAACCGAACTAATGTTTTGAGTAATTTGTCTGGTTTTCAACTTAATAATTTGGATTTTAATTAATGAAAACTTTGGTTTGGTTTTTAGATCATTTTATCAAATAAAGTTTTAGATGGAACCAAATAAACCAAAGTATATGTACAATATTATTAATTTATGTTAGGTTTATCTATTATACACTTATTTTTATTTATTTTCGAATACTTAATAGATATTTTTTGGAGGACCATTATCCAATTTTCTAAAATATTTTGGTCTCATAATATGGTTCCATCAACTTCTAAGTTCAATTCAGGTAAGTAAAATTAGTTTTGAATATTTTTTAGTGCATGAAGTAGTTAATTGTATTTTGATTATATTTATATTATTTACTTATAGCTTGTTCATTATACAGCAATACGTAACCGATATAATTTTAAATGTAGCCAAATTTTGATTTATCTAAAACCAAACCAAATAAGCAAATTATTATTGTTTGTTTTTGCATTTTATTTGGTCGATTTGGTTCAATATTTTTAGGAATCCAAAACCAATTAGTTTTAAAAATTTATCATCCAATCCATTCAAATCAACCAAACACACACCCCTAGGTATGAGCTCTAGATTATCTTGTATAATTTGAGAATTAATTAAAGTAAATTTGAAAATTAAATAATTGAAATTAAAAGAAAATTATTTTTTATTTTGGTTTAAAAAATTTTTAGAAAAATTTAAAAGATATTTTCTATCTCTAATCATTTTTCTTAAAAAATTTAAAATAAGTATTTTAATAGTAATTAAACTTTAAGTCAAACTTAAGAGAAACACATTTAAAAACTAAATTTAAAATTATGTAAGTCTCATCAAGAATATTTCAAAATATTCATAAGTAACGACTTAAAGAAGCTTTGAGCCTACTAATCTTGAATAAATATATTTAAGGAGTAAAACAATTTATTAATTCAAAGAAAGAATCATTGAAATAATAAATTAAGTATCAAGAATTTTAAAAATTCACAAATAGTTTAAAATAAAATTTCAAAATATGAAATAAATTTTGACATAAAATAAATAATGTTTGAAGTTAGAGAAAATTGACATTAAAATTAATAAATAAATTTGGATTCATACTCTAAAGAAATCATATAAAAATCAAGGCCAATCTTATAATCTTCCATTAAAGTTTAAAATCCAAAAAATTGAATTTCCAAGAATGAAATTACTAAAGATATCCTAGATAAAGCATCTATTGGCTTATTTTCAAATCTCGATTTATGTCTAAGTACAAAAAAAAATTCTTGAGGGTATTCAAGCCACTTAGTATTTCTATAGTTCAGTTTCTTTTGAGAATTTTTGAATTTCAGAGCATGATGATCTATATTAAAAATGAACTCATTCTGTAAAAGATAATGTCTTCAGTGCTTAGGAGTTTGATTGATAGTATAGAATTCTCGATCATATGTAGAATATTTTTATTTCATTCAATTTCTCACTAAAGAATATAATAAAATGATTTTCTTAACTTAATACTCCACAAACTCTAACATCTAAAGCATCATAAGCTATTTCAAATGTTTTATTGAAATTATGAAGTTTTAATATTGGTAAATAAGTCATAAGAATTTTGATTTGTTTTGTGACTTTTTTCAGCATCTGTAGTCCAAGTAAACTTATCTTTTCTTAGGATGTTGTTAATAGGAACTACAATCATGCTAAAATTCTTAATGAACCTCTTATAAAAGATGGCTAGTCCATGGCAGCGTCTAACATCAGTAAAAGATTTTAGTGTAGGCCATTCTCTACTCATCAGCAGACACGATGAATTCTAAGAAGATAATTTCAAGTTGGTAGAATTTCAGTTTACATATAAATTTTTGTCTATATTAACTTCTCTAAAACCTTTTTTAGGTGATGTAAATGCGACTCTTCATTAGACTATAGAGAAAATATCATCAAAATAGATCACAAGAAAATGACTAATAAAAGGTTGTAGAATAATGTTTATCAATCTCATGAATGTATTGGATTTGTTTAAAGGCCATGACATAATTAGCCACTCAAAAAGACCATCACGAGTCTTAAAAGCTATTTTCCATTCATCTCCTAGTCTAATCCTTATCTAGTATACCTTCTCTTTAAATCAATCTTTGTGAATAAACATAAATTAGGAATAAGATCTATCATATCATCTAGCCTAGGAATGATAAACTTATATTTTATTGTGATTTTATTCACTACTCTATTGTCAACGTATATTCTCCAAGTTTTATCTTTCTTAGGGATCAAAAGAGCTAGTACTATACAAGTTCTTAGGCTTATTTTGGATTTAACCCTTTTTAAGAGTCCATCTATTTGTCATTTTAATTATGGATGCTTAGTTGTGTTCATTCTATAATGTGGTAAATTAGGTATCTATGAATCAGAAATTAAATCTGACATGTTGTATATACTTTAAAGGTGTAACTCATCGTAAGTCATCAAGAGTTAAATTAACAAATTCAAATAATAGATCTAAGACCATAGTAGGCATGTGGTGTTCCTTAATATCCAAGAAAATTTTTTAATGTGTAGGATAAATAGAGAATTAGGGTTAGTGAATTTTCTAGCTTTGCTTTTAAACCTTAAGGTTTTGATGTGATTTTTAGAAGGTTCATGTCTATCAAAGTACAAATTAGAAATATCCCTCCTATCACTAGGAGGAGACATTATGATCAACTAGACATTTTTCTTTAGTTTGCATTGTAATTTAGAACTAAACTTATGTGGAGATGTAGGGATAATTTTATGCGGGGTGTGATTGGCCTCTTTTTAGTGGATCATATTAGAAATACTTTTATGATTTTATCATTGTACTTGAATATGTTAGTATTTTTTTCATCCATAATAGACCACGCTTACATCGTAAAGCCAAGGCCTTCCTAATAATATATGTGTGATCTCCATAAGAAGGATGTCACACAAGATTTTGTCAACATAGAGGTTGATACTTTTTACCCTTATACATAAAGTGCATGTGTCAAATCAAGTAATATAGAATGAGTAGAGTATTTCTCCCATAAGGATTAGAGCAAAATACAATATTAATTTATATTATGTCAATTACTAATCTTTCAAAAAAAATTTATCTAATTAAATGCTTGTGCTTAATTTAAAATGAAAATCTACTATATTGCAAGAGATTAAAAAGACTACTTTATATTTTTAGATTTTTATAAAAAAATAAAAATAAAAGTGTTTTTCTTAATTTTAAAAAGGTACTCTGAATTTATGAAGTTTTTGGATTATTTTTATATCAAATAAAATAGTAGATTAATTTCAACCTTATAGTGTCAACAAGGAGCAAAAATATCATACTCTTTATGTCTAGACAAGTATAACCAAATCAATATCTTTACCCAATTTTTTGCCTATGCCAAGTAAATTTTAACTGATTGGATTACCCATATTTCCCTTTAAATGATTAAAAATCATAAAAAATAATCATATGTTTAATGGTTATTTAAAGTTTCTAGACTATCTAACACATTAATGATTATTTAGTACAATTGTTTGCATTTTTTTCAATTATTCTTCTAAGATTCCATAGATATCTCTAGATCACACTTGATTTTAATTATATAATTGGCCAGATCATAAGTAAATGAATCATGATGAAAAGAAAAATATAATTTCATGAAAGGCATAAATAATTTTCTTGTATTAATGCACAAAATATAGTCTAATACAACACACACATCTGAATTTCACATAAAATCAAAGCACTTTAGAGATTAGTACTTCATAATAAAGAGAAAAAAAAGAAAATCATATTAAATATAGCAAAATAAGACGTAGGATAATAGAGAAGAAAGGAAAGAGCGCACTGAGTAAATCATTTAAGTCTACTCCTCATAATCCTTTACTATTTCCTCATGGAAATATCTAGCATCCCCCTTTAAAAATTCTTGATTGTTGATCTTCTTCTCCACCTCTTGTTTAAGGGTAAGTGGCCAATCTTTTTTCTAGTAGGCCCTTTTCTAAAATCCTCTATATTTCTCTGTTTGAAATTTTAGCTTGGCCACTTATTTAGGGATGATAGGCAGTAGCTATTCTATGTTGTACTTCATATTTTCTTAAAAATTATTTCATTGTTTATTACAGAAATAAGCACCTTCATCACTAATGATGATTCTAAGTGTTCCAAATCTTGTAAAAATATTTTTCTTTAAAACTTTAATAGTTATCTTATATTCATTTTTTGGTGTAGTATTGCTTTATAGCCATTTGAACACATAATCAATACCTAATAAGATATATTCATTCCCATATGAAGAAATAAATGGTCCTATAAAATCTATTTCTCTTATATCAAATATTTCTACCACTAAAATATTATTTTGAGGTATTTCTTGAGTTTAGAGATATTTCTCATTCTTTGGCATTTGTCATAATTTTTCACTTATTCATACATCTCTAAATAAGGTTAGCAAATAAAATCGACTTTGTAATATCTTAGTAGCTATTTTATTACTTTCAAAGTGTCCTCTATACTTAGAATCATGACAAGATCATATAATTTCTAAAATTTCATTATTAGGAATGCATCTTCTTAAAATATGATCTGGATACTTCTTATAAAGATAAGGTTCATCCCAAAAATAGAATTTTACATCATGTAAGAATTTCTTCTTTTTATATAATTGATTCCATAGGGTATAATATCTAGATAATTCACAATATAAGCATACCATGGAATAACTTTATGCTTGAATACAAATAATTGTTCATCTAGAATTTTTCTTTAATATCTCCACTAGCTCTTAACTATTCTTCAGCTTTTAATCAAGATAAGTGACCAGCTACTTAATCTTTAGATCTCTTTTTATCTTTAATTTTTAGATCAAACTCTTACAATGATAATACTCATCTAATTAATCTAGGCTTAGCCTCTTTCTTTTCTAATAGATATTTAATTATCGTATAATCAGTATATACAATACTTTTATTCCAATGAGATAGGTTCTAAATTTATCAAAGGTAAAGATAATAGATAATAACTTTTTTTAGTTGTTGAATAATTTATTTGATTTTTTGATGTAACATATCAAAGGAGAAAAGGATGTATCACTAGGTCCCAAACTAAAGCTTGAACTTAGAAGGACTTTAGTAGATTTTATGTGCTGTGAATTTCTATTTCATGTATTGTATTGTGTAGTAATGGGTGTATTTAATTATGTGTAAGTGCTATATCAGAGATGTGGTTAAAAGTAACTTAGTTTCTATAGTCTTTTCTTTGATGTGGCCAAGCGCCATGGCTCTGTCTGTATGGAACCTTAGTGCTACCTTTATTGCACCTCTGATGCACTCTGCATATTTTATTGTTCAGAGATCGAGACATTATTAGCTCTTTGCACTGGGATATGGTGCTTCAGTGCTTTACTATAGTGTTGCAGCACTGGTTCGTAGTGCCATGACACTGTGAAATGATAATTCCAACTTTTTTTATAGTTTTCTCCCCAAGGGATGCATGCCTTGGAGTATTATTATCTATTTAAACTCTATTTGATGGAATGAAGAGAAATTCACTAGGATAGAAGATCTACTCATGAATCTCATCACACAAATTCAAACCTTGACTACTAGGCTTTAAACCTCACCATTAATACACTATCTAGATGACTTAAAGCCCAAAGAGGATAAAACATTGAACTTCCTAGAGATGAATATCCTATGAGAAGGCTAAACTAAGGAACCCCTTTAGACAAGACCATCTCAGGGTCCATGAAACATTAAATGAACCTATGAAATATGTTAAAATAGAAGCCCCAATGTATGATGATGTTCTTGATCTCAATAAATTTTTAGATTAGTTGACTCAAATGGATGACTTCATTGATTGGTACCATATGGATGATTACTAATGAACAACATTTGCTAAAATAAAACTCATAGGCCATACAAAGATCTATTGGAGTAATATTTTAGCAAAAGAAGCAAGATATGATAGAAACATCATGACATGGGTAGAAATGAAAGAAATCCTAAGGGTGAAATACTATCATATAAATCATGATAAAATACTCCATGAATAATTGACTACTCTTAAGCAAGGAAACATGTCATAGTGGAGTATATGAACACATTTGAAGTATTAATAATTAGAACCCAATGCACTGATCAAGAGTGGAAAATAGCTAATAAATTTGTCATTCAATTAAGAGGAAATATTAGGAATGAAATAGAGCTTCATGATCCTCAAACTTTAGAGGATGCCTTTTATTATGTTTTGCTCTTAGAAAAGCATATGAAAGTTTCATCCATATTTAAAATGAAGGCTCAAATAACTTCTAAATATCCACCTCCATCACAATCTCAAAATTCTATTGCTAAACCTAATCCTTCTATATTAAACAACCTTCAAAAATGAATTGCAATGAGACTATTTCAAAAAAGTGAAAGAGAGAGTTTGCTTTAAATATCATAAGAATGGTCATATGCAAAACTAATGTAAGTCAAAAATCTTGTTCCTATATGAATTGGAGGATTTAGAAGAAGAAGAGGATATTGAAGAAATACATAATGATACTCACTTATCTGACGAAGAAGTAGATCCAAATATAGATAATCCAATATCAGTTTTGAGGTGTATGACTGCTTCTAGGGAAGAAGAAGAAGATTGGAGAAGGAGGAATATTTTTTTGATGTATATTCTATGTAAAAATATAATGTGTAAGCTAGTAATAGATGGAGGTAGTGCCATGAATGTCATATCAACTAATACTATCTACTAGAGCCAATCTTACAACAGAACCTCACCCAAAATCATTCCAAGTTAGTTAGATAAATCAAACATCTCTACTTATAACTCAGATGTCTTGTTCCAATTAAAATAGGTAACTATAATAATTAATTTAGTGTGATGTCTTTCAATGAAAATAACTCATATTCTATTAGAAAGACCATGGCTTTATGACTTGAATGTAATTCATTATGGGCATGAAAATACTTACGTATTCAGATGATGTTTGGTCTTTCAAATGTCCCTAACACATTCATGAGACTAATGGACACAATTTTTAAATCATTTATTGGCCAATTGCTTGTAGTCTATTTTGATGCTATTCTTATTTATAATCCAGATGAAAAGTCACATCTACATCATTTAAAACTAGTCTTAGAAAAGTTAAGGCCAACAAAATTATATGTAAGCCTTAAGAAATATTTTTTCTATCATTTTCTTAGGATTCATTACATTTGCTAATGGATTAAAGGATGATCCATCAAAAATTAAATCTATTTAGAGTGGCCAACTCTAAAATCTTATAGATGTTAGAAGTTTTTATGGATTAACAACATTTTATTAAATATTTTTAAGAAACTTTAGCATTATTGTAGCTCCTATCACAGACATTCTAAAGAAAGATAGATTTATGCGGACCATAGAAGCCAAAAGAGCCATGTAACGAATTAAAACTCTTATGGCTTCTCACCTATCTTAAGACTTCTTGATTTTAATAAAGTTTTTGAAGTGACTTGTGATGCATTGGGTATTAGAAAAGGTGGAATACTAAGTTAAGATAATCATCATATAGCTTTCTTTAGCAAGAAATTAAACGATGATAAGAAAAAAAATACTTCACTTATGATTGATAGTTTTATATGATTATTCAAACTCTTAAGCATTGGAGGCACTATCTATTACATAAAGAGTTTACTCTAAACATAGATCATTGAGCTTTAAAATTTATTAATTCCCAAAAGGAATAAAATCATATACACACTAAGTGGGTCGAATATCTTCAAGACTTTTCTTTTGTGCTTAAACATAAACCTGGGATAAAAAATAAACTAATAAACATTTTATCTAAAGTATTTTTAATGGTATCATCCTTTGAAATTAAAATTCTTGTATTTACAACTTTGAATGAAGATTATAAGATTTTCCTTGATTTCTATATGATATACTTAGAACACGAATCTAAGCCATTAACCTTGATAGCTCCTTTGTCATTCTAAATGGATATCTTTACAAAGGTAAGCAATTATGTATTTCTAAATATCTCTTAGGGAATTCCTTATTTTCAAATTACAATTAAGAGGTATATTAGAACATTTTGATACATTAAATGCCCAAACATTAGTTGAGCAAAGGTTCTATTAGCCTTCTTTAAGAAGAGATGTTGAGCGTATAGTTGCCCAATGTTACACTTGCCACCAAACTAAAATTGTCAAACAAAGGGCAAGTCATTACACTTCCATGGAAATACTTATCCATAGATTTCATATTAGGTTTACCTAGAACACCTCATTAGCATGACGATATCTTTATCGTAGTAGATCAATTTTCTAAGATGACATATTTTATTCCCTATTCAAAGTCAAATGCATCTCACATAGCAAGATTGTCCTTTAGAAATTATCAAGTTGCACGGAGTCCCGTCCACTATAGTTTCCAATAGAGATGTTAAATTTATATCTTATTTTGAAAAAAATTATAGAAACTAATGGGAAAATAATTAAAATTCTCATAAGCATTTCACCCACAAACAAATGGATAGACGAAAGTTGTCAATATAACATTAGGAAATCAACTTAGGTGTTTAGTTGGTAAAAAATTAGGAAATTGAGATTTAATATTACCAACAATTGAGTTTGCATATAATAGTTTAATTTCTAGAATAACCCACAAATCACCTTTCGAGATAGTTTATGGATATAATCCTAAATTACCTATTGACCTAGCTACTACACCTACTCATGTATTTTCTAATTCAACATATACATTTGCATGTAATTTTTATAGCCTTCATGAAGACATAAAGAAACAACTAGAAATACAAAATGCTAATTATGTTGAACAAAAGAATAAAAATAGAAAGTTTAAGAAAGATTAGGTAGCTGATTATGTATTGATTTGTATATGTCTTGAGAGATTTCTTTCAACCAAATATAAAAATTTACAAGTGAGAGCATGTGGGCCACTCAAAATTATTAGGAAATTTGATACTAATGCTTATATTCTTGAATTTCCACCTCACATATTTATTAACCTTATTTTCAATATGGATGATCTAATATCTTTTATAAGAGTTGCCCAACCTCTAAATTGGCAAGATGTTACTTTTACAGAAGGAGACAAAAGTTTTTTTGTATGTGTCTATTCAGCCAATATTCTATGAAGTGAAGAATATCATCACAGTAGAGGTACCCATAAATGATAGCACCAATGAGGGATTCTTGGTTAGATGGAAAGACAAGCCACCAAAGTGAAGATAACTAGATGACTTTGAAGAACTATAAAGCTTCACCTTCAAACTTCTTGAAGCCCTTCAACATCATAAATCTTTGGAGAAGAGTTCTTTGAAGCCCGAGGAAGTTGATGTAGCACTTCAAAGGAGAGAATGACATGTCACTAAGTTCCAAACCAAAACTTAAACTCAGAAGGACTTTACTAAATTTTATGTGTTGTAAATTTGTATTTCATGTGTTGTGTTATGTTGTAATGATATTTAATTATGTGTAAGTATTATGTTAGAGATGTGATTGAAAATAATTGAGTTTCTATATTCTTCTTAGATGTGGCTAAGCATCATGACACTGCCTTTATGGTGCCTCAGTGTTTCACTCTACATATTTTACTATTCAGAGATCAAGAAGATCTGGTTTGGCACTAGGATATGATACCTGATGCTTGGACTATGTATTTATTGTCTTTGGTGTAGCACCAGTGCTACAAAATGATAGTTTTGACTTCTTCTTTTTTAGTTTTTTGGTAGTTTTCTCCCCAAAGGTCACTTCCCTTAGAGTATTGTATCAATTTAAATGATTTTTTTTGGAATAAAAGGACTTCTAACTTTTGTGTGTGAAAACACTCTTGGTTGGAGCTTGGCGTGACTGAGGATTTGGTGATCCTTCCCTACCGTTCTACTTAGGTGAGTAGAACTTCAAAATTTTCCACTTTGATAAGTGGGAGATCTTCATCTCTTCTTCACTTTGGTGAGTGAAAGATCCTTGGTTAGAGCATTTCTCTTCCTCCATCCACTACAGTCTTTTCCACCATTTTCATTCAGAGTTTTACTATCATAGTATATCACATGAAAAATTTTATCTTATCATTTTCCTACGACTACTCCTATTGTAAAATCACTTATGGCACACATAATTCAAAAGGTAATGTATAATCAGGTGTTATAATAATTGAAGCTATACTTTATTTTACTTTAATAAATTAAAAGCTTCTTCACACTCCTTTGTAAAAGCAAGTGTCATATTGTGGTATTTTAATTTCCAGTTGTGTGGATACCACACAGATCTTAGGGGGTACTTATTAAAGTAATCGAGTATGATATTAAGGTATGATATATCATCTTGAGAGATGGAAATATCAGCCTATAATGGACCTAATCACCTAATAAGGACTCCTAAGGTATATGGGTCTTCACATATAGCAGAGATATTTCCTTGCTTTTATAGAAAAGTAAAGCATAGTTTATTTTATGCCAGGTTGTTTAGTTCCCTATGAAAGCAAGCTTCCATAGTTAATTACATCCTAGAAAATGGGGATTTATTAAAAAAACTCTCGATTAAAGTAAACAATTATATCTCTAAAGACTTTGAGGTTATACTATCAAAGGATTTGATTTTTTTTTTTTAAAAAAAATTAAGTGGGAATGTTCAATTGGGAAAGACTTATTTTGGATTCTAAAGAAGATAAGTAGGGAGCACTCATGATACTAAGAAAACTAGTGAGCACTCTAATCTATGATAAGGTGAGGCTTTACATGTTTGAAAGGAAATATTAGTTTTAATTTGAGTTGAAATTTTATTATATTGCTAGAGCTTATAATGCATAAATATAAGATTATGAAAATGTATACTATATGAGAATTTATGCTCGTACCCTGAAGGAAACAAGCAACCTCAGATCTTAAATCTAAGATTCTTTAGCATAAGCTAGAAGAGTGACCTAAATCTAAGCCTAAAAGGGGATGAAGTAGTTTACCTCCACATGAGAGGATAAACTCATTAGACTCATCTAGACTTACAACCATCTAGAGTGGCCACCAGCTAATACCTCCTATGATTCAAAATCATGTAGGCTGGTCTCATGTTAGTGCAAGATAGCTAAGCTATTATTTAAATAGGAAGGAGACTAGAATCTCTAACTCACTCCATAAGAGACTAGATCATGACTGGCATGAATATACGACTTAGACTAAATGCAAAATCTTACAAATTTTATATGATTTTGACACATTGATTTGGACAAAGGCTTAGGAAAAGTATGCCTAAATGCATGATAAAATTAGATTATAGACTAAATCAATGAGAGGAGGTGTTCTCCACTACAAGGGATGTCCTCATAGGTCAAGTATTTCTCTATCCTACAAGAGTGGAGACCCTCCCTATTCAAGAATGAAATAAGATGATATGTATGACATTAGAACATACATCATTCAGCTAAGGGGTTGCTAAATCTTTTAATTATCTTGATTATAGCCTAACCCTTAAAGTGAGGTGAAGAGTTATTTTAAAATTTAATTGTGAGTTATTAGTGGGGGTGGAAAAATTAATTTTGTCATAAAGAGCCTACTGCATCTAGGCCATACTTTCAATCATCAAGTTTCAAGAAACTTATGACAAAGATGCAATTTCTATTGTAATTTAAACATAATAATCAAATATTTATAGATTATTGTGAAAGAATAAGAGGTCGATGGGGCCGAGTACCACCATATACCATGGAAAGGAGAAAAATTGGGTAGATGAGCTCTACCATAAACCCATATTACAATAAAATTTTATAATTACAATTAAATTAGATGCTATGGAGGTCTTGATTCTTCATCTTTTCTTCTTTCTTTTGATTTGATTGAGCTCCAAGGATTCATAGGGCCTCCCAAGACTTTGCCTTCTAGCCACTGCTCATCCTAAACCCCATAACAATAATCCTAATTCCTATTGCAAAATTACATATTTATATAAAAATGAAATTTAACAACACCTACAAGATAAATGTTAGATAAACATACATACAAACCTAAGCAGTTATATTTTATAATTTGGACTTAGCTTGCTGCACATGGGTAACCAAGCTCACTTGTCTTAATGTGGATTATGCAAAGGGGGATAAGCAACCTACAAGTAGAAGCATTAATATTTATTTTTACCACATCCTTAGCACAATCCCCTGCAGAAGGCAACATTAGGCTAACAACGGCCTAACATCCATTCTACGGACAATAATCCTAACATCCAATCTAGAACATTACATCACAAAATAAAGCACAACATCATTACATACATCGTCCAAACCTAATGCTAGAAGTGGTGACTTAGCATTCTAATATATGTGTTTAGGCTTGGTGTGGTACATCTTAGCTAGGCTTCTGAATTATAATTATTTAAGATTTAGAATTATTTAATTTAAATATTTGGGGAGGTTTCACTTTAATTTATTAAAAGGATTAGTGAGTTTTAATTTGTATTTTCTTTTATTTCAACTGATATTTACTTAACATCTAAGTATTGTAAAGAGAAGAAAAGAGACTTAACCCTCTTCATCCCTATCTTAAGTTATTTTCTAAAGGCATGTTATTATGACTTGTTTTATTTTAGTGAATGTTTTATTAAATGTTTTATTAATCCTAAGTTTGGATTGATCTTAAAGAATCTTATCCAACATGAAAAGCATCTTAAGATTAATGAAGTTGAATTGTCATCACACAGATAATGTTGCAGCATTCCTTTTCATCAATTGAACTTAGCATACCTACACATGCAATATATTTTTGGTACACTTAAATGATTATGAATGCATATATTTTAGTAGAAAAGAGGAATTTCATTTCTTAGTTAAGTACACACACACATGTATTAAAGTTTTAAGCAAGTACGTGCTGTTGTTTAAACTAGGGAAGTGAGATAATATAAAACCTCCTTGGGGCTTCTTAAAGCCTCATATTATCGAGATATTCAAACTATATACTTGCTATCTTAAATACATATGGAAGTACACACAATCATAAGAACAAAAATCATGTAACAGCTTATATTTTAGTGAATTATTTACACATGTAAAGTAAGTTCTATCCAAATTATAATACAAGTACACATAGAATAGAAATTAAATAAGTATGTGCCTTTGTTAACTAGCGAAGTAAGGTAATCTTAAACCTCTGTGAGGCTACTTAAAGCCTCATATTCTCAGGATGTCCAGACTAAAATAATACTTTGACATATTTAGGTTATAGCCACATGTAAATCATATATAATACTCATATCTAATATCAATTTAACTTTTCACCATTGGTTTATAATTTTGAAAAATAATTTGAAATTTATTAGTGATAATAGCCACTCCATATAATAGGATTAATTCAACACATGCAACTTTACATACATAAGTACATTCATTTGATTACTTGATTTGAAAACATGATTACATTATACAAATGGCATACAAAATTTAAGATGATTGAAAATGAATAATTGAACACATCCACATAATTCATTCAACTACAATAATTCCTAAGGACAATCAAGTTAAATAAAATCATTTAAGATTAACCAAAGTTGTTATTAAATTTAATCTTTGGATTGGACTTACTGAACTTAAAGAGGGCAAATAATGTTTGTTGTTTTTGCCCCATCCCATATTAGTGACTCAACATATTTAAGAAAATATAATTAAGTTTAAGTCTTTAAGTAAATAATTTATTATCCCTTTCATAAGTCTCTTTAATTCAATTAATCATTTAATTATGAGCTTCCAATGATATGAAAATGAGAAATTAAAATTGCAATGCACTTAGGGACCTAATGCAATGAGGCTCCTAATTAAATATTAATTAAGTTAAAGAAGAATCTAATTATGTACTTATATGATTTTCCCACACCCATGAGTTAATCATAATTTTCTTAAGGGTCTTTCTATTGTTGAACATAAAGAGGAACCCATAAATTCAATTTAGATTATCTGAAGCAATTATCATCTTAATTTGGTTTCATTTCATTATTAATCAATTTAATTAACTCTTAATTAATCCATATATTAATTAGCCCTCTTAAATGAAATGAATTTAGAAAATAAATAGAAAAGAGGACCTAATCATTCCCCTTCATCATTTCACAGTTAATGATTAATCAAATTTAATTAATTTTTTTGGTTAGCATTTTTAATAATTATTAAATCACTTAATGATGATAATTAAGATTAGGATTTCAAATTCTCCTAATTTTCTAATCAATAAATCTCAAAAAAATTATGGGAGGCAGAGGACATCCCAAGGAATCAACACATCCAATTTGAGACTCATTAGCCAAGTAATTAAGCCTTAATTAAGATAATTAAGAAAAATTTTAATCCCTAATTAAGCATTGTTCACTGTTCAAACATTAGGGATTTTATTTTTATTAATTTTTTCTCTATTTACCCTTTCCAAAATGGGTTCACTCATATTTTAAAATTTCTTTTAAATTAATTGATTGACATTTTTAAGCTTAATTAATCCCATTGGTCATGGGAGGCGATGTGGCATCACTTTCAATGTGGCAGGGATGGCCATTTCATGGTGGCGGAACACACTTTCATCCCCACCGTTCAATCTCGGATCTGATGGTGCTAATTATTCTCGTGGATCTTAATGGATTAAATCAAATAAAACTAACGGATGAATCACGTATTCTAATCACTGGAGAGGCGGCGATGATCCTTTATTCAAGCTAGAAGATGGACACGCACTCTCCTTTGATTAGAGCGAGCTTGTGAGGCATCAAGATCGACTCCAAAATATTCATTGAAGAGATCTAAGGAGATCATATGGTGAGAATCACATGAAATCAAAATTACTTTCACAAAACACCAACAATTGAGAGGATTTCTTTTTTTTGCTAGAAAAATACCTTGTCGGAGCTCAAGACCAATGGTCCAACAATTGAGGTAGCTTCATCTTAAAGAGATGAAGCTCTGTTGAAAAGATTATGAGTTGCCTCCCCGTCGATGGCTCTGTGGATCAAATGCTATCATAATATTCGGAGTTGGTCTAGGAGTTGTCTTTGGTGCTCGAATCGATTGGGAATCAATTCATTTCATATCGTTGAAGCTGGGGAAAGGTGTGGGAAGAGTTAATTAAAGTTTGGTGGAGTTTGAGTGAGGTTGGATGGATAGAGAGATCAATTTTGCTCAGGTTTGGTCTCGCCAGTGATAGGGAGCTCACGGGGGATGGGAAAGCTTTGAGGATGCTTGCAAACACTCACTAAAGCTCTCTATACAATTTGAATTGAATGGGAGGAGTATACCCTCCTCCCTAATTAATCCAATAGTTTGGATCAATTTGGCTTTAGACGTCCGATCGGCGCAGGCGGTCGAGGACATCAATGATGGGCTGAGGTGGAGGCTTGAGTGGCTGGAGGAATGATAGGGGCTGATGTAGTGTGTACCTCCTCCCCCAACTGCTCTAATAGGAAGGCTTGGGTTAGCTCACCTTCACTTGACCCATGGCTTACCCAATCAGCTTTGGTTCAGGTGAGCCAATGGTCCACATGTCCAAAATGAGCTAAAAGTGGTTGCCAAGGGTTAGTGGGTAGGTATGACCATCCAAATAGGGATTTTGTCTTTTTTAGATGGGTTTGTCCAATGGGTTTTGGACTGACCCATGGTGACCCAAGGATGGGTCATGCCAAGTTTGTTTGGGTTTGGGCTTGGTTTGGATGGGTTTGGCTCAATTTGACTCATATAGGTCAAATTTGGTTCATTTGGGTTAGGTTGACCAATTGATCAAATTGGTTCAACCCAAGGGTTTGAACATGTTCAAATGATCATTTGGGATGTTTTGGTTTAATTGGGTTGGTTTACTTTGAAGTGGAATTGGTTTTGACTCATATGAGTTCATATGAGTCAAATGGGATAAGTTGACCAATTTGGTCAAATTAGCCAAATTGGCTTGGGTGGAAGGTTGGTTTCGGTTCAATTGATGATTTAAGAAGGTATTGATTTAAATTGATTTGAATTTGGGAATGATTTTGGGGCTGTTTGGTTTCCTGCATTTAGAGTGTAAAGTAAACCAAATGTAAGAAATTTAATTTTCTGAGTGTTTGGTATGGTACAAACTAAAATTTGAATGCATCTAGTGTATTTGAAATGCATTAGAATGGTCATTTTAGGTGTATTTGGAATTTGTCCAATTTGGGTGAATTCTAAATACACCGGTCAGTGTAAAGTGTTTGCCAACTTTGCCAACCACCATCGGTTGCCACACGCCGACCACGCGCCCATCGACCACCACAACCACCATAGCGGCCGGTCGCCCGACCACCGTCGACCACCTCGGTAGTCACCACCACTGACCGCCGTCGCCGATTCGCCGCCGACAACGTCGACCATCGGCACGCCGCACCACCGGTCGGCCGGACCCCACCACCACCGTTGGTTCTTGCCGCCGTAGGTCATCGGACGCCGTTGCCACCGATAATCTCAAAAATACTTTATATTATATTTATTTTTCCAAACAAGAAAAAGAAATTCATGTATTTGTAGAGTTTTCAACCAAACAAGTTAAAGTAATCCAAATACACTACATTCCTTTTACACTGCATTCAGTTTACTTTACACTCTAAATGCAGGCAACCAAACAACCCCTTTGCTCAATTTTACCCATTAGGTTAATTTCGGCTAAATTGGTCAATTGGGTCTGGTCAAATTGGGTTTAATTGAGGCTTGGATCATGTTCAATAATCAATTTGTGATGGATTTGAGTCATTGGATTCAATCAATTTGATTTAGGATTTGATTTGGTCCAATTTGGCCCTTTAAGTCAAATTGGGTCAACTTGGGTCAAGAGCCCAAGTTGGCTTGGTTTGGCTTGATTGTGGTTGAGTCATGTTAAATTTTGAATTTATGATCAATTAGAGGTATTGTTTTCAATCAATTTAGTTTAAAATGAAGTTTGGTTCAATTTGGTTCATATAGGCTAATTGGGTCAACTTGGGTCAAGTGATAAAATTAGCTTGGTTTGACCTAATTGATTGCAATTGGACAATCAAGGATGGTCAATAATTATTGTAGAAGGGATTGAATGGGTTGATTCAATCCAATTTGGTTCAGATTGAGGTTTAGAACAAATGGGTCCTTTAGGTCACTTTAGGTCAAGTGAACCAAATGGGTAAATTGAGTTGAATTGTGTTGGATTGGGTTGGGTTGAGTTTGATGATTGATTTAGGATTGATTGATGGCTTTAATTGTAATTGATTTGGATTTAATTATATTTTGATTCATTTGGACCCTTTGGGTCAAGTAGGCTAATTTGGGTTGATTAAAATGGTTTGATTGGTTTGATTGTAGGTCTTGGAAGGGTTTGAAATAAAGATTTGAATAGTTGGACTGCTTTTGTGAAATTCAATTAGATTTTTTCAATTGAATGGGCTTTAGGTTGGATCCATAGGATGATGGTAGGATTGATTTAGGTTAAGGATTAGATTAATTTTGGTTGGAGCTTGGATATGAAATATGATTCAATTGGGTTTGATTGTATTGATTTGAGGTTGGATTTGCATGAGTAGATAGACATAGGTTTTGGTTCAGGCCATAGGATAGGTAGGTGCCCTTGGTCCCAAGGTATAGTCTAAACCTATGGTATACCTTCCTAAGTCTCTAGGCTTGGGTTTAATGTTCACCTAATCACTAGAAGTGTCCTATGACTAAGGAGATTCTAGGGTCTAGGAGAGTCGTAAGTTTAAGATATGAAGGATGAATCCTTACTCCAAAAGTGAGGTCAACATATATCTTTACTAATAAGTTGCACAATTGTTTTGATATTTTTGAAAAATCCTTAATAAATCTCTTAGAATCCAACATGTCCTAGAAAACTTCTGACTCCTTTAGCATTAGTTGGTGGTGGAAGTTTCTCTATAATGTGTACTTTTTTTCTTATCCACTTCCATTCCTTTTCTAAAATTTTATGACCTAGTACTATGCCTTCTCTAACCATAAAATGAAATTTCTCTCAATTAAGTACTAAGTTTTTCTCTTCATATCTTTAAGAATGATTTCTAAGTTTTTAATTTAATGTTCAAAAGTTAGACTAAAAATAGAAAAATCTTCTATAAACACTTCAATGTAGTTTTCAATTAAGTCAAAAAATAAAGCAAACATACAACATTAAAATGTTGTAGGTACATTACATAAGCCAAATGGCATTCTTCTAAAAGCAAAGATACAATAAGGATAAGTGAATGTTATTTTCTCTTAATCCTCGGGTGCAATGATAATTTGATTATATCTAGAATACCCATCTAAATAGTAATAATAAGAATGGCCTGTTAACTTATCTAATATTTTATCAATAAAAGGAAAAGGAAAAGGATCTTTTAAAGTGACTTTGTTTAGCTTATTATAATCAATACAAATCCTCCATCCTGTGATTATTCTAGTAGGAATGATTTCATTATTTGCATTAGTAAATATAGTCATTCCTCCTTTCTTAGGAACATAATGGATTGGACTTACCCATATACTATCGGATATAGGATATATAATTCCTACATCCAACCACTTTAAGATTTCCTTTTTTACAACTTCTTTCAAGTTCAAATTTAGTCTCATTTGATTTTTTATAAATGGTTTACTATTTTCTTCCATTAAAATTCTATGCATGCATATTGAAGGGCAAATTCCTTTAATGTCTACTATTTTTTATCCAAATTCTTATACATGTCCTTTAAGAGCTTAAATAAATTTATCTTCTTGATTTTCTTCTAAATTCATTGAGATGATTGGTAATGTTGATTATTTCCCTAGGTAAGCAAATTTCAAGGGATTTTACAATGAATTTAATTCTAATTTTAAGGCTTTTATTATATATGGTTTGAGATTCTTTCTTTATGTAGACATTTCTAATGGTTCAAACTTTTCTTTAAACTATTTGGGTGTAATTCTAAGAATTGAATATCTTTATATTCTTCCATCAACATTTTTCATTTTTCTTCTATAAAATCTTTATGATATAAGAATTTAATTCTTTTTCAACTTTACTTTCATTTAATCTATAACATTCTTCATTTTATCATCAAAAAATTTAATTGAGTTAAACACATTAAATTTAACTTCCTGATCATTTGCTCTCATTGTTAATTTCCCTTTTTGAACATTTCTCAACGTTCTTATAGTAGCTAAGAAAGGTTTCCCTAAAATGAGAGGTATTTCTTTATCTTCCTCCATATCTAATATGATAAAATTTACAAGAAATATAAATTTATCTATCTTAGTTAGAACATCCTAAATAATACCCTTAGATATGTTAAAGATTTATCACCTAATTGTAGAGTCACACTTGTAGCTTGTACTTCTTTTAATTCTAATTTCTTGAAAATTGATAAAGGCATTAAGTTTATATGAGCTCCTAAATCGCATAATGCCTTTAAAAAATTTATCCCCTACAGTGCAAGGAATGATAAAACTCAATGGATTTTTAAGTTTTTCAGGTAAATTTCTTTGAATTATTATTGCATTCTTCAATAAAGGATATAGTTTCATTTTCAACTAATTTTCTTCTTTTATATAAAATATCTTTCATAAATGTAGCATATGAAGGCATTTGTTCCAAAGCTTCTATGAATGGTATATTTATAGATAATTTCTTAAATACTTTTAATAATTTTAAAATTTTATCATCCACATTTTATTTTCAAAGTCTTTGGGGAAATGGAAGTGGTGATCTTTCTCTCATTTTCCTAAATGCTTCTCTTTCTGGTTCCTTTTCTTTTCTTCAATTTCTTTATTTTCATTTTCTTCATTTTTTTTCCTTACTTATTTTTTTCTACTTACATCTTTTAGCCCTATTTCTTTTAATTTCCTTCCACTTCTTAATTTAGTTGCTTTATATTATTTTTTTTACATTTATATTTAAGATTTTTTTTGTGTTACTAGACAAATTTTCTTGTTGGTCCATTTATAAGGTTATTAGCTAGTTGCCTTAATTGAATATTTAAATTTTCAATTGAAGCTCCTTGGCTTTGTAATTGAGTTCCCATTTATATCACTAATTCTTTTAAGGTGGCTTTCTTCTCCATAATTTGATTTTATGGAGGATATCCTAGTGGAATGATAGGTCTAAAGTTAGAATTTTGAGGGTTATAATTCCTATTGTTATAATTTCTCATATTTTCATTTTGATTATAGTTTGCATTATTATTCCAGAAGTTTGGATGATTCCTCCAATGTTGATTAAATGTATTTGAGCAAGGATCATTTGTTTTATTTGATATATAGTTAAGAATTTCCAATCCTTGGTAAATTTGATCTTCTAATACATAAATTTCACTATTTTCTCTCCTTTGATTCATATTATTAATATTTTGATTAATTTCTAAAATATATAATTTCTTAGATAGGAAAGCTACTTGTGAAGTCAGCATTGCAATCATATTTATCATTAACACTAGCTACTTTCTTAGATTTAATCTATTAGAGGGTCATTGAAAGTTATTAGTCATCATTTCTTCTATTAAAGCATAAGCTTCCTTATAAAATTTTGACATTAGGCTACGTCCTACTATGAAATCTATGATAGTACTTAAAGATCCTTCTAAGCCATTATAAAATGATTGAATTATAAGTGAATTAGGTAATGAATGATGAGGCATTTCCTTAATAATTTCTTATATCTTTCCCAAGCCTCATATATAGTTTGATTATCTAATTGTATAAATAATGTAATATTATTTCTTAACTTAGAAGTTTTAGATGGTGAAAAATACTTTGTTAAAAAATTTTAAATTAATTCATTCCAAATTGTTATAGATCTTTGAGATAGTAAATTCAACCACATTTTAGTCTTATCTCTAAGTGAGAAAGGAAATAATCTTAATTTAATAGTATCATCACTTACCCCATTGTATTTAAATGTTGCACAAATTTCTAAAAAATTAGTAATATGCATGTTAGGATCTTCAATAAGTGAACCCCCACACTGAGAGTTTTGCCCTATTATATTATAGATGGTTTTAATTCAAAAGTATTTGCTTGAATAGTTGGTCTAATAATACTTTGATGTATTTCATCTACAATTGGTGTGGCATAATCCCCAAGAGGTCAAGATAGTTCTCTTATTGGTTGATTGTCCATTATTAGTTTTCTTACTTCTTCTCTTTTCTCTTTTCTAATTTTCCTACAAAGTCATTCGATCTAAGTTCAATGGTACTATTTTTATAATTTTGTCTCAACATATATAATGTTCAAAATCACAACTTTGATTCAAAAACTAAATTACCAATATATTGAACAAGTACCAAGATATTTCACATTTAACACATAAAACAAATACATATAATAAACATGTTGAATTAAAAATAATTTAGCAAAACTAATATTAACTTATTATAAATTACTATTTTACTTCCAATCAAATAATGATGCCAAAAACTTTATTTGTACTTTTTATCTTTATACACAAGTGCACGTGTCAAATTAAGTAATATAAAATAAGTAAAGTATTATTCCCATAAAGATTAGAACAAAATACAATATTAAATTCTATAATATTTGAGAACTTATGTTTTATCCAACTAAATGCAAGTGCTTAATTTAAATTGAAAATCTACTATTTTATAAGAGATTAAAAAGACTAATTTTATAGTTTTTTTTTATATTTTTGTAAAAATAGAAGTGTTTTTCTTAATTTTAAAAGGAGTGCCCTAAATTTATGAAGTTTTTGGATTATATATTATATTAAACTAAGTATTATATTAAATTCAAGCTTGTAGTGTCAACTAAGAAAAAAAAAATATTATACTCTCTATGTCTAGACAAGTATAACCAAACTAATCTATTTACAAGTTTTCTACCTAATGGCAAGTAAATTTTGATTGATTGCATTACCCATATTTTTTTTAAATGATTATAAATCTTAAAACATAATCATATATTTAATGGCTATTTAGCACTTCTCGACTATCTAGCATATTAATGATTATTTAGTGCATTTTTTTGCCTTTTTCTAATTATTCTTCTAGGATTTCATCTATATCTCTCGATCACAGTTGTTTTAACTATATAATAAGCTAAATCATAAGTAATGAAGCATGAAGAAAAGTAAAATATAATTTCATAAATGGCACAAATAATTTCTTGTATTAATTTATAAAATATAGTCTAATACACACACAATCAAATCTCATATAAATTTAGAGTACTTTATAGATTAGTGTTCCATAGTAAAGAGAAATAAAAGGAAATCATATTAAATATAGCAAAATAAGATGCAAGATACTATAGAAGAAATGAAAGAACACATCAAGTAGATCTTCTAAGTCAAATCCTCAAGATCGTCTACTACTTCTTTATGAAAATATCCAGCATCCCCTAAAAATTCTTCATTGGTGATCTCCTTCTCCACCTCTTGCTCAAGAAAACACTCTTTTACACTACCATTACACACACTCATAGAACTTGAGTGTAAACTCTCCAATAGCTTTACAAAGAACACACACACTCACCCTCTTGTCAAAAAAAATGAAAAAAAAATTAGAGAAAGATCATTTTCTCTTGGAATGTCCCCTGTATATAGCCTAGAAATAGCCTTAGTCAATTGTCCAGACGGTCCTACCATAATTATTTCAAAAATTGCTTGAAATTATTGCTAAACCATCACAAATTTATTCTATCAGGTTGTAGCACTATCATACCGATAATGTAATGTTGTGGGGCTATTGATGTAACATTATGGTGCTATTGATGTATTTATCTTCTTGGTTCCTCATATTTTTTTTTGGTGTAATCTTTGCTGTTATGCTTGCTGTAAAACTATCCCAAAATGAATCTAATATGGTGTTGTGACACTGCTTATATAGTGCCTAAGCGGCATTATTGTGTAATTACCTTAATTTAGGCCATTTAAAACACTGCAGTATTGCAAAAGCAGTGCCTAGGTGCTTGGCCTAAATTTCTTTTTATTTTTTTATTTTTTGATAATTTATTTTTATAACACAAAATATACTTAAAAGTAAATATGTTTTAACATAAAATACATGATAAAGGCATTAAAATTCAAAAAAAAATTCACATTTTTAACACTAATCACATAGCTACCTATCTTAATAAAAATAAGACATCTACATGTGAAAGGTAGATGTGTGATTCACTCATCTGACATGGAAGGGTTCTAATGAGGTTCAGTCTTGAGATTTCTTCTACTCATAACATATGATATGACATTCATGACACCACCTCCATTTATTATTAGTTTACACTTCATTTTCTTACATAGGACATACATTGAAAAAATATTTCTCCTCCTCCAGTCTTCTACTCTCTAGATATTGTCATACACCTCATTACTAACATGGAATTATCTTTAGTGGGATCTACTTCTTTGTTTGATCACAGTGTGACACCATGTATCTCTTTTATATCCTCACATTATTCTAATTCATTTTCCTCTCCTAAGAACATGATTTTGGTCTTATACTAATTTTGTATATGGCCCTTCATATGACACTTAAAGCATACTATCTCTCTTATATTTTAGAGATAATTTCAATAGTGGTCATATGGGATTGATTGTTAAGTGTATAAGGGTTAGGTTGAGCAATAGAATTTTGAAGTTGAGATGTGGATGAGTATTTAGATGACATTTGGGCCTTCATCTTAGATGTGGATGCTAGTTTCTTATGCCTTTAAAGGAGCAAAGCATAGTAAAGGAATCCTTTAAAGTTTAGGGATTATGAAGCTCTACCTCATTCCTAATATTTTCTCTTAGGCCAATGACAAGCTTACTAACTGTTATTCTTGATGAGTGTAGTGTGGCCACTAAGGCCTGAAATGTATTCATGTACTCTACTACTTGCATATTTCTTTTCCAAGAGTCATTAATTACTCATGGAGCTTCTTATCATGATTTTTTAAATAATATTTAGTCCTTAACATTTCCTTCATTTCTACCCATGTCATAAGATTTCTACCAAACCTTCCTCCTTAACTAGAATATTATTCCAATAAATTTTTGTGTGACCCACCAATTTTACTTATCAAATGTGTTTCTTTGATAGCCATCCTTATGATACTAGTTAAAGAATTCATCCATTAAATCCAATCTATAAATTTATTGGGGTCATGAACATCATTTATATGTTGGAGCTTCTAAATTGAATTATTTTGTTGGCTCATGTAGGGTTTCATGAAGCCTAGGATGATCATGTTCATAGATGTTTCTTAACTTGTGGCTTCTAAGAGGATCTTATTCTCTAAGTAGTTCAATATTTTCCTCACTTATGAGTTCTAAGTCCTCCTAACATGGGTTGGTTGGTGGGGTTTGAATTCTAATACTCAAGATTTGAACTTGGGTAGCTAAGTTCATAATAAGCTCTTCTACCCTAGTGAGCTTCTCCTCACTTTGCATAGTAATCTCATCTACTCTTATAGTTAAGTCTTCTTATTGATCCACACTAACAATCTTTATTGGCATAATTGAAACAAAGGAAATGCAAGTATAAATATGTCATCACAAATGATATTCTAATAGTTATTTTATGCTCACTAGTTTTGGAATGTAATGAGATGTACATGTTTAAGATAATTTAGCCTTCAATTAATATAAATTAACTCTAGATAATATAAAATATTAAGTAACACATACAAAGATACTATCACAAAATTTTTAAGCACATGAGCTCAATTGTTTATGTAACGGTGTTATCCTAGGTTTGGCTATTTAGTGAACACTTCCTTAATAAATTGGCCACTCAAATATCATAGCTTATGGGTAAGTTTAGATAGGTAAAGGCTAGGCTTATAGATGGAGACAACTAATTAGTTGTAACATAGAATCACTAAAATTAGTAAAGAAAATTACTTTAAATTCATAATATAGTGAATAACATTAGGTAGATTCAATATAAATCACTTATAAGTAATTTATACATACCTCCAAACCGTGGGATCTGATACCAAATATGGTGTAGTCACTAAAGAAGAAAGTGTGTAAAGATACCACTCACCAAAGTGGAATAGTAGTGATTGATCACCAAAGCTCCCAAAAAGGTCAGCCAATTTTAACTAGAGCTTTTACTCAAATTTCATTAAATAAGACATCATCTCCATTCCTTCCATTGATACAAACATTTTATACAAACTACTAAGCTCTTAAACGATGTGTCACTTTAAAATAATTCTCAAAAGTTGGAGGGAGAAAGCTATTTGGCCTTGGAATAGATGATGAAGCTACAAAAAAAGGATCAAGGTTATCAAAAATAGATTAAAATTTGCACAAGATTGAGAAAAAAAATATTATGATCTTAAGCATCAAGTAGTACAATTTGAAATTAGAGATTTTCTATTTGTAAAAAGTCCACTTAAAGGACTAACATGATTTGGAATGGAAAGAAAATTGAGTACAAGATATATTGAGACATTTGGAAATTATTGATAAAGTGGGAAAAGTAGCATACAATTAAAGTTTCTAAATCATATTTCTAGAGTACATAATGTGTTTCATTTATCTTTATTAAGAAAGTGGATAACACATGTAAAAAAGAATAGTTTTAAAGGATTAAATTAAAGTGCAGCTTAATCTCACATATAAAGGAGAGCTAGAAAGAATATTAGCTTATGATATGAAAGAACCTAGAAATAAAAATATTCCTTTTGTAAAGATGCAATGGATGCATGCATATGAAAGAAATACAACTTGGGTAAAGCAGATGAGATCAAACAAATGCACCCTCACTTATTTAAAAGAGCATTATGTAATATGAAAATTTTGAGGATGAAATTTTTGTACGGGAGAAAGACTGTAATAGATATAACCAATTATAAAGCTAATTAAAATTTTTGTCATAATTAATATGTAAATATATTATAAAATCAATGTGGGATAAAATATCATGAGTTTTTTTCATTACTTATAGCAAACATGATATGGTGAAATTGTTTTTATTTAAAATGTATAGACTCAAAATTATAAATTTTCTCTTAGTTTTTAATGGTTTTGAATGACTTTGAGGCCAAATTAAATAAAGACATTAACATGAAAGTTGTGAAATTATTATTAACTTTTTAGAACATATAAAAAATTAAATTGTAGATAGAAAATGATAAAGTTATGATCAAAATACTAAGATGTAGTCATCACATCCTAATCCATAATTTTTAAATTTTGTTCTCAATATTTTATATTTTGAGGAACTTAAAGACTAAATTGGACAAACTAATCAACATGAAAAGTTATGTAAAATTTTACATTCCAAAATATATATTAACTTTAGCTTTGGATAAGAGATCACAAAATTATGATTAAAATACTAAGCATTGGTCAATATATTCAAAATTTCAAATTTATTTTATTTTTAAGTGTGATTATGTAAGTTTAATTATAATTAAATTGGATAAAAAAGTATTTGACAAAAAATTTTAAAAACATAATTCAATATTTGTATAATTCATTAATATTATAATTTATAAATGATACATTAAAGAAAAGTTTGGTATGAGTAAGGAGAAAAGTCAATGGTGAATATAATTGGTTAGTTTGGAAGGAAGGAAACCTACTCAATAAATGGAATTTACTTGGGGAGGAGGCTTATTATTTTAGAATACAATAATGAAAAATGTGGATGAGTGCTGGATTGGAGATGATAAAGAGAAGAGAAAGGCTAGGGTTCCATTAAGGGAGCTTGTGAAGACAATTTCTTTGGAGATTTTACTCGTCAAAAGGTAAGATACCATCCTCTTATCTTCAAATTTACAAAGTAGTTTTGTTATATGATTTTAAGAGATGATGTGTGATAGGAAGAAAGCTCTCATGAAATTTTATTCATGTTTAGTATATTAACTTTGTTGATAGAAATATTCTTCTCATGGTGAACTAGTTACACCTGACATATGGTTTCATGTTCACTATTTTTAGCATATTAATTTTTCCTTAAAACCTGAAGTGGTTATGTCATAATCTAAAATTAGGATTATGAAACTTACATAATTGTGGTGTTTGTATTTAGAGTCATAATGACACCACATAGATCTTATGGGGTACTTATTTAAATGATCGAGTATGACATTAAAGAATGATGTACTACTTTGAAAGTTAAAAACATCACCCTATAATGAACTTAATCATCTAATAAGGACTCCTAAGGTAGATGGGTCTATGTATACTAGAGATATTTCCTCTATTTTATATTGATGAACTAAAATAGGGTTTATTTTAAGTCAGGTTCTTTAGCTTCCAATGGAGACAAACCCTCATAGTTAATTATATCTTAGAAAATGAGAGTTTCTTAAGAATACTCATTATTTAAGTAGTCAACTGATGTCTCTAAATATTTCAAAGATTGATGATCAAAGAACTGTTAATTATTAAAGGTCAAGTGGGATGACTTAAAATTGGAAGACTTCTTTGAGGATTCCAAAAGATGACAAGTGGGAAGCACCTATTATATTAGGAAGCCTAGTGAGCACTTCAGTCTATCCTATAATGAGATTTTATATTTTTGGTGGGGAAAAATTATATTTGTTTGAGTTGATATTTTATTAAAAAATTAGGACATAGATTTCAATAATACAAAATTGTAAAAATACCTGATAGGTGATGACTTACACCAGTATTAAAATAAAAACAAGTAACTTCTAAACCAATATCTAAAGTGCTCTAGCATAAGCTAAGAGATTACTTAATTTTACTTAGAGAAGTGAGATATATTGGTTCATTTCCATAAGAGAGAATGAACCAATCCTGACTATTTTGAACTTACAGTTGCCTAGAGTGGCTATCAACTAACACCTCCTATGATTATAAATTATGTGGGCCAATCTTTGTAGATGCAAGATAATTAGGCTATTATTTATTAGGAAAGAATCTAGAGTCCTAAACTCACACCCTAAGAGACTAGATCATGACTGGTATAAAAATCATGACTTAGACTAATGCAATAAAATTTATAAATTTTATTTCATTTTGACTCATTAATTTGGACTTAGGCTTAGGAAGGCTTATGCATATATGCATCATAAAATTAAGTTTTGGGCAAGATCAGCAAGAAGGGGTGTTCTATACTATAAGAAAATGCTCTCATAGGTCAAGTCTTATCTCTTATCATGCTAGAGTGGAGATCTCCTATTTACAAAGAAGAAGGGAATATGCATGCATGATTTTAGAGAATACAATCATATAACTAAGGGTTTCAAAATCTTTTATTCTTCTTGATTAAAATTCCTAGTGTTTAAAGTAATGTTGTGAGTTATTAAATTTAATTGAAATTATTTACTTGAAATTGAAAATTTAAATTTCCTAAAGAGCCTACTATATCCAAGCCACACATCAAACAATCAAACTTTAAGAAGTCTATAAAAATATGCCATTTATATTACATAATCAATGTAAACACATCAATCATACATCAATCGATTAAAATAATAAGAGGTCGGTATGGTCGGTACCACCGTATACCTTGAAAAATAAAAGAAATTGGGTGGTCAAGCTCAAGCTCTACCCTTATACAACCTAGATAATAATTAATTCACAACTAAAAATAAAGTTATGGGGTCTTAAACTCTTCATCTTCACCTCATGGATTTAAGCATTCCAGGCATCATAGGGCCTCAAGTCCCATTTCTAGTTTGGTCATCCAAGCTCTAATCTTAAGGCTATTACAAAAATTATATTTTTTTTGAAAAATAAATCTAGCTACACTACAAAATATAAATTAGCTTAAAACACATTCAAGCCAAGTAGTTTGATTTCATACATTTGAGCTTAGCACCATGCCTTGGGTCACCAAGCCCACTTGTCATAATAGATTATGCTTAGGGACTTAAGTTGCCTGCAAGCAAGAAGCATTTATATTTTTTTTTATTACAGCGCCCCCTTTAAGCATAACCTCCTATGAAAAACATCATTAATCTAATATTTTTCTAGCATCTAGATTATGCATAATCAATCCTAATAGCCACTCTAAAATATTATATCATAAAAAATATCACATCTTCACAACAAGGACTAGCCTAACCTAAGACTATGATCGATGACTTATCATGCTAGTGTGCTAAGCTTAGTGTGGCATGTCATGATTATGCTTTAATATTTAAAGTTATCTAATGATAAATGATTAAGTTTTTTATTAAGGATGAATATGATTAATTGTTTGAAATGAACTTTAGCTTAGATCACTTTTGGTTTTATTTTGGATTTCATCTTTGATTTAAGATTATAAAGAGAAAAAATAGGAATAGAATTTCTCTTTATCCCTAACCTTAGGATGAATCTAAGTGAATTTTATGATTTTTAATCATCTTCATGAATATTAAAACTTTATTAAATTCTATGTTTGGATTTGACTTAAGAAGTTTTATCTAAATATGAAGGGCTCCTTAAAAATAATAAAGCCAAACTAAGGTTAACTTAATAGTACTTTCTTGACTTTACGTCATTATTCTTTAATATTCATTTAATTATGTAAACATTCTTTATTAAATAATTAGATTTAATAAATATATACTTTCATTTCAGATACTTTACAATTGATGCATGAATGAAATGATATATATAATTTATATTAATTAACATATGAAATATGATGCAAGAATTTTGTAGAATAAATTAATTTAATTAAACCTTATACATATACATATGAATTAATATATTGAATTTATATAAGTATGTTTTGTTGTTAAACCAGGGAAGTGAGGTAATCAAAGACCCCCTTGGGACTACTTAAACTCTCACCACACGAGATGTCCAGACTATATACTTATTGATTCATATATATGCATAAATATTTGGACATAAGGATGAAATTGTAAAACTTTAGGATGTTTTAAATGTAATGGTAAAAAAATGATTTATCCTTGATATGTAATTCACTATAAATTTTAAGGTGTGTGCCTTTATTAGACCATGAAAGTGAGGTAATCAAAGATTCTCTTGAAACTACTTAAAGTCTTGTGCTCTCAAGTTTCCAAACTATATACATATTAATATTATAGTTCACACATAGAGGATTAAATTTAACTTCAAATAATATATATTAATTTATATTTAAAGTAATAAATATATTTCAAGAAAAATAATTTACTAATGATAATAGCCACACTATTTAATTTCAAAGCATACAATTAAATGTGATCTTTTGTTTTACTTTTGAAAATATGAATGCATGAACATTTGAATACAAATTTATGAATAATTGAATCAAAGAAACTAAACACTATCAAATAACATGTTTGGATTCATTAATTCCTAAGGACATTCATATTAAAATAAGCACCCTTAAGCTAGCCAAATTCATTATGAGTTGATCTTTAGAATTTGGCTTATTTAATCTTAAAGTAGAGAGTAAATTATTAAGATTATCCCTTGACTCACCTCTATTCATTAAGTGATTTAAAAATGATTTAGATAATTTTTATGAAATAATTAAGATTAATTACTATTTAATCAATTAAGCCCAAAAGAGGCCATAATTCAATTAAGCCCTAGTATAAGCCCAACAATTATGAGAAAATTACTGAAATTGCATAAACATATCTTAAAAATTCTAATGCAATTAAGTCATAATTAGGGGTTAATTAAATAAATAGGGATAACCCAAAATCATCAATTACACTCAAATACCCCAAACTAATTGGGGATCTTGATTTCATTGAAAATATCTTTGTTAGCTAAGTATAAAGAGGGTTTGGTAAAACAATTTAATGATCTATACTAATTACTATGATTTTTTTTAAGCTCAAGGCTAATTAAAGATTTAATTAATTAAATGAAAGCCCTTTAGGGTGATTTTATGAAATAATCAAAACCAAGGGTCCTAATCAATTTCTATAATCACCCTTATTATTTTAATGTTTAATTAGATCCCCATAATTATTTTCATAATATTTTTAATTTTATATAATTATTAAATGCACAAAATGACAAATTATGGTTTGAAAATTTAGACTTTCGAAATCACTGGGCAAATTACCATGAGAAAATTATATGATGTAGAGGTCATCTTAAGGAACAATCATGCTAAATTTTAAGTCAATCAGTCAAGTAACTAAGGCTTAATTAAGATAATTAAGTAAAATTTCAAATCTTAAATAATCACTATTCACTTAATAAAAATTAGGACTTTTATTTATCTTAGATTCCCCTCTATCTAAGCTTTTCATAATGGATTTATTTATATTTTTTAGTTTTTTTAATAAGTTTTTATAATTATTTTAAAGTTTTGGCTAAGTAAACCTTATTTTAAATCCTAATCAATCCATTTACACTACCGCCACTGCGTCGGCATTGGCGCGATAGTACTTTCCACGTGGAACCATCGGATTGGTTATTTAAAACCTCCCGCATTATTACTGACTCAGCGGTGGTGGATGCACTTTTTGTTTAACTAACCGATCATGAATCAAATGCTCGAGATTAATCATGTGGATTAAATCAAAATAAAATAAAAATTCTAATGTGATTAATGATCATCCATTCTAATCATGTGAAACAGATGACAGGTGATCTATCTTCAACCTCTGATGAAAGACCAGTATCATTTATCTTTTGTCGCTCAATTTGAGCTAATCGGAGCTCATTTAACAATGGAATCAATTCCAAATTAATCAAGTGATGATTCTAAGGGGATCCTACAATTGAATTTAGGTCAAACAACAAAACTTTTCATAAAAGACCAACACCTAGAAGATTTTTTGTGGTTTGTTAGAATTTACGTCACGAGAGCTATAGACTAGCAGCCTAATGAGTGAGGTAGCTTTACCTTGAAGAGGCGAAGCCTGTTGAGAAGATAATGAGCAGCCTCCCCACTAATCATCCTTTGAACCAAATGTTGAAGCTCACTAGAATTGATTTGGGAGTAGTTTCTTGATTCATTTTGGTTCATCAGAGCTTGGAGAATGTGTGAGTAAAGTTAATTTTAGTTTAGTGGAGTTTAGGTGAAATTCAACATAGAGGGTGCTCAGGCTAAGGTGAGGCTCAATCTCGCCAGTGATGAGGTACTTGAGGGGCTCTAAGAACTCAAGGGACTGAGGGGAATGCTCTCTGGAAGGTCTCTTTTTTGTTTGAATGAGGGATGAGGTGTATACCTTCTTCTCCATGTGAACTAACTAAAAAGGTTGGTTCAGGCCATGGCAACTGGTCGGCCGGCGGGGGTGGCTGAAAAAAAAAGACTAGTAAGGTTGAGATCCTCAAGTGGATGGTAGAGTTTGATGGCCTTCCATGAAGTGGACATCTCATGGGGAGTGAACCAAAGGTTTTCCAAGGTGAGAGGCACTTCACCTTGCTCAATGGCAGAGCCCAATAACTTTGAGTCAGGTCTAGTCAGCATAGGGAGCTCAAGATATGCTAGGTGGTTGTCCAAGGCAAAGAGAGGGAATGGACCTTCCTATTTTAGTTTTTTATTATATTTGTAACCCTTGGTTTACTTGATTTGGGCTGAACTGGGTTCATCTTGGGTTGGGTCCACTTGGGCAAGTCAATGGGGACCGAGGATGAGTCATGCCAAATTTTATTGGGTTTAGACTTGGTTTGGTTGGGTCTAATTATGTTAGCTTGACCAATTAACCAAATTGGGTCAAGAGCTCTATTGGATCATGTTTAAATGATCATTTGTAATGTGTTGGTGCAATCAATTTGATTTAATTTAAAGTATATTATGATTCAACTCATATAGGCCATAGTGGATAAATTTGATCAAATTGGCCAAAAAATTGGATGAGGGATTGATTTATGTTCTATTGATCCTTTGATATTGATTTGTATTCATTTGACTTAGAAAAGGTTTGGTTCAATTTGGTCCTTTAGCCAAATTTGGCTAAATGGGTCAATTGTGTCAGTTTGATCAAATTGACTTCAATTAATGGTTGAAGTGTTCAATAATCAATTTTTTAATTGAGTTGATGCATTGGTTGTAATTAATTTGGATTGGATTGAGTTTTGGCCTAATTTGGCCTTTTAAGTCAAATTAGGTCAACTTGGGTCAAATGGTCAAATTAACTTAATTAGTTCAATTAATTATTATTGAGTGATTAATCATGATTAGCAATCATTTTAGAAGTTAGTAAAAGTTGATTTGGTCCAATTTAGATTGAATTAGGATGTCTCAATTTACTCTTTTAGGCTAAATTAGGTCAAGTGGGTCAATTGGTTTAATTAGGTTTAATTGGGATCAACTAAGTGTTAGAATAAGTTGAATAATGAATTTAGAGTTGATTGGTGGTTTTGATTATAATTAATTTAGGTTAGATTGCCATTTGGACTTTTTAAGCCAAGGTTAGTTTTGGTTAATTAGATAAATTAGTGAAATTGGATGAGTTGAAATGGTCATCAATTGAATATGTAGATTGATCACGTGGCATGGGTTAATTCAATTTCACTTAAATCAAGTTGAATTGAATGTTTGGCCCTATAGCATTAAAATTGATCAACTTGGGTTATGGGCCAATTGGGTTCTAGTGATTCAATTGGATTGCAATTAAGTTCAATTGAGATTCAAATGAGTTTGAGTGAGTTCAATTTTAATTGAATTAGACTAATTTTGATTTAGCCTTCTTAAGCCCAAGTGGGTCAAATTGGGTCAACTTAGCCACTAAATCAAATTGAATCTTAATGGGTCAAACTAGGTTTAGACTCAATTAGTCATGGTTAAAATTTAGTTTGTGATCAATTGGTTTGGATTTGAGGATTGATTTGCTATAGGGTTTGATTGGGTTTAGGATAGATGGGCCCTACTCAACAATTCAAAGTCTAACCCTAGGGTTGAATTCGATAAGTCTCTAAGCTTAGGATTAGTATCCTCTAACCATTAGAACTATCTTAGCTCTAGAAAGACGTTAGTGCCTAGATATATCTTAGGTCTAAGGAGGGGATGATCTTGGATTTTGGAGGGATAAATATATTTTATGTTTCAAATAAAGTTATGAATGTTTAGAATTACATATAAATGAATATTATCTCCCTTCATTTATTCTTCTCTAATTCATATAATGTACTATAAGGTATAAATTATATGAGTTAGGGTGTGATATAATGGCCCTTCTCTAAGGTCCTAAGCAAGTGTAGCTTGTGTGGGTTCCAAATCCTTTACTTTTAGTATCTCTCCTTAAAAGCGAGTGATTAAGTTCTTAATGGACACACCTAGCTCATGTCTCATTTGTGGAAGAGCCTATGAGCACTTCAAAGGCTTTTGGACACTTACAAACAAGGTGTGAACATTCTCTTAAACTCTACAAAAGAGGTGATGACTCCTATAGAAAGGTGTGAGATCCATTTGAGGGTCGACTCCTTGAAGGTGGTAATGAATAATTAGCACTTGATCTTGTTGCTTATATCCAATATTAAGGTGGTGGACTTGAAGTATGCCACATGGTTGACTAGGTTGATTTGACCTTCGTAAGATTCTTAGGTGTGAAAATTTTAAATATGGAAGGGGACACATCTTCATGATTTCTCTCAAGAAAGCATTTTTGATAGTGGTGTTTGCTGCTCTCTCCCTAGTGACTTCCTCATCACTCATTTGATAGGGCTTATCATCAATATTATGCATTTTTGACAATGCTCTCTTGTGGTAGTGAGTCCTATAAGTTCTTTAACATGAGGATTATTCATTCTCTCTAGCCCTCTAAACCTCATTCTTTACTTTGCCCAAAGCTACTTGAATTATTCAAGTGATCTTAGCTTCCATGTCTTTTAAATATTATTGTGTGATGAAGTGATGTGTGTTCAACTTCATAGCTATTGAGATGTATGTGATGAAGGTCCCATTTCATTAAGATATTGACTTCTTGTCCTTAGATCTTCCACGCTCACAACATGAAAGAGGATATTGAATTAAAATTGTTAGTGGAGTGATGCAAAACCTTACATAAGCACATGACTATGTAGAAATAATGTAAAAATGTAAGAGATTTCACCAAGTAAAAATGCAGTACAAGCATGAAAGCTCTCTCCTTCTCAAGAATATTAAAAAGCCAAACAAAGATCCCTCTTCCCTCAATATTTTCTTTTTATAGGATCTACAGATGGTTGACTATAAAAAAACTATATGTTAGTTTCTAAAAACTATATATTAGTCATAATATATCGATTGACCATATGTAACTACTAAAAGGCTCACTAGTGCTTTGACAATTAGATGAGTGATGCATGTCAAATGGTGAGTCTTCTAATTTGGTTGCCTATGCAAGTCAAGAAGTCTGGTGCTCATTACTTAGTAGAGGTAATCTCTTTTGCACACTTGCCTATATAAGGGCAAGTCTTCCTAGATGATTGGATAGTGAGTTCTTATCATCGGATCTACTACTCAACACTAACTACTCTTCATATTGGTCCATCATCTTGGCCCCTATGCACTCACAAGAAACAAGTTCTTCCATTCTCACAACCCATGTGTATTTTAGTAGAAATAATATGTCAAAACATTTGAATGATCAACTTTACACTTAATGAAGTTACAAGCTTCGCTCTCTTCATAAATATCAAATTCATATGAGAAGCTATGTTCTAATTACTTCAACTATTATTTGACTCAATTTAGTTGGCAAAATGATAATATATAGGTGAGTAATTATATTTCAAAATCTAATAAAAATTATGCATAATTGCTTACATGAATTGGTATAAAAATTAGAAATAGACTAAATTTTCTTCTAATAGTTGTTTGCTACATTAATAAATCATCACATTAAAGTAACTCAAAATAGTATACTTCATTCATTAACATAATGTGTAAATCTTTAAATATAAATAAAAATGGCAATAAGAACTTAAGCTAATTAATGCAAACTTTTTATTGGCATTCATTGTAAACCCAAAATATATTGTAAGCAAGATAGACTCACTAGAAGAAAATGGATAGCTAAATTAAGCAAAGATAAGATCAACTCTCAATTGGCCATTCACTAGATTGCCACCAAGTTGGATATTGGACATTTTCTAGCTCCTTATCAACTCAAATATTGGTATCTTAGCATCTCACCATCAACTCAAATATTGACCACTCAGTAACTCATTGTGGTGTTTATTTTTGGATGTGGGTTAAACACCACGTAGATCATAGGGGATACTTATTGAAGTGGCAGGTATGACATTAAGGTATGATGTAATATCTTGAAAGATAGAGACATCATTCTACAATGGACCTAATCATCTAATAATGACTCTTAAGGCATGATGGGTCTTTGAATATACCATAGATCTTTCCCCAACTTTACATGAAAAAGTAAAGTAGAGTTTATTTTAAGCTGGGTTCTTAAGTTCTCTATGAAGGAAAGCCTCCATAGTTAACTATATCCTAAGAAATGGGATTTCTTAAGAACACTCTTGATTAAAGCAGTCAATTATTATCTCCAAAGATTTCAAGGTTAAGACTATCAAAGGATTGGTACTTTTGGAAAATCAAATGGGATTATTCAATTAGAAGACTTATTTTAGAATCCATAGGTAGATAAATAGGAAGTACTAGTGATACTAGGAAGCCTACTGAGCACTCCAACCTATCCTATGGTGAGGATTTATATTTTTGAAAGTGAGAAGATTTATTTTCTTTGAGTTAAAGTTTTATTAGATTGTTAGGGCTTATAATCCATCAATACAAGATTGTGAAAATGCCTAAGAGATGAGGATTTATGCTCGTAGTATGAAGGAAATAAGTTAATCCTAAATCTAGGGAGCTTTAACATAAGTTAAATCATAATCTAAATCTAAGCAGAAAGAGGACATAAGGATTTACCTCCACAAGAAAGAATAAATCTGTCCGACCCTTTTGGACTTACAACCACCTGGAGTGGCCGCCAGCTAACACCTCCTACAATTCAAAATCATGTAGGCTGATCTTATGTAATTGCAAGATAGTTAAGCTTATTATTTAATCAAAAAGTGACTAAAGTCCTAAACCTACTACTTAAGAGACTAGAGAATGATTGGTATGAACATATGACTTAGTTTAAAATGTAAATCTTTACATATTTTATTTCATTTTGACTCATTCATTTGGACAAAGGAATGAGATTTTTTTATACCTAAATGCATGATGAAAGTTGATTGTTGGCTAAATCAAAAGAGAGAGTGAAGCTCTGTCATGAGGGATTGCTTTCATGGGTCAAGCAATCCCTATAGTGTAAGAACAGAGGCCCTCATTTTTAGCAAGAGTGATAGAAGATGCATGCATGATGTAATACATGCAACATATAGCTAAGGGGTTGCTAAATATTTTAATTATCTTGATTATAGCCTAGGCTTTATGATGAAGTTGTGAGTTGCTTAAGACTTTAATTATGAGTTGTTAGTTGGGTAGAAAACTTATTTTTATCTTAAGAGCCTATCATATCTAGGTCATGCATTAAAACATCAAACATTAAGAAACTATGAAAAGGAGGCAATCTTATTGTGCAATCTAAATAAATCATAAATCAATTGTTTATACTACACAAAAGAATAAGAAGTCGGTGTGATTGGGTACCGCGGTACATCTTGAAAAAAAAGAACAAATGGGTAGCCGATCTTCACCCTTATACAACCCAGAATATGAAAGAATAATTTTACAATTATAGTGAATACATGCTATGGGGGTCTTCATTCTTCACTCTTCCATCTTCATGTCTTTCATCTTCCTTCTTTTGATTTTATTTACTTCTTTTTTGATTTGGTTGTATTTGCTTCAAAGGCATCACAGGCACCCCAAGATAAAGCCTTCTAGTCACGGCTCATCCTAATCCCCCATAGCATTAATCCTAATTCTTACTACAAAAATTACATTTATATATGAAATGTAAATTTAACTACACCTGTAAAATAGAGGTTAGCAAAATATACATACATTCCCAAGCAGTTGTATTTATAATTTGGACTTAGCACCCCACACATGAGTAACCAAGCCCACCTGTCCTACCTTAGATTATGCTAAGGGATTTAAGCAACCTGTAAAGGGAATATTTATATTTATTTTTAAGCAATCCCTTAAGTGTAACCCCCTATAAAAGACATGATTATGCTAATCATGGCCTGACATCTAGTCTATTAAGCATACACCATAATATCCAATCTAAAATATTACATCACAAAACAAAATATACATCATAACATACACCGCCCTAACTTAGAGCTAGAAGTGGTGACTTAGTTATAATGTGTGAGTTATGTTTTGTGTGGTATGTCTTACTAAGCATTAGAGTTATAATTTTCTAAATTTAGAAAAAAAAATTGAATTTAACCATAAAGGTTGGTTTCACTTCAAGTTGTTTAGTTAATTTATGAATTATAATTTATGTTTTGTTTTGTTCCATTTGATTTACACTTAACATCTAAGTGTTATAAAGAGAAGAAAGAGGCCTGTCCTCTTTCATCCCTACCTGAAACCACTTTCTAAAGCACATTAATTTGGTTTAGTTCTCTTTGGTGAATGGCTTATTAAGCATTTTTTATTAATTCTAAGTTTAGGTTAACCTTAAATAGTTCTATTTAATATGAAAGGCATCTTAAGGTTAATGTAGTTGGATTACTATCACATAGCACATACTATACCATTCCTTCCCATCACTGATTAACATGCATATGATTTAATCCTTAACATACATATACATACAATGTATATTTTTGGCAAACCTGAACGATGGATGAGTGCATACATTTAGAAATTTTATTTTGTTTGATTGAATTATTTAAACATGTGAATTAAAGCTCTATGCAAATTCTAATATAAAAATACATAGGAATGAAATTAAATAACTACGTGTCTTTATTAACTAGGAAGTAAGATAATCAAATGACCTCCTAGGGGATGTCCAAACAATATACTTATTGTCATTCAAACACATGTAGATTTATATATGCATTATCAAAAGAGAGCACTACTTTACATGTAATATATTTTAGTCATTTAAATGGCTATGGATGTATGCATTTTTAATAGAAAAGAGGATTATCATTCTTTAATTAAACACACATACACATGTATAAAAGATGTAAGCAAGTATGTGCCATTGTTAACTAGGGAAGTGAGGTAATCAAATGACCTCCTTGGGGCTACTTAAAGTCTCGTATTCCCGGGATGTCCAGACTAAACACTTGCTATCTTACATACTTATAAATGTATACACAATTATAAAGATGAAAATCATGCAAATATTGTATTTTCTTTAGTTAAATTATTTATGCATATGAATTAAAGTTATACCCAAATTGTAATACCAAAATACATAAGAATGAGATCAAATAAGTACATGTCATTATTAACTAGAGAAGTGAGATAATCAAATGACCTCTGGGGCTACTTAAATCCTTGTATTTTTGGGATGTCCAGAAGCTATACTTATTAACATTCAAACTTATGTAAATCTATATATGAATCCAAGAAAAAGAGCTTCACATTCATATAGCTAAGCTATAAACACATGCAAATACTATATGTATTCAACTATCATCACTCCACATGTTATTATCAATTTCTAAACTTTGAAAGATAGATTAAGATTTAATAGTGATAATAGCCACACATATAATTAGGTCAGATCAACACTTGCAAGCTTACATAAATAAAGCTTATTTGATTCATTTATACTTGAAAAGATGAATGCATGAAACCACATGACATACACCATTTAAATTATTTGAGAAGGGATAAAAAGACATAAACATGTGATTCATTCAACTAAATTAACTCCTAATGAAAACCATGTTAAAGAAAATTATTTAAGGAAAACCAAAGCTTCTTATTAATGTGGTTTTGGATTTGAGTTGATTTAAAGAGAGAGATTATTTGTTATTTTGATCGCATTCCCATGTTGGTAAACTTAATTGATTTAAAGAAATGTAATTAGATAGATTTTATGAATTGATTAGGTTAAATCATTAAGCAAATCATTTAATTAGCCTTTCATATGCTTCTTTAATTTAACTAATCATTTAGTTATGAGCCACAAATGATATGAACATGTGAGAAAATAAAATTGCAATGCTCCTAAGGACTCTAATAAAATTGTCTCATAATTAAGGATTAATTAATCTAATTAAGTACTCTTATGATTTCCCCACACTTATGGGAAAATCATAATTTCCTTAGGGGTCTTTATGATATTAAACACATAAAGTGGAACCCTTAATTTCATTGTTAATTAGCTGATGTGATTTGCATTTCAATTTGACTTAATTTAACCACTTAATTAACTAATTAAGCACTTAATGAATTTCCATGTTAATTATGCCTCTTAAAATGAAATGAATTTGGGAAAGAGAGTAGGAAAGGGGACCTAACCACTCTCCCTCTTCCATTCACTGTCAATTATAGGTTAATAAGTTTTAATGAGTTAAATTTTACTATTTAGAATGTTAATTAACAATAAATTTAATTAAGGTTGAAATTAAGATGTAAATTATCAATCCCCCCAATTACCTAGGTTATAAATTTCAAGAAAATCATGGAAAGCAAAGGTCATCCCATTGAATGAACATACAAAATTTGAAATCATTTGTTCAAGTAATTAGAGAATAATTAAGCTAATTAAGTTTACATTTAAACTCTAATTAAGCCTTAATTATTGTTCAAAATTATATGGAAATAATTTTAATCGATTCTCCTCTAATTTACCTTTAAATTGAGTATTTATTTGTATTTTTTCTATAATTTGTTATAATTTTCTAAAGTTTTAGCCATGAAATTTAATTATTAAGCCTTAATTAAGCATAATCCCATCAGCACCACATAGAGCACTGGCGTGATGCACTTTCCATGTGGCACCATGGGATTATTTATTTAAAAATTATTTGAGTCAGCACCGACGTGGCGACGGTGAATGCGCTTTCGTCCCCGCCATTCAATCTAAGATTAGACGACAGAGAATAATCCCATAGTTTCTAAGGATAAAATGTAATCGGAAGATCATGATCGTCTGTTCCAATCACTCAAAATGGATGACGGATGATCTATTATCTCTCGTGCGATGGAATATGGACACTGTTCGCCTTCCTCCGCCTAATTTGCTCGCTAAAGCTCGGATTAGCTCCTGATTGATCTCACACCTTAAGAAAAAAGATCCTAAGAGATCTAACAGCTAGATTTGCATGAAATTCATGTTCTCTTAAAAAAGGCCTAAAAAAATTAAAAAATCTCAGTTTAATGGAATAGTACCACGCCGGAGCTCAAGACTGGCAGTGAATCGACCGAGGTAGCTTGATGAGGCAAAGCTCTACTGAGAAGATGGTGTGATGCCTCCTGCTGGTTGCTCTATGGATCAAATGCCACCACAATCTTCCTGAGAGTTAGCCTAGGAGGTACTTCTGGTGCTCAAAATGCTCGGGAAGATTCGTTTCACTTCATCGAGCTTGGTGAACACGTGGTAAGAGTTAATTGAAGTGGGGTTGAGTTTTAGTGGAGATGGTCAGAGTTAAGCCTCAAGAAAGCTTGGTTCCATCATCTCTGGTGATGGGGAAGCTTGGGGAACTCGAAAGAGTGCTCTTGCTACTCATCTTAGTGTGTTAGGGCTCTGAGTGAGTTCAATTGCTTGGGTTGGATTGAAATGAGGGGTGTATACCCTCTTCTCCCTTGGATCAGATGGCTTGGATCTATTATGCCATTTTCAGCCATCCACCACAAGTGGTTGGAGGGGACAGGAATGTGGTGAGGTGGCAAAGTTTGTTTGGAGGAAGGTCTGCTGGGCCTATCGTGAGGTGTCTCCATCTCATTTGGGTTAAGTAATTAGGGGAGGTAGGTTAACTCACCTCCCTTGACTAAAGGAAGACTTAACCCCTTTGGGTTAGCCACTTAGCTAGGGGTCCACTCTTGGCTTTGGGTGGTTTCCAAGTGCAAACAGAGGGTGGTTGATCACACACACACACACACACACACATATTTGGATTTTATCTTATATGGGAGGCTTTACCCATTGCATAGTGGGTCAAACCAGGTAAAAATTGGGTTATGTTTGATTTGGGCTGACTGAAGGTGAGCTAAGGATGGGGCATGCCAAATTTCATCGAGTTTGGGCTTGTTTTGAGTGGGTTTAGCCCAAGTTGACCCATGTAGGTCAAATTGGGCTAGGTTGGGTCAAGTTGACCAATTGGTCAAATTAGGTCAAACCAATGCTTGGGTTCAGTTCAAATGAGTATTTGGAATGTTTTGGTGTAATTGATTTGGTTCAATTTGCTTGGATTTGGATTTTACCCATTTGAGTTCATATAGGTTAAATGGGTCAAGTTGACCAATTTGACCAAATTGGTCAAATTATCTTAAGTTATCATTGTTCAATTGATCAATTGAAGATTATTGTAGGTTTTGGTTTGACTTAATTTAGATTAGGTTTTGATTTAGGCAAAATTGACCCTTTATATCAATTTGGGCTAAATAGGTCAATTGGGTTCAATCAAGGCTTTGATCATGTTCAATGATCAATTTGGAATGAACTTGAGCCATTAGTGGAAATCAATTTGGGTTAGATCTTGATTTGACCCAATTTAGTCTTTTAGGTCAAATTGGGTCAAAGCGACAATTGGGTTAGGTTTAGCTTAATTGCTGGTCAAGTCATGTTCAAGGATTGATCTTAGGTTGATGTGAATCATTAGTTTCAATTAATTTATCTTAGGATAAAATTTTGGCAATTTGGCTCATGTAGGTTAAGTGGGTTAACTTGGTTAAATGATCAAATTGACTTGGTTTGACCCAATTGATTGAAATTGATCAATCAAGGATGATAACAATCATTGTAGGAGGTTTTGGTTGGTTCAATCTAATTTGGGTTGGATTAAAAATTAGCTCAAATGGGTCCTTTAGATCACTTTGGGCCAAGTGAACCTAAATGGGTCAATTGGCTTGATTGAGGTGTTATTTGAGTTTAGTTGAGTCTCAATATTGATTTGGAATTAGTTTATAACTTTGATTGCAATTGATTTGGGTTTCAATGCATTTTGGCTCATTTGGGTATTTTAGGTCAAGTGAGATAACTTGGTTTGATTTGAATTGGTAATTTTCATTTGATTAGATGTGATTGTGATTGTAGATTTTTCTTAGAATGGTGATTGAAAGATTGAATTGACTCATGAAAAATCAATTAAGCTTGATTTGGATTGAAGATATTGGCTAAGTCCATATAATTAAATCATAGGTCTTAGGCTTAGATTATTTGAATTTGATTTGAGGACTTGAATTTGATTGTAGATTTGATTTGGAAGGATGATTAAGGGATTGATTGATTTATGAGAAAACCAATTGAGTTTGATTTGGATTGAAAAAAATTTTGGCTAAGTCCATAAGATTGAATCATAAGGCTTACGAAAGGTTTAGGTTGTGGATTTGATTTGAAATTGGTTTTGAGGCTTGAATTTGATTGTTGATCTTGGTATGTTGATTAAAGGGTTGAATTGGTTTTTTGAGAAAATCAATTGAGTTTGGTTTGGATTGAAAGAATTTTGGCAAAGTCCATAAGGTTAAATCATAGGGCTAGGAAAGGTTAATTTGATTTGAGATTAAATTGGAGTTTAGTTGTGTGGATTTAAGGTTGGATTGAACTTGGATGAATTGAATTTGAGGTTTTGTTTAGGCTAAGAGGTTGACATAAGTTGGGTTTAAGCTATAAGGTAGGTGGGTTATCCTAGTCCCTAAGGTAAGATCTAAACCCTATGGCTAATCCTCCTAAGTCTCTAAGCTTAGGTTAAGTGTTCACTTAGCCACTAGAAATGTCCTATGACTAAGGAGCTCCTAGTATCTAGAAGACTCCTAGATCTAAGATGGAAGATTGAATCCTTACTCCAAAAGTGAGGTCAATAGTGTCTAAACATACTTAAAAGTTGAAAGTTTTAATTGCATTAGTTAAGATCATTTTTATGCCAATCTTGATCTTAGAGTTTTGGGAGTGAGTCTACGTTCCTAGATTTCTTTCCTAATTAGTAATAACCTAGCTACATTATATTTCATAAGACTAGCCACATGAATTTAAAGCATAGGTAGTGTGTAGCAGTCAACCATACAAGTGAGTAATAAGTCTAGAAGAGTTATGATAGGTTCATAATATTTAGTAAGAGTGAGCCAATACATCCCAATTTTCCCCTATTAGATTTGGTCGAGCTTCTAGCTTGTGTTGAATCACCTTTAGTTTTAAGGTCCGAGGAATATTATTTTTTTCTCACGGGTATAAGTCTTTACCCCTTAGATATTTTCATAATTTTGTTTTATCAAAATATAAGTCTTAACATTCTAATAAAATGTCAACTCATAATTTAAAATAAATCTCAATTTCAAAAATATAAAGCCTAACCATGGGATGGACCAAAGTGTTTATGATAAGTGAAAATATTTAATTAAATTAACATGCATTTTTAACTAAAAAAGTTAATATTTTATAATTTATTTTCATAATTGGAAGTGTTTGTGATAGAAAATCTCTTATTGGAAAAATAAAGAAATGCAAAAATATAAAATAATGATATAGCACCATTAAATTTACAGCGCCTAGTCGCTAGTATTAGAAGAAAAAACTGTACATAAATAGAAAAGACATCATCGCAATACCAGATTTGCAGCCAAACCTAGCACAAGGAACTAGATTATAGCACGAGGTGCCACAATTAGAAAGTTTAAGCCAAAAAATCGAGAGCACAGTGCCTAGGCGCTACAGAATCAATGTCGAGGCACTATGACCTAACCAGAGCAATTTCAATAATTTTAGAAAGCATTTTGGGCTATTTTTGGAGCACTTTTAAGGGAGAGTGGGCCAATAACTATGCAAATAACTTAAAGGCTATAAATAGGGGGTGCTAAGCAATGTTAAAGAATTTTTTTTGGCAAGTGAGTGAGTCTAGTGAGAGTATGTGAGAGTGTTGTGACACTCCAAGTGTTGTGTGTTATGAGTGTTTGTGTTTGTGTGTGTGTGTGTGTGTGTGTGTGGAGTGTGGTGTGTATTCTTCTTAAGCAAATGGTGAAGATGGAGATCAAAAGCAAGAATTTTTAGTGGTGGATGCTAGAAATTTCCATGAGGAAGCAATAGAGGATCACAAAGATTTTGAATCCATCATAGGATGAAATCTCTATCTTTTAAAGTAGTATATTATTCATTGGATGCCATATTTAATCACTTAAATAAGTATCCCAAGATCTATGTAGTGTCTCTCAGGAAATGATTAAGGACATTGATAAGAAAGGGAGAGATGGAAATATGATAAAGAAAATTGACATCCAAAAAGCATTTAATACCATTAGTTGAGTTTTATCCTTAAAGTACTTAGAGAGAAAATTTTCAAATGCACTTTTCCACCCAATTCAAAAACACTAGAAAATTGCCAAGATAAAATCCTCATTAATGGCCAATCCCATGGATATTTTAAAGCTATTAGAGGTGTTAAGTAAGAAGATCCACTCTCTCCAACTCTATTCATTCTAGGCCTTGGATTTTCTCTCCAAAAATAGGGAAGCTGAATCCAAGAAACACATAAGATTTCACACAAAGAGCAATCTTAATATCACACATCTAACTTTTGTTAATGACTTACTACTCTTTTGTAATGGGAGAAAAAAAGCTATCCGTGAACATTTGATAATCCTCATTGAATTTACTAATCTCTTAAGTATGGAATTATATGCTAATAACTATTTTTTGTGACAAGAAAGCTGATAAATAAATGCAAGATTAATTGGATTAAGGAGAAGACCAATTTTACTCTTTTCCACTATTCCATTTTCTTATCTTGGAGTTAAATTATATAAAGGTAGAATCATCTCATCCCTCTTCAATGAACTCATTGATAAGATCCCAAAGCAAGTTTAGTTCTTGGTAAAACTAATTATTTTCATTTGGAGGCAAAATCACTTTTGTGAAGATCATCCTCAACTCAATTCTTCTTTACACTTTAAAGTGCTACATATTCTTATAAATATTCAAAGAAAGATTAAGAGATGTTTAATAGATTTATCTGGAGTCATAAAGGCAAATCAATTCACTAGGCCAGCTAAAAAATAATGAGTAAACCATTTAATAATGGTGGATTAAGCTTCTAAACATTAGCTGCCAACATCAAATACAATATTATAAAGTTGTTGATTAATTTAGAGATAGATCCTCCCTTTTGGTGGAGTTCATGCATCAAAGTTATTGCTTTCAGACGCACCCAACATCTATAAATCCATAAACAACTGATTCCCAAATGTGGAGACATATGCTACTACATAGAGAAGAAGATGAAAACTTTTTTTTTTGGGACTTGGGAATGGAAATATTTACTTTTGGAAAGATCACTAGTATGGGGAAGAGTCCCTCTTCAACTTAGAAAGGGAGAACAATTCACATAAAACATAGAAAATTTTTAAATTTCTATAATGATGATGGCTGGAATGAGGTCAAGCTGAAGGAGCACCTCCCACTGGAAACCTTCACAAAATTAACCTAATACCTATTGAGAGGTACACAATGGACAAACTCATTATTAAAGGAAATACTAAGATAACATCTATCTCCAAGATCATCTTTACAAGCTAATGGAAAGAAACTAAAAAACCCCCATGAGGTAAAGCAATATGGAACTCAATTCTCAAACCTTCCATTTCTTTTCTTTCTTTTTTTTTTTTTGTTGGAGACTCCTCAATAATTTGATCCCAATAAATGATATATTTAAATTCATGGGATTAAGAATGCCTTCAATATTGCAATTGTGCAATATAGAGGAGGAAAGCATACCACACTGCTTTCTACATTGCAATTTCAATTTCCAGATCTAGAAATGTTTGGCAAACCTCTTAAAGATTGACGTGAACTATTAGGCTAAACTATACAAGAGTTAATTGAAAGTTGTCAATTAAAGAACACTTGAAGGAAAACATTGCCCTAGTTATGCTCTAGTGATCATTCTATGGTTCATCTGGACTGCAAGGAATAAAAAGAAGCACAACAACAAAACCATAAAAGAGTAAAACATAGTGGCATGGTTAAGGCATATTTATTCAAAGAAATCAGAAATGATCTACTTAACCATTCACACTTCACAAAAAGGAAACACTATTTGGAGATACTAGGATGCAAGGGAAATTCAAGAAAATTATGGGAGAAAGTCCACAAGTTAAAACCAACTCAAGGAACCTTCAAAATTGACATTGATGGCAGTTTTGACACCAAGATTGGTCATGATGGGGTTGGAGGACTTGTCTGAGATAGCAAAGGACAATGCACTCTATACTTATCCATGACATCAACTGTTATCTCCCATCTACATGCTAAATTGAACACTTATCACTTTGCACTAATAATTGCCTCCATTAAAGTGTAATACAACTATTGGATTGAATTTGATTCCAAGACCATTATTCAACTACTCCTTGGTGATCAAAATGCATCGTAGTACATTATTAATGATCTCAAGAATTTAAGGAACTTGCAAATGAATTTGAAGACCTCTTTCTCACACATTTGGAGAGATGGAAACCATCCAATTGACTTGTTGGCCAAAAGAGGGGCACTTTCTCAATCCTTATGTAATAAGAAATTGATCCCTAAATGTGCTTTTTTGGTGCATAATGATAACATGGACCTACCATACATTAGAATTAGAACTTTGTTACTCCCCTTTTTTGTTCTTTTGGATTACTTGTAACTTCAAAGTGATCAACAAAAATCTTACTTTTATGAAAAGAAAAAGATTTATGTAGTGTTTGTCTTCATTTTTAATTAACATAGTTTTTTCTCATGACTCCGCTAAGGTGGAGTTCCTCTCTCCATCTTTAGTAGTCAGCATTTTGTCTTTATATATAAGTAATAAACGCATGTCATTTCTAAGTTTAGACTACCATTTCTCTCATTAGATATCTTTCTCATTTCTTTCTTGGGTTCTCTTTGGTTCTAGAACCTCTTGTTTACCACTAGCTAATGAATAGGTTCTAGAAACTTCCAACAGGTCCCTCTTCCATTAGTTTAGGCATAAATTCAATCTTTGCCAGATCAAGATCAATCAAATTACTTCATAATGAATTCACTTCAAATTCAAATAAAATCTTTGACTCTTCAAAGTCTTAGAATTATTTTTGAACTTATTTCATACTTAAATTTGGCAAGTTTGGTTCTAAAATTTTGAAATCCTACTCAAAATTCTTGAACTAACTAATAGTAAGGTTCAAATATTAAATTTCTCCAATCAACTAAACCCCAATCATCACAATCAAATTTGATAAGTGTTGGCCCAAATTCCAAAACATTCTATCAAAGAATCATATCAAAACTTCAAACATCATGCTTATTATCAAATGCAAGAAGATGTCTTTAGAAAACCAATCTTTTTTTATATATATAATGGGTTGGATTTGGCCATGAATTAGGCCTACCAAGCTAGTAACCCCATCATCAAGTTTGGCATGGTATTTGAAGATCTAAAAATGATTTATGATGGTCCAACTTTCATTGTATTGAGGTACCAAACTGTAGTTGGTAGGAAGCCGCTTTTTGCAATTTGACTTGAGGTCAAAGACAAATATCGCTCCCTTGAAGAGAAAGGAAGATGAGGTTTTCAAAGTACTTCCTGTTGTTCACACCATTGCAAGAATCTCTAGGGTTGAGATAGTACCCAAGGTAGCCTCGACATCTAAGGGAAAAGCTAAGAGTGAGTTGTTGGTTTCCCTATTTACCTTCGAGGAGGGTTCATCCTCTCATCGCATATTTCTCATTAAGACCCAAAGGAGGAATAAAAAAATTGAAGTTTAAGAAGAAGTATGAGAGGATGTTTAGGGAGGTTGAAGACCTTACTTCATGTAACAAAGGAGAGTCTCCTACTTGAGACTTCTCCTCTCTCGGGGATAGTAGGTTTCCCTCTATGTGATGCTGAGGGAGAAGACGATGTATGCAGCATAGCTTTGTCACCACCACATCCATTAGATTTGGATGTGCATATTAGGGAGAGAGAAGTGTAGTGTTATGTTGGTTTGAGATCAATTTCCAAGAGGATATATGAGAAACATGGACAATTGAGGTAGATATTACTAGGAGTTTAAGGATAGTGATCCTGAGGAGGGTTAAAGATGGGATTTTTAATGATGAGGCCATAGAGGTCAAAGTAGCCATACAAGTATATATGTGAGAGAGAGAGAGAGAGAGAGAGAGAGGAGGTTCACTAAGCATTCCATAACCTTTTCCTTAATGAAATTACATTATGGCTCACACCAATCAGATTGTTCTCACTGGGTCTAATCGCACGAGGCAGGTGCCTAAATAGCTATAGTCGATGTGACCACCACACCGCTCAACCTATAGGTCATCCTCTTCCATCCAATTATGAGTATCAAAAATATTGCATAAATACTACTGACCTCACCTTTAGTGAGGTTCACATCCATCCTCTTTAGACATAGGTTCAATCTTGGCATTAGAATTTTCTTATCTAGAGATAAGACACTTCTAATGGCTAAAGAATACTCAAACCCAAACTTAAAGACTTATAGAAATCAACCCTAAGGTTAAACCATTAAACAAATGGACCCCACCTATCCATACTACCCATCACAAACCAAATTAAATTCATTTCAAACTAATCAAAACCTCAAATCAAATTCAAATCAAATCTAAACCAAACACACTTGGCCTCAAATTGGTTAATTGGCCCACTTAGCCCAAATTACTCCATTTGACACATTTAGATAACCAAGTCCAAATTAAATTTGACCTATAAACCACGTGATAACCAAAATACCAACTATACCCAAATCACACCTAATTGAGATCCAATTTGACTAATTGTGTCAATTGACCCAACTTGACATATTTGGGCCTAATGGGGCTAAACTCAAAAAATAACTCAAACTATTTGAAATTGAACCACCCAAATCATCTAAAAGATGATTTGAACTTAATTGAAGCTTAATCAAGACTTAATTTGGCTAATTGGCTCACCTAGCCTAAATTAGCCCAATTGAACTTTATAGGGCTAATGTCAAAGTCAAGTCATTCTAAACCAAATTAAACCATCTCGAAGCCCAACAATCATTCCAAATACATGATTGACCATCCACCCATTTCAAATTGCAACCTAATGTAGTCAATTGGCAAACGAGCCTAAGTGAATCATTTTGAGTCAAACTAAATCTAATTCAAATTGAACCAAACCAAAATTCCAAAATATTTTAAATTGATTATTGAACATAACCTAGCATTCATTTAAAGTCAATTTGACTAATTTGACCAATTGACCTAACCTAGCCAAATTAACCCATGTGAATCATATTGACCCAAAACTAAATTCAATCCAAATAAACCAAACTCACACCTACAATCAATCCAAAATTGATTATGAAATACAATAGAACAATAAATTGCACCCAATTTGGCTCAAATTAGCCAATTAACTTATCTAACCAATGTCCTAAATGAATCCAAATGAGCAAAACCTAATCTAGCCTAAATTGAACTAATTCAATCAACCCATCAAGTTCTTGATTGATAATTGAACATGGCTCAATAGTCCCTTGGGCCTAATTTAGTTAATTGGTCAAGCTAACCTAATTTAACTCAAATTGTCTTACTTAGGCTAAATTGAGTCAAACCCAATCAAATTTGGCATGAATCATCCTTAGACCCCTCCACACCTGTACAAGTGGACCCAACCCAAGGTGAACTTGGTTTAGCTAAAATTAAGTGAACCAAGAGTTTCAAATATGATAAAATTCTAAAATAACTAAATCTAAATCCCTCCTTCGACCAAGGAAACACCTTTAGCATGTTTTGAGCTCACACAAGCAAAACTCACCTAACCAAAGGTTGGTTTGCTTATCCATTAACCAAAGTGAAGTTATCTTCTCCTTGGATAGTCCTTGATTCACTAACCATAGGATGTCTACTTCACCAACCTATCCCTTCAACCCCTTCAATCCCAACCCAAATTGAGCCCCTCCTATTGCCTAGCTAGCTACCCACACCTGAACCCACCAGAAATGGTGGTTCGTATGGGGAAAGTCATATACACCAATTGAAACTCTCCTTTCACTCACAAACCTTCAAAATACCCCTAGAGTTAGCCTCCTAAAATCTCAGAGCTACTCCTGCATTTTAAACTCTAGTGACACCAAGCTTTCTCTTAGCTCAAATGTCCCAAACATACACCCACACAAAGCTTCACCCAATCTTAAATTTACTCTCTTTACACCTTCACCGCACTTAAGTAAACTCAAACTAATTGAGAGCCATACAATTTGAGCATGGGAAGTTAGTGCCAAATCATATGTCGAGAATAACAATGAAGCATCAATCTTGGGAGCTATGGGAGGAAAATGACCATCTTTTTAATAAGGCTTCATCTATTCAAGATGAAGTTACTTCAATCATTAGAATCATTAGTGAGGTAACTTTCCCAAACCATATATAGGTGTTGGTATTGTGTGAAGTGATTTAGTATTTTACATGAATCACACCATAGGGATCCATTGCATTTTTTTCCTAGATCTTATGGGAGTCATTTTGAGTTAAAATCGAGCCTTAGTTGGTTGGGATCAAGTAGAGAGAGACAAATGGTCTGTCTTTCACCAAGGCTTGAAGATGAATCATTCACTATTACACATGATTAGAACAAATGGATGTGGTTATTTCATGTTAGATTTCTATGATTTAATCCTTTATAACCATGAGATTAATTAGAGATGTTCAATCTTTGATCAAATGGGTCCTTTGTCATCTAGGTTATTACATCATGGGGTTGTTTTAATAACCAATCCCATGGCTTCACACATAAAGTAAAACTAACTCGGTCCTTGACTATGTAATTTCTTTAAATGGATTTGAAATAGGATTAAATAAATAAAATTATAACTAATTATATACAAAAAATAAAAAATTCAAATAAATACTTTCTAGAATTAGTGAATAAAGAAAATTTAAGAAAAAAAGCCCAAATTATTTTCCATTAGATTGAGAGTGTTTGTGGTTTATTTGAAATGTGTATTTTTCAATTACTCCTAATTTACTTGGCCAAATTACTTGAAATTTGTAAGGAACATTCTTTATGATGTTCTTTGCCTCCAATAATTTTCTCATATCATTCAGGCAGTGGATTGGGAGATTTGATTCTTGAATTCTGAATGGATTAATCAATTCAATTGTTTAATGTGAAAAATTAAAGAAATGTCAAATAGGGGAAAGAGACTTGATGAGTCAAATCTCAAAATTCACACTAATTAGATTAATTGCCCACTAGTTACTCATTAAGGGCCTTAAGACAAAGAAAATTCATAACTAAATATCTAGGTCTCCAAAAATTTTGATCAACCTCTCTTTGTGTTCAGCTAACAAAGAGGTTTTTAATGAAATCAAAAGGCCTAATTAGTTTGAGGTATTTTAGTGTAATTGATGATTTATAATTTTTCTTATTTATTTAATTAGCCATAAAGTTAAGCCCAAATGCATTAGAATTTTTAGGATACATTTTATTTATGATTATGCATGTTTCATAATTTTTTTCATAATTTTGGGAAAATATTTCACGTCTAATTAAATTGTTGAGTCTCTTTAGGGCTAATTGCACTAAATAATTATTAAAACTCAATTAAATCATAAAAATCATTTCTTTCACTTTTAAAATCACCTAATGAACAAAGAGGGGTTGTGAGAAAACTTTATAATTTCTAATCTCCTTAAATAAGTTTAAATCATTTTAATTCAAATGGCTTAAGTAAAAGCTTACTTATGTTTAAGTAGTGTTATGATTATGTGATTAGTCTTGGAATTAATTATTTAAGTAGATAGCTTTATAACACTTAATCATTTTCTTTATTAGCTTTTATGTCTATTTGATCAACATTCATTTGCATTCATATTTAAAATTGTCATGTTGATTTTATTAATGCTATTATCACTAGTAAATCTTAAAAATTATTTTCTTTGTACATGACTTATATATGTAAGTTTAAATTAATAAACAAAGATAATCAAAATATTATAACCATGTGTGTAATCAATGCATCCATAAAGTATATAATCTGGACATTCCAGATCATAGGGCTACTGCTTGAAAGAGGTTTTGACCTCACATTTCAGGGTTGAATAATGACATGTATCGTGAGAATACAAAGAGAAATATATATGTAAATTAAATTATTTTTCAAACTTATAATCATTAAAAATCATATATATATATATATATGTGTGTGTGTGTGTGTGTGTGTGTGTGTGTGTATACGTAGCTAGCAAGGATATAGTCTGGATAACCACAATCGTAGGGCTATTAGTTCAAAGGTGATTTGACCTCACAGCTTTGGTTTAACAATGGCACATACTTGCAAATGCTCAAGTGTATATGTATGTATGTGTATACATGTAAATAATCAATTTTATTTGATACAAAAAAACATGCATCTTCATATATGCATATTATTTATTTAAACTCTTAATTAATATAAAGATAAAATTATGTACATACATATATGAATGCATGACTGAACATTTTCAAATGATATCTAAATAAATTAAAGTTTTTTTTTAGATTATAAAATAAAAATGATATTTGAAAAAAAAATATTAAAGTGATAAAAATTGGATAATGTCACAATGTGAATCATTGCTAATTCTTTTTAATCCTATGATGCCTTTAACAAACCAATAATACCATTTCGAATTGATTCAAACTTAAGATTTAATTAAATTTAACACTTATTTATATTATTAAAAGTCATAAAATTCATCACTTTAGATTGAATTTATGAGTAAAGTGTTTAAAAGGAATGGATTCCACCTCAAGTAGAATCCAAACTTTTCATACTCTTTAGATTACTAAGCTTAACTTGAATCAAAATTAAATCTATAATATAAGAGATATACTTAAGCTATTAATCATTTAAATTAAAATTATCCATACTAATAAATTGAACTCTTTAATTAAGTTATAACTTAAATATTTAAAGTTTAACTTTGTCTCACCACACTAGTCTTTGCACACACTTTAGATTGATAGGCCATCGATACTAAAATTAACTTAAAATGGTGCTTTATTGTGGATTGATTTTTATATTGTGATGTAATGTTTTAAGCTGAATGTTAAGATGTATGCTGGTATATTGGATGCTAGAGCAATATTAGACTAAATTTATTTTCCACAAGGGGTTGTGCTCAGTAAAAAGAAGTTGTTGTAATAAAATTAAAAATTAGTAAACTTTGCTTGCAGGTGTTATATACATCCCTGAGCATAACCGATTAAGAAAAGTGGGCTTGGACACTCACTAGTGCCAAGCCCCTCTATATGGATTATTTCTAATTGTGTATGTGTGTGTGCTAGCTAACCTCTAATATATAAGTATAATTAGAATTTTTATTTTAAATTTAAAATTGTAATTTATGCTGATCTAGGTTAGTCATGAAGTTTAGGATGATCAGTGGTTAGAAGGCATAGACTTGGGAGGCCCTATGAAGCCTAGAGTATCCATATTTTAGAGTTGAAGATGAAGATCCCCATTAACTAACTTATAGCAATACTTAGTCATAGGCTAGGCTACATAAGAGAAGAACTTGGCTAGCCTTTTTATTTTCTTTTTTCAGTATAGCAGAACTCGGCCGCTCCAGCTTTTTATTATGTTAATTTTATTTTATTGATTTGGTGCATTTACATTGATTGCACATTAGTGTGATGTTTTGTTGAATTGTAACTTGGACTTCGGTAGGCTCCTAAGAATTAAATTTTTTATCCAACTTAATTAATGAACTCTAACTAAATAAATATAATTGATAATCTAATTCAATAAAAGTTTTAAGTATAAATACTAAAGTCAACTAGAAATCCTTAGTATTTCTAAATCATATTTGCACATTTTCTCTTCTCTCTTGAATTGGACCTTCTCTCATTGCATGAAAAGGGGTAGAGTTTGACCATTATAGATAGCCACCTTTAGGGGAAACCATTTTGATTTAGCACATAACCACTTTCTAACTACATCTCATTGTAGGCATATTTGCATACCGGGACTTAAAATAAATGGTGAGCCTAATGAAATTTATAAAAGCTATAACTTTATTGCATTAGCTCAAAGTGTCGTTCATGCCAAACATGATCCTAGAATCCTAGGGAGTGAGTTCGGGATTCTTAGATTCTTTTTTAAAATAAATAACAATCCAAAATATTGCATTGCATGAGACTTGAATGCATGATTTTAAAACATTGGTGGTGTTAGTTGGCGGCCCATCCAGTAGGTTATAAGTTCATAAGAGTCGAGGTAGGTTCATTCTCTTTAATGGAAGTGGACCAAAATATCTCATTATTCCTTGGTAGATTAAGTTGGGCTTCTAGCTTGTGTTGAAGTGCTTTTAGTTGAGTTTTAGGTAGCCTGTTTCTCATTTGCTATGAATATATATCTTCACATCTTAGGCATTTTCACAATCTTATGCTATTGGACATAAGTCTAACATCCTAATAAATTATTGACTCAAACATACATAAATTTCTCTTCAAAAAATAATGTAAAGCCCAATTATAGATTGGTCAAAATGCTTATTAAGCCTCCTAGTATCAAAGCACTCCCTACTTATCTTCTTTTGGATTTTGAAAAGAGCACTTCTCATTTAATCATTTACAGTTGATTTACAAACTAAACAATCCTTTGATCATATCTTTAAAATCTATAAAGATGTCGACTGACTACTTTAATCGAGAGTTTTTTAGAAGATTCTATCTCTTAGAATATAATTAACTATGTGGGCTTGCCCCTAGTAGAGAACTTGAAACAAGTTTAAAATAAATTATGTCTTACTTCATCCATTTAAGGTAGGAGAAAGAGCTCTGTTACACATAGGAATCCTATTAAATGGTTGAGTCCATCATAAGGTGATACTTCTATCTTTTGGGATAGTATTTTATTCTTTGATGTTGTACTTAATCATTTAATTAAATACCCCTAAAATTTGTGTGGTGTCATCATCATTTTTTAAGCACAATGGATTTTCTTGGTGATTCCATTAGATAAAGTTCTTCTCTCCATCTTTAATAATTGATCATCATCTTTATACAATAATAGTAATCTTATACCATTCTTAAGCTTAAGACTACTTTTCTTTCTATTGGATTCCTTGTCCATTTCATTCTTGGGCAAGAGTTGCCAACATCTTTCTCCTTAATTCTAAAACCTTATTTATCACCTCTAATGATTAAATTCCAAAATCTCCAATTAGATCCCCCCAATGGATCAATTCATCAATTAGGATAAAAGTTTAGTCCTTATTAGAAGAGGCTCTAAGTTCACCAAATCATCACTATTGAAATCTTTGATTCTCTGAAGTCTTAAATTATCTCTCTAAACCTACTATCATTTGACAAGTCAAGTTTTCAACATTTTATATAAATTCCAAAATCAGTGAACCTACTTCATAGTGAAGTTAAAATCTCAAAAGAAATCTTTCCAGACCCCTTGAACCTCATCTATCATAACAAAATTTGTTAGAGTGTAAGTTCAACCAAATTTTTTACCGCAATCAAAACAACATATCGAAGTCTTTGATATCAAATTTCTTACAACACGTAGAAAAGATGAATTTAGATTAATTAATTTTCTCTTTCTCCATTAGACTTGATTTGGATGTGGATTAGGCCTATCCAACATAATCATTCTCTATAGCTTAGGATTCAAGGATCTTAAGATAAATTGTGATGGCCCAACATTTACCATGGTAGACCATCAAGAATTCATTGATAGGAAGCTACTTTTGCAATTTGATCTTAGGTCAGAGGTAGAATTCCTCTCATTGAAGAGGAAGGTCATTTAGGTTCCCACTATACCACTACACTTGTTGTTTCCACCACTAGAAAAGTAGTTAAAGTTGAGTCAATACATTGGATAGTCCCAGCCTCCAAAGGGAAGGTCAAGATTGGTGGTGGTTGTCCCATCTATCTTGGAAGGTTCTTCTATCCGATGCATCCCTTTCACCAAAACCCAAAAAAGAAACAAGAGCAGAAAGCTAAAGAAATAATATGAGTGATGTTCCAAGAAAATGATGCCTCATCTCCAGTAGCTTAATTGGGTTTAAGTGGTTAGCTAACATCTCTACGAATTTTGAAGTTTAGAAATCAAAAGATTGGTCATGATGGAAATCAAGTGAGAAAGTATAAATAAGAACAATTCTTAATGAATTTCAAAGGGAAACAAGTAGGAACTGCTTTGATAGTAGAGAGCCTAGTAAGCACTTCAACCTATCCTAAAATCAACCATTAAACTAAAAAATACAAATACCCCTCTAAACTCATCTTTCAAAGAGGAATCCAATAGTCTCAAAAGTTCTATATTTCACCAAATATTTTAGGATTAATTTGAGTTTTATTAAAAATGATAATCTCTTAATTGCTCCTAATGTATTACTTTTAAAGTACAAACCTTATTAAGCTATTTTTTAGGGTAAAAACATAATACCAAGATTCATCTACTATGTAAATTTCAAGTCAATCAAAGCTTTGGATTAAAAGATATAACTTTTAAACCATATTAGAATAATTTAGGCAAAATAATTTTTATAAAATTATTAAATTATAAAATATATTTAATTAATTTAAAATAACTTTATTAACATTGATGTTGGATCCAATTCTATACATGGGCTAAAGCAAAACCTCGGGAGTCACCTAAGAAGCTCGGTTAGTGAAGAGAGGAACAACAAGTAATGGAGAGAATGATGGGAAGATCTGATTTTATTATCTTTTATGTAGTCTTAATACAATATGGGAGAATTCTCTTATCCAAGAGAGAAAGAGAGAACAAAGCTTGGAGGAAAGAATCTTAGATAAAAATTCCCTCAAGTTCTTAGTGAACTGAACCATCCAACCAATAAAATATGGCCATTCTTTTTCAATACTCACCTTCTATAGGTGAGTCTATGTCCTGCATGTCAACACTCCATGTTCCCTCTTTTGACTTTCTTTATGTGCTTGCCATGTATGCAGTGAGTCTTTAACATTTGGACAACTTATTTATTTTAGGTATACATTTAACTCTCTAATTCTTCTGCTTCTTTATAAAGGAAACTCTCAAACAGATAGAATAATAAAATTCAATTAGCTCATAACAAATGCAGAAAAAAAAAATCTTTTATTAAATGTTACATCACATTTTGACTAGGTTCAATCTTTTGTGCATCCTCAGCTCCTTAAGATATAAAAAGAGCACTGGCCTCCTTAAGAAATTTTACTTTATCTTTCATTCATAGTTGGAGATATGCTACTTTCTAGTGTTAAGTTTTTGTTTCGAGCAAAGTATACATACTCTCCATGGAATCTAAGAGACGCTGCAGTGATATTGACTCTTCAAAACTATGGGCTGGCCTTCAAAAAAAGAAAAAGAAGTCCAAGAAGCTAGTGAAAGTCACCATTGTTCATGTTGTGGAGACGACTTCCTCTAACACTCTTACCCCTAGAATCATGGTTGCTCCTGCCAAGGGTAGTACTGCCAAGTCTTCGACTAAGGCAAGTATTTGCTTAATGAGGGAGGAGACTATGCAGAAGGATGAGGAGGTCGTCACCTTTCTTATTTTCCATAGGAAGGTAGTAGTGAGGAGGTGGGTGGCTACCCCTTGTGACCACTATCATAGAGGAGAGTTAAATTAAGGTAGGATTAATTTTGTTTCATTTTTAGACTTTATGATAGCATTCAATTAATTGTGGCAAGTGTGCAGGAGGTGTTGGAGGACGATAATGGGTGCTTAGCAACTCCTCAGATTATTCCCATGGACAATTTGGGTAGTACTGAAAAGATGAATATATTACTATGGGGTGATCTGCTAGGTCATCATCCGAGTGAAGAGGAAGTTTGTTTCTTTAAATAATAGCACAACATACTATCGATGTCAGTGCACTCATCAAATCCAGCATTCTACAACCATGAGGTCCATAACTAAAGAAGATTTGGGCTACCTTTCCCTCGTTCATAGATAGTGTTTATAAATGGGAGTGATAATGAACACATTGAAGTAATCCACCAAGTAGTCGTTGATGAGGAGCAAAATCGCCCTGATGGCACGTTGGGGTTGATATCGTCAGCGACATTTTGATGAAGAATAGTTGCCCTAGGACACGAGACCCCATGGTAATAAGAACCATGATGTTGTTTATTTTTAACACATGAAGATTGGGGTGCACCAATTGAGGGGTATAGTAACTAAATGGAAGCATCACAACATGTTATGGAGGTTGGACTTAGACTTAGAGTAAATGAAAAGGAGGATACATTATAATTATATGGGGAGATTCAACACCTCCCTATCAAACATGTTTTTGAGTTAAATATCTCTTATGCTCTCATTTGTAGTAACTCATTTGTGTATATGCTAAGTAATAACTTTTTTATGAAATGGATGTGAGTTCATAGTTAGGGTCAGAGTCAACAATATTTTTTGGTGTGGGCACAAACTAATGACTTCAAAAATACCTTCAACCTTTTTCACCTAAGTTTGGGATCAACATCAAAATTTTAAAAAAAAAATTGTTAGAGATATAATATGAAAATGGTATAAAACATAAATATATGTTGACAAAAAATTACAAATAAATAGCATTACTACGATTCTCCCTTTTGAGTCTTTCATATCTTAAAACTATCATATAATCACTTCATTATCAACACTACTAAGTATGTATTTTCTAACATATGTTTTCAAACAATCATTTATTAAGGCATCTCCCATACAATTATGCAAGGAATTCTTTACAATCTTCATAGAAGAGAAAGCTTGTTCAACTCTTGTTGTAGCAATTAGTAATATCAAAGCAAGATTTGCAATTGAGTACACCAACAGGTAAATATCAATTTTTAATCACCAATTTTTATCTAAGCTCCTCAAAACCATTTTAACTTTAAAATGCATCATTAGATCTCAAGTCAATGATAATTTTTTTAACCTTAACTATTTAACACCATGAGATCAATTTTTGATCAATCATAAATATAAAATTTTGTGAGGAATTTCAAATATTCTATATTAAAAGATGAAAATGCATCATTTAGATTTAGACATGCTACACATAGTAATAATTCAATATTTATCTCCTTGAATCTATTATTAAGCTCTTGTAGTTGGATATCTATCATAAAGTAAAATAATTTAATAATGGTGCAAATTTATGATTTATTGAACATATTGTCTTGCCTATCATGTATCATAAATATGTTGATTACATTTGGAACAACTAACTCATATTTTTTTTATAGAATGAGTTAATAATTAAAATGAGTTTTTCCAAGAGAGAAAAAAAAAATTCATAAGAGCACCTCTTTAAATATAATAGGATCATAGAGATAGTCAGCCAAAACAAGAGAAAAAGAGAGGGAAATAAATGAGAGGGTAATCAAGGAAGGAAGGAATTTGATTTTCAAACTCAAAGTATTTGATTTGGATTTATATAATTTCAAATCCAATGCATATTGGTTGATCAAAGCAATGGAGTGAAGGTTCAAATGACTTGAATAAATGACCAATCTCAAATTAAGAATAGGATTAAAGCAATGCAAGGTTTGGCTAGGGCAAGAGAAAGAGGAGGGAAGAAAAATAAGAGCGAAAATAATTAATATAAGGATTTATTATTATTATTATTTTGAAATTAAAGTACATAGAATAAAATTTGAATGAACACAAATAATATGTGTGGTCAGCCAACCAATAGAGAAGGAAAGAGATTTGAATGTACTTACATAATTAAGCAATTACTAATTAATGAAGAATTTAATCAAGGAAAGAGTTTAAATTAATTGAAATAAATAAATCCAATAAATAATCATGGCTCAATGCAATAGATATGAGCGATTAATTAATTAATTAATTAATTAATTAGATAGGGAAATTTGAATAAATTTAAATTAGTTTATATAAATTTAAATTTAATTAAATAAAGCACATGAGGGCCGGTCAAAGCATACTAAAATGGGATAGATTAAATTAGGAAATAAATTAATGCAAAATCCATTTTAAATTCAAAGGAATTAAGTTCAAAATTCAAATAATTTTGAAATTCAAAAGAATATAAAATGGGAGAAAGTAATATGGCATTATATTAATTAAATCTCACAAAATTTCGCATGCCAAAAATATCAAAAATTCAGCCATAGATATATATATATATATATATATATATATATATATATATATATATATATGCATTCATTTAAATCCCTCTACCATAAACAACAATAAAAATGGTCTATGCATTGATATCCAAAACAATAATTCTGCACTTCTTCGCTATGTGAAGGCACTCCAAAAGTCATAATTGCCAATATGACCGATCATCTCATAATAAGTAATCTCACACAAATATAAGTCAACGAAGTAAGGAATTAGGAGTGGGGTTCAAAATAACTCAACACTTCACTGGCCCCTAATTTATAGATAAGCCATTTGAGTTATCACATCAATAATCAAATTAAACGTAATATAAAATGTTTAACAAAAGATTCTTTTGGATTGTAAATATACCTATATTTAAAAATTATTATACTGGCTATGATTTCAAGTTTATCTATCAATTTCATGGATATATTTTTAAACTTCATGAGATCCTTTGTAACAGATCATTTTGCAGCTCTTATACTCAAATTGCTACCATGCTTTTCACATTCATTAACATAATTGATATATTCTCATTCTCTTTTTATATCTACAGTCTACTACTACTTTGTATAGTAGGATTCACAAATAAGATCTAATATAAATCCATGAATAAATTGAGATTCAACATATTACAACAACAAAAAAATAGCAAATGATAATTAAATTAAATTTGACATTTGTGAGTGAAATCTAGCCCTCGAGAGCTTCGAAAATTGGAGAGGGAAGAAGTGAGACTTGCAAGGCTGTTGTTCGTTGGGAGTATATAAAAGATGAAATTTTAAATATCATCACCGCTTGAAACTACGGCAATATATCCGCACTGACTTTGTTGCCGCTCAGATCTGCAAATAAATAATACCATTTTAAATTCTTTTATTTGCCCTAATTGTAAAATCTTCTAGAATACCGACCGCATTTCAGTCATTTGAGATCAAATTTAATTTTTTTTTTTTTTTTTAGCTTCTTTTAGATATATTTTAATTTAAATTAAAACATATTTGATAGAAAAAGTTAATTTTAAAATACTCAACAAAACACTCAAATATCACTGATAATATTAGTATAATCTCACTACTATTTTTCATATCACAAATTACATGCATAAATGTTTTGCAATGTATAAAGATATGATTATTATTTTCATCATGGAGTGATATGAAATAGTATTATATAGGTATATGAGGTTGAGAGTTAGATTCTCTTGGGGAGTCTTTGATTGCTTAAATGCAAGAAATTTGAGGAGACTCATCTCTAAGATTGGTTGAGGCTTTGTCAACTTCCCCCAACAAAAAATGTTCAACAAACAGTTGCATATTGATGTACCAAATGATAATTATTATGTATTTCTAAAGCATATTGCATAAATGTGCAATTACTACAAGGGAATGCACGTTAACACTTCAATTAACATCACATAAACCACACAAAGATGAACGGAGAATGAGTAATAGTGCTGACCACAATGCAAAAAAAATGGTAATGACGATATTCAGGGTTAATTGATTGGGAATTTCATATTAATAATACATTGGCTAACTGAATCTATAGCTATTTAAGGTATTTGTCCTCTGAAAAGTGAACAAAACATACCAGAGGTAATCCACAAACTTCATCTTGGCTCAGTGATTGATCTGCCTAAACCTTCATATGCTGCTTTCCGGAAGAGTGGGTGGACTTCTTCATTGAAAATTTCTGCATCCAGGAACTCCATATGAGGCCAGATCTACCAACGGGAGAAAAACAGTAATGAGAAAAAGAAGACGTTACATAAGAGAAGAAAAGGGGAACAAGAGAAAGACGTTGGAGTTGAATATGATTTCTAAATCCCCTCAAGTTAATAATCAATATAAGAAAGAAGCAATATTTCATTAAAACGCATTGAATGTTGAATATCGTGACATTCACAAAACTACATGCAGAAATAAAAGCAGAAAGGGAGATAACTGCCGCACAATTAAAGGAGATGAAAGTCAAGGTTAAAATCAACCTCTGTTGAATATTGCCTGGAAATAGACTTCACATGGCCCAGAGTTGTTAGACACCACTGCTCTAGCTCCCCAATGTTATAGGCATTAGCTGCTCTCTCACTATCAGACAGAACACTGGAGGTTCGCAGAATCAATGTGAGAAACTCGAAGATTAAAGTATTCATAAATCTATCATAAAGCTTACCTATTATTGCTATTTCCATTTTCGTTATCAACATCCATTTTTGGTGGCTTTTCAAGATCAACTGTCATGAAGTCCATCTGACCACCTCTCAAGCTGGACAATTTTCCATCAGGAGAGAAATGGGGCAAACGTTCCATGAGCACAAATCTAAAGCGCTTGTATAGCGAGATAAATAAATCCTGCATAAATTTGTGAACCTCTACTCAATTCAATTAGGAAAAAAAGCGAAGACATACAAACTTCACAAATAATTGCCAAATAATCATATTGTAGTACAACTATTGATGCATGTTTGGATCTTATATGTTTGTCTGAAACCTGTAGGTGAATAGGCAACAGCAATCTCGTGAATGACTTACAACTGCAGAAATAATGAGTTGAAAAAAATTTAGTTTTTCGGCCGAACTTAACCTGGTCAAATAAGCTTACGCAGTGGGCCACAAGACCAAAGTCGCAGTCCCCTATGAGTTATGACTGCTGAAGAGGTCATCTAGTCACTATTCGAACAGCCACATACAGAATACTTAAGCATAAGTGATGACTGCTGAAAACACCGTCCAATAACTCACTTCCAAACAAACAGAATACCTACTTTATCTGTAAGGAGTTGAGAAATACTTTTATTGGTCGATTTCAGCAATGGAAAATAGCTCACACAGTGGACACCCCAGCTAAAGTAGTTCCCTAATGACTGAGTTATGACTGACAAAAAGATCACCTAGACAGTTCTCTTCAAGAAGCGAAATAGATCTCCCACATCATTAATGAAAAAAAAATAATGAAATGTTCTCTTCCGCAAGGAAGACCGCATTGCATAAAGAAAGATCATACATAGATTTCGCATAAGATAATTGAAACAAAGCAATGAACAGTACATCATCACAAACTTGAAACGTAGTTATGTGTATACTCACCCAGCAAAGGACACAACGAAAGGACAACAGTGTAATAAGAACATGTAGATTCCATGTATTGATTAAAAGTAACATGATGAGTGAAATTTAAACCACCCTACAAAGCTAAACATGTATTTCACAGCACATATGATTTAAATAGCCAAAGTTTTGATTTTTAGTATGAGGTGATCAACCTGAAAATTGTATTAACGGCTAAAATAAAGGGAATCACCATATTTTCTTCACAGATGAGGAATCACCTTATTTTCTTCAAGAGCTCGAATAAGGAGAGCCTCCTTTGCTTCAAGAGATTCCCTTATGGAAGTCTCTTCATGCTTTGCTCGATCAGCATATCCCTTCAGCCGCTTTAATCTTCCCGGTTTTTCAGCCTGCACAGGTTGTCCATCAACAATTTCAAGTTTTAACTCAGCGGTTTCATACCCTTTCTGAGCTTTCACTGAAGTTTCTTGTGCTAGTAAAATCCCCTTTTCAAGTGATCTGATTTCCATTCTTAGATCAGAGATGCGATTATATGTCTTGTTTATTGCATTCCGTAGAATCTGCATTCAAGAATTATGGAGTAATAAGCAAACCATCAACAACAATATTAAAATAGAGTTGTCATGAAATTATAATCAAATTAACTGGCCATTAAGTGAAATAATAATTAGAACTATGAATAAGATATTGTTATTAATTTGAATTAAGTATTAGACATTACATTTAATTAATTCATTGCTAAATCTGTTTTAATTTTCTTATTGCATTTTATATAGTCATTACTAATGATTTTGTTTTGTTTTCTTGTGTAACCTATAGTGTAACCTTGTTTTTCTATTTAATTTTTTACAGGAGCTGACAGGAGATTCTCCCATGACTGAACGAAGCACAAAGAGTTAGGGCTCAAGACCGAGTGGCATTCGAGGAGTTTTTTCGTGTGAGGTGAGTTCCTGAGATCGAAGGCAAAACAAAGAGGCAGCAAGGATGTTGGGAGAAGGAAGAACATGTGAATCCTCTTCTTCCTTGTGACAACAAAGCTCGTGACGTGGAATCAGCAGCAACCCGTGTAAGCAAGAGATTCTTCCCTCTTGGATTATGGTTGGAGGTTAATGATCTAGCAGATGGTCCTCTTTTGGCTTCAAATTTAAAAAAAAAATCACGAGAAAATCAAGCTATATCTTTCTTTTACTTTATTTGCATATAGTTTGAGTTTGTTTAAAGATTGATATAGTTCTAAACTGATTTGTGTATTTGTAATCTCTGGTAGTTAATAAAAGCTGTTTGTCCAACTTTCTTCTCATGGATGTAGGCACTAATGTGTCAAACCATGTAAACCCATTGTATTCTTGATCTTTTTTTTATTATTGTGTATGGATTTAGATGTTCTTTGTTGGCCTACAGGTTTTGTTCTCTGATTTATTCATTTTGGTTGAAATCAATTCAGTTTAGGCTCTCAATTTACTTTACATATAATTAGTATCTTATGGATTCATGTTTGCAATGTTTTGTGCAAGAAAGAATAAAAAAGAATTAAGAAAAAAAATATCGTTAGTCACTGTAATACAAATTCGCTAATATTTACATTCAACTTGTTCATTTTTGAATGCATAAGGTCATTTAATATTGTGTTCTAATCGTAGGAACATTTTTAGCAATATGTAACCATTCTATATTAGTTTTGTTTATCAGTAGGGATATTGAAATATTTGATCATATTACACAAATAAAATCATATTGAAAGTTTCATTCAATCATTTGAAAAGATTCTAAAATCAGTTTATTGGCCCAACAATTATCAATCTAATAATAGGTTTCTTTCTAAACAATAAACTATGATTTCCATGAACTTCGAGAAAAAAGAAGCCACATTTTCAAATTTGAATTTTCTAGAATAGAGATTCACAATTGTGAATAGTTGCGATGAAGCTAATGTTCGATTTGTTAAAAGAAGCAAACAAGCAAATATTGAGCTTTTTATCCTCTAATTGGTTATGCACACCCAGAGCTGTTGACTAATGTTGACTTGTCAGCACGAATGTATCAAGTAAATCAATAACTTGACAGATACTGATTCAATGTATATATGCAAATATAGGTTTGACGAATTATCGAAAAGAAAAACTGAATCTTTATTTCTTGTTATACTGCATTCATAATACAAAAGCATTTGGCTACACAAGCAAGTGTATAATTGAGCACATTCAATTATAAAGCATACTTGAACAACTGAGAAAAAAAATTAATGATTAATTGATTTCAAAATTCATCTTCAAACAAACAACTACTTTAGGAAGATCAAATTGAATGCAAAGTACTAAGGAGTTGTTTGGTATGATATATTTGTTGTGGTGTAAACCAAATGCATGCATCTTGCAAATACAGGTGCTTGGTCTACTATTTCAAATACAATATATTTCATCAAAGAATTCCAAACTCAATATCTAATTCATTTTTTATGGATTCGGAATTCATTCAAAACAATCTTCGTCATCCATCAACAGTTGTCGTTATTCTACGTTAGTTGCCGCCCACCACTACCAATCGCCACCACATGTCATCCACAAACACAATACATCGCCAACACCACTGATTGCTAGCCCTCACCATCTCCACTGCCACCTATAGGCCCCGCCTGCCGCCAATGGCCATCACCTGCCACTGCCACCCACAACCAGTCTACATCGGCAACCACTTTCCACCCACCGCTAGCTGTCACCGCTATTTTACTTTGCATTACTTTGCTTTACCAACAAGAAAAGTATGTGGGCTCCGAAAATTCGTCACCGACCTCTAGCTGAAGAGAGTTTGAATTAAATCAATTAAATTTTCAAAAGGCAGATGAAACAGTAGATAAGACACTACCCAAAGATTTCGCCCTCATTTTGTGAGAACTTTAGATCTGGTTCTAGATTTCCTACAGGCACAAGCACCTATAATTAATTACCCCTCTCAATGCTGAGAGAGAACATTCGATTAAGGCTAGTTATTAAGTCGCTAAATGTGTAGCGTATCGTGGTAGCATGTGAAGCTTTGGAATTTAGATTTATGAAATTTAGAATCTTTTAACTTAAAGCGGATAGTTGGGAAATGATGATGCAGACGATCAAGATCTCATGGTTTTGTCATCCCGAGCAATAGTGATCACTAGTCTATTTAGTCAGAGGAGGTAATCGACCCAACCTGACCAAATGATCCTTATCAGCAGCCATGGGTTGTATCGTTCAAGGGAACCTTGTAGACTTTGGTGGTATTTGTCTAAGGAGACATGCTTAAGTCCACCTTAGTTAACAGAGGACTTTTTGCCCTATCAAGTGCACCAAGTGGTTCACAATTCAAAAGACAGTCATTGGAGAGCATACCGACTACAGTCGTAACTACAATATAATGGTGCAATTTGGCGACAACTACCCAGTCAGAGGACTCTGTTCATAACTGCATCATATGTAGCCTTCAAAAACCACGAGATAGAGGACAGGTCAAGCCACAAAGATCGATTATTTGAGTGTGAATATAGAAATACATTTGACTTGACAATAATTCCTTTGTGAGCTAGAATTTTCTTAATTTGTCACCTCCGACAAACAGTTGCGGATGTGTGGATAAATTATTTTTTTTAGCTTTAAGTTTTAAATTTTAGATTTCATTTAATCATTTTGAGTTTGATAATGCATTAGATTTTTCACTTAGATTGATATTTAATTTATACTAATTCGATTTAAAATTTTAAACATATTTTGATGGTAATATCCCCTCCGGTTGAAATCTTCATTCAACACAGCCATCATCAGAGTAAATAAGTCTTCTTAACCATTTGATTTATTATTCTAGATCCTGTCAACTCTATTAATTTAATAATAGAAGATAAGATCTAAATTTATATTTTAAGAATTTTGAATTTGAAATTATTGAATATGAATATATCAGATATTTTGATAATAATGACCCCTCCGGTTGATATTCTCAATCAACTTAGTCATCATTAGGGAATTAAGAGATATTCACTTTACTATCATATGACAAAATTAGCTTCTCAAAAAATTTTTTTCTAAATTGAGAAGGTTATAATAACATCATTATGTTTTGTTAACCCAAACCCAATCCTAAGACCCAACCGAAAATCAACCTATGCAGCATCCTTAGACACTAAGTCTATGCTTTCAATATAGTGTCGAGGCCCATGCAGGTTATATATTATTTTATATAATTACATTTGTTCATTTATCTTATAGAACAACTATACATGTTTCAAGGTGTTAAAATTTCTATAAAAATAACTTCCTTAAAACACAAATGAGTATTTCATTTTAGATCACTTGCATGAGTTTCAAAACTTCAAGTTTAGATGTGTTGCCTCATGATGAATACATCATCTCATCATTCAAATGGTTTATATACACTCTGAGGTAACGGGATTGAACATAGGGCTACTTTGTAGTACATGCAAATATTCAGTCCATTCATTTAAAGGCTTGCCTAAACTTCAAACTAATTAAAATATTTGTACATATTTCTCAATATTTAAGTTGAGCTAATAAGCACTTCAACATATATATAAAGATTTTCTTTTTTAATTTTCCATGTTAATCTTAAAACATGTGTATTTAGGCAAGAGTATTTACCCTGGGGTGCATGTCAAACCATATGTATGAATCCCTTACACATGCATTAACACAATGAGATTGCACATGGATTGATTTCATCATGTATGAGAGTATTATGCTATTAGGTTTGCAAGCTCTCATAAACTTCAAACATTCGAATAATACACAACTATTTCAAATATGTGTAACGAACTCACTCTCGATTGAGCATTTGCCTGCATTTTGAAGCTCTAGATTCAAACATCAACTTAACTTGTGGTATTCATAGAAATTCAATCCTTTAAGGCATTCAGTTGTGGGATCCGAAAATTCACCATCGACCTCTTTCGGAAAAGAAAAGAGTTGTTTAAGTGTCGGTGATAATTTCAGAAGGCAGATGAATAGTAGATAAGACACTACCTAGAGATTTCGTTCTCATTTGGTGAGAACTTTTTATATCTGGTTCCAAATTTCTATAGCAAGCCTATAATAATTACCCCTCCCAATAGAGAGCACTTTCGATTAAGGCTAGATGAATCGTTAAAGAACGAGTATATAATTGCAGTGAGTGGAGTTTAAAACTTATGAAATTCATTATTTAAATTTAAAACTTTTTGTGGGGGGAACGATGACGCGCCCGATCTAGATCCCATGGTTAGTCCCTGCCATCGTATCTGGTTAAGAAGGAGGTAGTTGACCCAACCTCGACCAAGAATCGTCGTACATGAGTTACACGCCCAAGTATCCTAGAGTGGAATTTGTCTTGGGCAAATATAAGTCAACCTTTAACATGGGTTTTTTTCCCAACCAAATACATTCTATTTCACAACTCAAAGAAAAAGCCGTTGGGGAACATACTGAACGTAATTATTTAGTGGTGTCATATCGCGAACCACGGCCGGAGGCTCGTCGAAGCCATTTATGTGGTGTCATATCGCAACAAAATCACGCGGACAGAGGACACGCCACGCCCTGCGTGCTTTAGGAATATTTGAGTATGAATGTAGTTATGTATTTAATTTGATTATCTTTTGTGAGCAAAAAGTTTTCTTAATTTGTCAAGACAAACAATCATGGAGGGTGGATTGATTTTTAGTTTTAATTTAAATAATTAATTTCATTTTTTTTATTTTCTTTGAATTTTGATCATTTTATGATTGATTTATATTTTAATATGTGATCATTTATCATTGAAATTTTAATTATAATTACCCTTACCGATTATAGAATATCAATCGATGATTGCTCATCGTTTTCTGAGGAGGCCTAAATTCATTCTCAAGAAGTATAATCCTTCAAAACCTTGTCACTCTACCAACATGGGGTTTGGGACTTTTCTTCGAGAATTTGAATTTTAGAAGTATGTCGTTGATTACATTCAGATATGGCATATTCCGGATATTATTAATTTGAAATTCTTATAATATCAAATTTTGTTTTGTTAACGGAAGATCAAACCGGATATATAGATCTGCTCTTTTATGTTTGACTTAGTAATTACTCCAACATACACTATTCTGGGAATTGTATGGACATTAGAATGTCAAGTTGGAATATGTCGAATTTTGATTTTGAGTTTTATTGACCCTACCAAGACCAAACCGGATAGATGATACTCGACTCGACTATTTTCTCGAGGGGATCGGATTAATTATTTCAAGATCTATCGTTCTCCAAATCTTGTCACAACTCAGATTATACTTGAGGATGGGTTTGAGACTTTTCTTCTTATGACCTTGAATTTGAGAGGATACATTAACAATGATGCGATATATTTATCTTTAGTTATTTGACAAATTAACTTCTAAGATTCTGAAAGATCATTAGATTTTTAAGTTTTGTTAACGAACCCCTAAGACCAAGATAATGTAGATCTGTTTTGTCGAATATGAATTTGACCATTTCAAGTATTTATCATGATCAAATAAGTCGTCTACAAGACTATAAGACACGAGTTGACTCTCTCAACCATTTGTCATGAGTCAAATATAAATTTATCTATAAGATATGCATTGAATCTTTTATTTACTTGCATGTCTCAAGTGAGAGTTTGTTCTTATAAGAATGTGAATGCACATTGCAAATTAAGTGATTGTATGTTCTAAATGATATATGATTGGTTCTTTAAACCACTTATCATGATCAAGACGTTTCGTTTTTTAACAAATCAAACATGCATTTTATAGAGTATGAATTTAATTCTTTCAGTATTTGCATGAATCAAAAATGGTTAAAAGAATTGCTTCATAAGGTCATAGATTTCATTTAACTTGCGTATTAAAGACATTCAAATTGAACGTGAATAAGATAACACTTTGAATATGCACCTTGAATCATTTCACTTAAGCATTTTAGCATGAAACCTGCCATTTATTTCCTAAATGATATATGGCATGCACTTGTATCTTTCCATGCATTGAGTGTCACATTTTCATTTCACCCATTCATATGGCATAATCATTTAGGTAAAATGAATTTGAACTTTAAATGAGTAATTTCATATCTTATGAAGATTCGTAAGAACTAAGCATGGGTAAGCATCGTAATTGTCATATAGTATGATGATAAGCAATAATCATCGTGCGCCTTCATTCTTCAAACACTGGACATTTCATTTTTATTTATCAAAATTTTGAACCTCCGGCCATCCCCAAGATAGGGGCTCCTCTAAGACTAGGCCCACCACGCCAAGAAAGTGCATGGTAGTCGAGACACCCTACGAAAATTTATTTGCTACCACGCCAAGAAAAGGCGCATGGGTCGCGTGACAAGATTTTCTGCACGCGGAACAACGAGCTATTTATAAGAACAGATTTCTCACACGCGGGAACAACATGAACAGTACTTATCAGCGGGTTTTCGCCGCATTGGAACAAGTGAACGCACTTATAGATGGCAATAAATTTGCATACATATATGAAATTAAAGTATAAGCATTTATATATGACATATTTCACCTCCTTTTTTTAAAATTTAATCTCTGCCATCATAGCTACTTGAGGAAGGCCTTCCCACCACGCGCGGCATAGTATCGTGAGACACCTAGAAGATTTATTTGCACCCCACGCAAGAAAGCGCATGGGTTAGCATAAAGATAACAAGTTTCCACCATGTCTGAGAAACAGTATATAGTAATAAATTTAAAGCTTGCATTTGCATAATAAAAAAAAAGTTTGCATGTATATTTAATTACATAAATAATCAAAATTTACAATGCTCCCTCTCCCCCCACATGGTGGTTGACGAGGCTGCACCATGCCAAGAAAGGCATACGTGGAAGTCGAGACACCATTAGAAATTTTGATGGCATAAGATTTCCTATGTTGGAAAACACAGAGACTTATAAGAATAAATTTAAAGCTTGCATTTGCATATATAAAATGTTTGATATATACTTAAACAAGACAAAGATTTCGAGCATCATTTTCATCACTATTTCACGAATTTTGCATTTGAAACATTCAAAAATAGAATATAAGCTTTTAATCACATGTAAGCACATTTCCATTCTTCTCATTTTAAATATAAAGAGGAAATATCATTAGTAAGTACTAAGAAGTGTGCAACAATCTTTAGGTATTTCATTCTCTTTTGCTAGAATCCAAAGGAGACAAATATAAATCATGTTTTGCCTCATGATAGTTGTTTGAAAGTAATATTTGATTTGCAAATCATAGGATGAAACAACTAACTTCATTTAGTAGATATAAATCTGAATTTTCAATCCAACAAAAATATTTGCTTGCACAATAACATGATTTAGCTAATACATTCCCTAGACATTGCCAAATGGTAGAAAAGAGCCAAATAGAAATAAGAAAAATCTCATGGGAATCACAACCCCCACTTCATCATTTCAAGCCAACATCAACATAGGATTAAACCCATGAGTAATACAAATATCCTTGCTCTTTTTTTTTTTCCCCAAATCAAGAGAAGGAAACAAGCATTACATATCAATGACCAAAGTAAGCTTTCAAAGATGGCATCATATAAGCTAATAAGATTAGGATTTCAATATCACAACATGCTTTTATAATTCAAGAGCAAGAAAAAGGCATAAAACAGTATATCTTGCATGATTCCAACCTCCAAATACTCATGGACAGCAAACATATAATTGTTTTAATGCAAGATAGAGACTTGACAATTGCTTGTAAGTAAATTATGAGCAAGCACTAGGCAAGATGCATCTTTAATGGCTAAGCAAAAATGAAAGCTTTAAACTTGCACAAAGCCACATTTCAGATAGTATTTCAAAGGCTAATTAACTTAGTGATAACAAAAGAGAGGAAAACAAGCACAATGCTAACAAAATCAATCAACCGTCCCCTCACCTTCTTCCTTCTTCTTTTAACATGATGATTATATGAAATTTAATCCACATAAACTAAATAATCACACTAAGTTTAATAAGTCCAGCAAATCTGAAATCTTGCCTAAATAAGATAGCCACTTTCATGATTGCAAGTAATCAAATAGTGGAAAGAGGCAAAGCGAAGCAAGGTAACCCTAAAGCTTGCAATATTTAACCCATTTAAACAACAATCATGACAATCTCAAATCTGAAAAGAGATTGAGACAACATAAAAAATGAATTTCAGCTTTTAAGAGCAAGATTAGATCCCATACATATGAAGTCACATTTTCTTTTTTTTTATGATGAAGGGTATTGCTTTGGTAAGAGAAATTCGATTTGGCTCAATTCAATCCATGCTAAATGACATAATCCACAACATGAATTCTACAAAATCTTGAAATCTGATTATTTGCCCATTTCAGCTCAATTTAGTGATAGAGTAGCTATTCCATGTCAAAATGCCACTTAGATTAAGCAAACAGTAAGAATGGTAATTTAACAGAATGATGTAAGCAAAATTTCCATTGACAAAATCCAAGCTTCAAACCTTATGAAATCTAAAGTCACGTTGCTGCATTTTCCTTTTATTTCTGGTTCAGATTTACCAAACAGAAAAAGAAAACTACATAACAAAATGTGGAGCGCTCAAAGGTAAATAACTAAGTGACATTGACGATACCAAAAACACATAATCCAACATATCATACATCCCTCGGCTTGCACGTCCAACAAGGCGGAATGGACGGACGAGAGGAAAGGAGGAACCGAAACAAAGAGGATGAGCTCCTCGGCTCAGCTTTAGAAGGAGAAAACAGCAGATAAAGCTTATAGCATAAATCCAACATTTTAATTTCCGTTATTACAAATCAGGAAAAGAAGCCCAACCATAGAACATATGCCGGATAAGAAATCATCTCCTTCAAGACAAACCAAATAACAAAATATAACTTAGGATTGAAACAACACAACCGAAGTTTCCGGTCGCAAAGAAGGAAGAAGGAAAGGGGTTCCGGCTAGGGCTCACAAAGGACAGACGGAAGAGGGGAAGAACCACACGTGGAGTCTTCGACCGAGAGCAGGAAATGAGGAGTTCTGCGTGAGAGGGAGGAGCCGAGAGCAGCAGGAACCAGAGAGTTCCCCTTTGCAAGAAAGAGTCGTGCGAGGAGGAGTGTTCACCAAATGAGTCAGAGACTGCCAGAGGAACAAGAAGGAGCTCTGCGTGAGAGGGAGGATCGGCCCAATAAAAGTGAGAATGAGAGGAGCCGATCACGAAGGGAGTCGCACGAGAGCTTCAACCGAGCCAGAGAACCGAGGGAGGGATCGCGAGAGGGGAAATCGTGAATGAGGTCAACGCCCTTGATCTTTAGAGGCCCCTCTTGATTGTCGTTTGGTCAGTCATTTGATTGGCGAGGGTTAGATTAAGAGGATTAGTAACGATTAATCTAATTACAAATTAATATCATTTCACATTAAATTTTATTGATTTACTTTCAATAAACCCCAACAATATAGGTGTTAATTTTAATTTTGTTGTTTAATGCAACGACGATCGATTCGAATCGGAAGTCGGGGGGCGGTGAAATTAGATCTAAATTGCGACGTCAGCCAAATTACTCTCGACGCCGACACTTTCGAATCAATCGCGGGCGTCGTTTGATAGGTTTTGACGTTTCGACGACGGCCATGATTTCATTGAACGGGTCGTTGGATGTTCGGCTTCACTTCAATGTGCGCACAATTTCATTAAAAATTAATTTTAATTATTTGATCAATCATTAATTGATTCGATCTTTGTTATTTAATTAATTTTAATATTTTCGACGCATTACGAAACCAAATTTTCAAATTGCAGCAAATTGAATCGATCTCGATTAGGGAGTTTTAAACTCTGTCATTTATTTAAGTTTAAATGACGCATAGTTATAGCCAACATCAATTTCATATTATAAATAGACAAAGAGCCCATCTCTCTTTCATTCTCCTTTCTTTTTTTTTTTTTGGCTTTTGCACAAGTGCTTACAAGTTCAAGCTCAAAGTCTTTCAAGAAAGTCTATGCTCACGTTTCAAGTGAGATTATGACTTTTCAGTTGTTATTTATAAGTTTAATTTGATTCTTTATTAATCTAACTTTAATTTTATTTTGTGAATCTACATATACATCAAGACACTTTAGTTGTACATGTGAATTCCTTATATAAATGTCATGAATGCTAAAGTGTTCTCATGCACTTTTTTTTTTTTGGGTGGGGGGGGCTTCAACACTTGTATAAGTGAGTGATTATCTCTGGATGCATGTGAGAATTCAGCATATTTAGGTATTCCACATGAATCCTGAAGTGTCTAAATTTGGCGCTAAATGCTACTTTATGATGTATACCTGAAGCTCCTTCAAACCCCTCCATATTTATAGCTTATTAATGAAATTTATCATTTTTACAACTCATTACTTAATGGGTTCATCATTTTCACAATTCAATGTTTAATGGAATTGAATTACTATTAATCATTCAGGGCATTTAAGTTAAACATGTGAATTCTTCACATGTATGTCATGAATGCTCAAATGTCCTCATACACTTTAAAATATTTAATCCTTGCATGATCATCTCCAGATATGCATAAGAACTCAGTTCATTCGAGTATTAAAGTATCTAAGTCAAAGTTAAGTATCCCTTGTGGTATGTACATGAAACTTGTCCAAAATCTTCATATTTATGGTATGCTATTTAATTAATTTTATGGTCACTTCTTATTCGTTATTAATAAGCTCTTAATTTTCTAATTCATTATTTATTAAATTTGAATTATCATCAATTAGGTGAGACTCTCATTAAGACTTACCAATGCCTATAAAAAATGAGAATTTCCATTCTTCTGAATTCACAACTTTGCACATCTTAGTTTCGTTGTGGTGTGGTTCTGCTAGTTCAAAGTTTTTTGAGTGTGATTCTATTCATATTCTAGGTATGACTTGATTTTTTTGTTTATCACTTATAAGTTTGTTTGTCCTTTAATTTTAATATGAGTTCAAATAAACAAGTTTCAATCATCCAATTGGTCACATTTAGTCCTCATTTAAGTCTCATATAAGTGTGCATTTTAGGCAAAATATTTCAATAGAATTTTGAGAATATCTCAACGTCGTCTTCACGTAGGAAGCTACTTCGAGATATTGCACCACGCCAAAGAAGCGTGTATGATAAATCACGCAAACATGCGTCTTCCCCACCGCCAAGAAAGAATGAGATCTTGCACTGACAAAAGAGATACAAGTTTCCTCCCTAAGAAAGCAATAATACTTATATATATTTTTTAAATAGTAAATCAGCCAACTATTTCACTTATATCTCCTACAATATGATGTTTAAGTCAGCAAGATAGAGAACTTTAGGGAGTTTTAGATATGATGCTTTGTTGGTTGATTTGAGAAGAATGAAGATGGTAAGTAACAATTTTTTTCCTTTTTTATCGAAGTTTAGATAGGTCTAATCATAAATCGGTTAAGGCCATCAACTTCAAAGCCTATAAAATCTGGAATCATGTTGATTTAGTTGCAGGATTTTACTCAGAATCATTCCTATCTCTACCAAACAACAAGAGTAATCATATTAGCTCACTACATAATGTAACAAGGTCAAAATTTTAGATTCTGCATAATATAAACACTCTTTTCCTTCTATTTTACCTAAGTCTAGTAATCAAATAACTGTTTGGAGGATGAAATATCGCAAATAAAGTGTGGCTAGATTTAGTGAGTGATAGAGGGAAATGAAAGGGAAAGTATTAAGCAGAAATGAGAGCAATTTTTGTGAGGAGGTTGGGATGAATTTTGGTCAGTGGAGGATGAAATTCGGTTTCTACAACATAAAGAAGAGTGAACCTATAAAAAAATGGGCTGTAATTTTTTCTGGGCTAGGCTGAAAACAAAGTAAGGGCTGAAAGGAAAGCTTTGTGTGGGCTGCAGGGAGAAAAAATGGGAGGGAGACTAAGAAAAGTAATGGTTGCTATTTAGTGGAAGTGGGAGAATCGTGCCCAGAACCTGTATCAAAAGAGGAAAGAAAAGGAGAGGGAATCGAATACAGGAGATAAGGGGCTTCAACCTGCAGCAGAAATGGAGTGAAAGTCGGCAGATAATGAATAAGTTAAGGAGATTGCATTGAGTGAGAAGATCAGAGGGAGAGCAGTGGTGTAGGGAGCAGAAGCGAGCGAAAGAGACTTCAGTTGAATTCAAAAAACGGGGCCAATAAAGGAAAGCATCCTATTGGCCCTATTTGACTTCCTTCCTTTTTTTTTTTTTTTTTCTTTTTTTTTTTTAATAAATAATAAAAGTTGGCAGCCGCCCACTTCATTCAATAGAAATTGTCCAGCTCATCCAATGTTTTGGGTTTCACGTGAAGAGGTATGAGGATGAGCTGTAGAAGTATGGAATGATGGGCGGCTAAAATAAATAGCAAGCTCTTAATTTGAATTTCATGGGAATAAAAAAACTTAACAGCAATTGACAAGTGGATAAAAGTCCCATAATAGAATTTTCAGCATATAATTCCTTCTTCCTTATGATTATGATATATAAATATGCTGCAGCTAAGCATTAAAATCCAACTTATAGGTATAATGAAAATGCTAATGTATGGAAGTGTTATGGAATATAATCCTTGAAGCTTTAATTATTCTAAATATGAAGTAATATGATGTTAGACAAATGATAAATATTAGGTAGTGTTGACAATATATTTTGACATCTTTTTTTTTAAAAAAAAAAACTAAATAACATAGCATATGACATTTATATGATTTTTATATTTTAGAATGGATTCACTTAGATTTCATAATTACATTCATTCTCCTCCCTCTTAATTAATATTGTTCGATAGTCAAAATATGCATTAACCTCACTTTTTTGTACATACATGAAACGACAATAAATATAAACTCTTTTTTTTCACCTGATAATGACAATTATAATTTAAATTCAATTGAACCATCATTTAAATCTTGTTGATTAATAATATTAATTTTGATGAATCTATTTATATTTTAATGATCTAAGTCGATTTAATTATAACAAAAATCTAACTCAATTAAAGTGATCAATAATTTTTTTTATAATATCCTCGCAAGATTTATCATTTCTCATGCATCTCAAATAGCAAGTCATCTCTCTGCGCATGGGTCATTTTATGTTTCACATTCTTACGTTGACTCATACAATGTGGGTGTTTATTTGAGATAGTTATGTGCACAACAACGCAGTCCGTTTACATCGGAGTCGTTTGAATTTAGCGATTTAATCGAAATTTTAATTCAAAATTGTGCGGCGTAATTGTCGATCGCTCGATACTCTTGTCCAAATTGAAAGAGTCTCATTTAATAGATTTTATCATTTCAACACTAACGGCGCAATCAATTTCATGAACGGAGGTCCTGGGCATCCGCACCCGACTCGAATATATCGTGGGCGACGATTTCATTCATGATTGGTTGACCGTCAAATTGAAGAAGATGTATATTTTGATCGATTTCGACGTTCTGAACGAGATGGCGAAGTCCGTTCGTCGATCGAAGGTCATTTGGACATCATCGAGGCCTCTTGACCTAGATACTCGCATAATTACATTTAAAATTAATTTTTCCTCAATTGATTTGGCTATTAATTAATTTTGCTTAACAATTTTTTTTTCATTTTAAATGTATTGACGCAATATATTTTCTAAATCGATGACATTTTAATTGATTTTAATCACGATTAAGGCATCTTCACCAGAATCTAGGTAATATTATATATGATAATTGCCAAATTTAACTTGCGCACTTGATTTGATTTATGGATGACACTTATAGGTCAACAAAGTAAACTTCTACATTTGAAGTATTTCAAACAAACAATGTTAAAGTATTCTAAATACATTACCATTATTTTACCGTTTATTTCTTTTTCAATCAACCAAACAACTCCCAAGTCATACAAAGATATTATTCAATGTAAACATCTCTTTCTTTGAATGTCTATTTATCCTCCTTGGTTGTGTTCCTGAAGTATGCAATGTGTAAGGTAAAATACAAAACTACATCTTGAATTTGTTGTTTACTTGTGGACAGATAAGAAGTTGGTGAATAGTTTACGTATGTGGAAGATATTTCAAAGCGAGGGGTTTGTTTATGAGAATGTCTCATTGGCCAACAATAGTTATCGAAGACCTACCAACAATAATTTTATTTTGTTGTTAGGACAAGGAGTATATGGAATAAATGTGTAAAGAGTTGGTCATATAGTATGTAGCACTTGAAATAATAAGCCAAGAGTAGGAATTGAGAATCATTGAGAATATAGACACATGAGAAGATAATGTAATGTTTGATACAACAACAAGAAGAACAACAAGCCTTTATCCCACTATGTGGGGTTGGCTACATGAATCCTTCTTCTCTATTATGTCCTATTATGTGTCAAATTCTCATTTAATTCAAGTATACTAAGGTTATTTTTTATATTTTTTATACATCTTAACCAAGTCTTTTTTTTCTATCTTTCTTAACATAAGAAATCTAAAGCGTCCCACTCTCCTAGCATGGACGGTCGACGCTTTATGTGGCCAAACCATCTAAAGCGACTCTCTCTAATCTTATCTGCCATTAGAGCAACTCCAACTTTTTCCCGAGCATACCCATTTTGCAGTTTATCTCTATGAGTAAAGCCACTCATCCACCTAAGCATCCTCATCACTGCAACACTTAGTCGTATGCTTCTCTTTTAATGGCCAACATTCTACACCATAAATCATTTCAGGTCTTACCACCATCTTATAAAATTTTTCCTTAGGTTTAAGACTTTTCTATCACACAAGGATGCATTCCTCCACTTCAACCATCCAACTTGAATTCTACTAATAACAACTCTATCTATTTCACCATCATTTTGAACAATAGATAGATCCTCAAGCCACTTTTTTAATGACTTGTTCACCCAATATCACAACACTATCACTAGAATTTCTACAACTAAAATTACACTCTACAAACTCAGTTTTAGATCTACTTAAACAAAAACCTTTAGACTCTAAGGTTGACCTCCATAATTCAAGTTTCTCTTGGACTCCCTCTCTAGTCTTATCAATAATAAAAATGTCATCAGCAAAAAGCATACACCAAGGTACATCTTCCTGTAAATGTCTAATAAAAACATCCAAAACTAAAGTAAAAAAGATAAGGGCCTAAAGCTGATCCTTGATATAATCCAACTGAAATAGAAAAATATTTTGTCAATCCTCCTTGTGTTTGGATACAAGTAACTGCTCTAGTATACATATCCTTAATGACTTGAATATAACCAATATTAACTTCTTTCTTTCTAGAACTCTCCAAAGAACATCTCTTGAAACTTTATCATAAGCTTTTTCTAAATCAACAAATATCATATGTAGATCTTCCTTACTTTCTCTATATTTCTCTATCAAACCTCTTAACAAATGTATAGCATCCCTAATAAATCTACCTGGCATAAAACAAACTGATTGTGAGAAATTTTGTATCACATCATAACCTATGCTCAATTATTCTCTCCCATAATTTTAATATATGACGCATTAACTTAATTCCTCTATAATTTGTACACTCTTATGCATCACCTTTATTCTTAAATATAGGAACCAACAAATTCTCTCTCGACTCATCTGGCATCTTTTAGTCTTTAAAATAACATTAAAAAAATTTGTAAACCAAGAAATTCCTTGATCTCCTAAACATTTCCACTTCTATTGGAATATCATCAGGTCCTACTATTTTTTCACATTTCATTTTCTTTAAAGCTTCTAAATTTCATTAATATGACGATAAAACAAAATTCTATTTTTGTTTAGGGATTAAGGTTCTAAAATCAATCGTATTTTCGGATCCTTCATTGAAAAGTTTATCAAAATACCTCATTCATCTATTTTCAATATCCTTTTTTAAGAAAAACACTTTATGATTTTCATCCTTAATATCACTTGAACTAGATCTTTACTTCTCCTATATCTTTGATTGGCTAACTTATACATACATATTTCACCTTTTTTGGTATTCAACCTATTGTATAAATCACTAAAAGCTAAATTTTTTGCATCATATATTGCTTGCTTAGAATCTCTACGGGTCACTTTATATATTTCTCAATTCTCCAAATTTTTACATCTAAACTAAGTTTTATAATAATATTTTTTATTTCTTATCTTTTCTTACACATTATGACTCCACCACCAACTATTTTTATTAAAAGAAATTTTTGCTTTTGATTCTCCAAACACATTTTTTGCAACTTAATTAATTTCACTTGTTACTTTTTCCCACATAACATTAGCTTTCTTATGAACATCCCAAATTTTAAGCACTTGTAGCTTGCGCTTAAAAATATTTTTATTAGTATTCTTTAAGTGTCACATCTAATCTGGATAATAATTTGATTTATTTTTCATCTTACAATCTTTCGTCTTAAAATTTAAAACTAACAAATGTCGAGATCTTAAATTTTTAGAATGTTTTACTATCTTTATAATCTAAACGATCATTTTTTTTTTACCGTAAATAATTAATCGTTTCTACTAGATCTATTTTTTATAAGTGATAATACGCTTCATCTCTTTCTTAAATAAAGAACTACAAAATCATAGCTACAAGAAAATCTAATATATTCTATTTTCTTCATTTAATACCCAAATTCATGTACCAATACTATTAAAATCTTCTACAACTCTACCAACATGTCCATTTAAATCTCCTCCAATAAATATTTTTTCTTCAAGAGATATATTTTGTATTACTCTCTCTAATTCATTCCACAAAATTTCTTTTTGAGCCTATACCCAAACTTACTTGAGGAGCATAAACATTTATAATATTGATAATCTTAGTATCAATAATAATCTTGAAAGCTATAATAATATCTCTAAATCTATTAATATTTATAACATTATCCTTCAACCTTTTATCTATAATCACACCTACGTCATTTCTAATTCGACTTCAACCTGAATATCAAAGTTTAAAACCTCAATTATCAATCTCCTTAGCCTTTTCCCCAACCCATTTAGTTTCTTGAATACATAAAATATTTATCTTCCTATGAACCATAATATCTATTAATTCCATTAATTTACCTCCAAGTTCCTAACCTAATTCTAATTTTTTGGACTAATTTCTTTGCCCGCATCCGTCCATAATGTGAGAACCCTTGCTTATTTAACGCACCGGCCCTGAGGGCCCTTACATACTTTTCACTTTATTCAGGCCATACGACGCGTCGCTTCCAGGGGACGCCTTAGCATTAACGCGATGTTTTAAAAGATTCATGTCATGATTATTTCGACAAGTTTTATGTTGGTTGTCAATTGCTTATCGCAACCCTCCACTTTTCACATCCGGACTTGGGACCAACAAAAGTAGTGCTTATTCAATGTTTAGGGAACAGATATTTTAATTGCAGAAATCCTATGAAAATTTGCATAGCAGTTACTTTATAGACAATGATTATATCACACAGCCTTTCAACAAATGATAACTGCAATGGGCACAGAAATACTGATTTGACATAATAAAATGAGCAGAAACAAGAGAAGAAGATAACCCTTCATGATGAATCGCAGATGCTGAAACTACTCAAGTTAGTATTACAAGCGTAACAAGAATCATAACTGAACAATACAATGGGAAGAACATAAGCAAACTGGCATGTTGAACAAAATCCATAACTAAATATGCAATTATTCCCAATGAAATGGCTAAAAATATCAGCTTCTCAAAATATTATAATTTCCTCAGATGAACACGATACATTTAATTTAAAAATTACAATATAAGAATTGATGCACAATAACTTACCTCCCATGGGCGATCTGTAAGATGGAACTGATTAACATTAACTTCAGAGAAGACCCAACTGACAATAGCCAAATTTGAAATGAGTCGGTATCCCATCATTCGGTCAACGGATATTGCAATCATCTGGGTATTGTTCTTCCAGAAAGAGGTTACTTCATTAATCACAAGAACTTGCATGTCCACATCAGAGGCAAGTTTGGCAATAACTTGCCAATATCTCTCCAGTACAGTTATTAAATGAGTGAAGCTTTTTGAACCAATGTCCAAAAGAGTTTGAACAACAACTTCAGCAGCGAATTTGTTTCCATGTACTGTAATCAAATTTTCCTCCATCCATAAAATAATTTCACGAGTAGTCTTCCGTGACCTAACCATGCTGTTCAGTTCTGCAGAGAGTTTTTGGCCCTTCCCACCTTGATCGTTATCAATAGTATACTGGAAGCAAGGTCCACCTTTTGGGGGTAGAAGCTCCTCCAGTGCAGGGGCGTTTTCAATGCTCTGAAGGAACATGAGATGAAGGGGGTAAAAAGTCAAACCATAAATGCAGCAGTATAATGATCGGAAGAATAACAGAGTTGAAGAAGCCCTGTCAAATCCCAATTTTCTAATTAGTCATGAAATAACATTACTTTCATATGTTTTTAAAAGGTCAAATATATTTCTCATCTTAAAACTTGATTTTTTGAGGAAACATTGGACAGCAAAACCATATCTATTTTTGCAATAAGCAAAGTTCAGATATCATGTCTGCGCACGCTGGCCAGACAATGACAGATAAGTTGGTTGCAGTCCCCAATACAAGTGTCATTGACTTGAAAACATTTATCATTTATTGCAAATGCCAAAATATAGAAAGGAGATCTACAGCCATGCTACCAAAATCTACCCCATTTATAAAACTACCACAATTCCCAAATAAAAATTAACAAGTAAGCACATGTACTTGCGCATGCCAAAAACTATTGGGAATCTAATAAATGCAAAAAATCTCGTTTAGATTGTTGTCGTGAGCTACAATATTTTGGTAGGAATTTGATGAAAGGATGTATGATTGTATTAATTTTGTAAATAGCCCCTAATATAAAATTGAACTTCCATGCCTTTCCGCTACACTAGAAAGTCAAATATGAACCAGCTTTAAGTATGTAAGAATCATCTATATCTAGCAACAATTCATGTGACAGGAAAAACACATTTGTAAGCGGAAAAAAATTGCGTGGGTATCATCTTGATGTTCACTAGCTTGGTAATCAACGAAAACATTCCAAAATCAAAAGCTAGAATTCAACTATAGGTCTCAGGTAAACACTAACAAGGCACACGCAGTCACAGAACATGCAAAGAGAAATATCCACCCAACATGTGTATACAATACTGTGATCAAACAATCTAAATCATTGCAAAAAAATTATAGCAGTGACGGGAACAAAGATCAGTGAAAGCTCCCTTTATAATAAGAGTAGCAGGGAAGGCAGTTTTTTTGAAAATTTTGTCCAAAAGAGGGCTATTTTAAAATTCAGACTTCCAGTAATAACAACACTATATCATAAACAAACATATGAATGAGAATTCACACAATGCATTAGTATCTAAGATTGAACATTCACCTGTTTAATCTTATCCCAATAACATAAACGAATTTCCCTTTCCAAGATTTCTTGAACAAAAACTCGTTGGGGGGCCCAATTAGGTAGGTACTTCACATACGCCCATTCTTCCCAGGGCCATATATATTGAAAGTTTGCTCTGCATAAAAATAAAAAAGTTTGAAAACTAAATGATTTTGCGAATTATGTATTTCCAGTAATTGCCATTAAAAGGAGTTAAGACAAAACTCAAAAAAGTAGAGTGAAAATAAGAATATTTTGTTGTTCTAATACAGAGATGGGCATGAATATTAATTAATGTTTATAATTTTACATTTGTAAAGATACACATGCTAGTATTCCCATTCCTCTAGGTTAGCAAACAAAATGAAAACACTAATATTGCTGTACTTAAGTTTAAATACAAGCTGCAGGCATGCTCGCATATAATTTGCATTTGCATGGGATAAAAATAACAAAAACGATATCCAAGTATTCATACTATCAGAATAAACAATAAACCATTTACTGCCACAAATCATTCGTCTCATTGACAAAAACATGTTCTTCTAAACAAATCATAAAAACCAAAATGCCTATTAAGCATATCATACGTGGTATTCAACAATTCAACATGGGATCTAATAGTATTGAAAATTACATGGCAACATTTACAAAGAATTCATTTCTTAATAGAAAATTGTAAAAACAAGGGTGAAGTTAACAAGAATGTACTTTGTTTGGGTCAAGATGGGTTATGTTCTGGTTTAAAAAATGTGATAGGTGGGGAAGGTAAGAGGTAAGGCTAAGATTTTATTAGACTAGGAATTGCACATCAGAACTACTAAGTTTAGAGAAAATGAAGATACACAATTAAGAAAGAAATTGGCCAAAACTGCTAGTATGTATGTAACCACAGATATATAATGTCATTACATTACTCTCTTGTTATCTACAATAAAAACTAAGATACATGAAAAGAATTATCATACTCATGTCTTGGAGCTACTCAAGGTTATTTTTTACTTAGAAAAATTGGAAACATTATTTTTATAGTGTTCATGATACCGGATCTAGGGCATAGGCTGGTAACAAACAGATCTAGGCTTGAGAATGGTGCACTTGTGAGTAGATTTAGGCTTTGTAAGATAAAGATTTATCTTTGCTTTGTGGGTGATTCAAAATGGAAACATTATTTTTATAGTGTTCATGATACTGGATCTAGGGCATAGGCTGGTAACAAACAGATCTAGGCTTGAGAATGGTGCACTTGTGATTAGATTTAGGGTTTGGAAGAGAAAGGTTTATCTTTGCTTTGTGGGTGATTCAAAAAGGAGGAGGAGAGAGAGATAGTGGCCAGCGATTATGGAAAGAGAGGTGAGGACGACAGCTAGGTTAAGGAAAAGGGGAAGTGGGATAAATTTAAGATTCAAATAAAGCACAACAACGTACTTGTTAATTCAAAATGTAAAGGAAAGATACAAATCACCACCAACAACACTTGGGATACAAACACATCAAGCAATGTTGAAGGATACAAAGGTTCCAATTCAAGAACCTTAGAGAAAACATTCTAAAATACAAAACAATAAGAACTGACTCAAAAAGCACAAAATCTATTTATAGTAAACACAAACACACCTTAATTTATTAGACAAGTGAATTATGAAGGCTGAGCCGATTTTGTCTGATTCCAATTGAACCAAATCACCTAACAAGAGGACGTTCCATCTCCCACTCGTGAAATCCCACATCTTGCCCAAACATTCCTACTTCGTGTCACGTTCTGTCTACCGCACGCAAAATCTCGTGAGTTGTCCGACCATTCTCGCTCCGTGTTAGTTCATAATGAGATTTTTATTTATTAAAAAAACATGAAGTATAGTTTTCCAAGAAAAAACTGAACATGAGGCAAAGTAAGGCTTGAGTTAAGAAAAGACTATAATTTGTAGCTTTAATCCCACACAAGCAATATTCATGTGGTTGCAAATGCTTTTAGTAGAAAACCATTAACATATATAGCTTGTTGTTCACCTCCATATTAATTCCATAAGTCGATTTGAGCATGTACGACTAAATCAACAAATATCAAGTGTGAAGCCACGCAAAATCTCTCGACCACAATCGTTAATGATAGAATCATCTCAACATAGATAGTGTCGATACATACAAGAAATTAAAATTGCCTAGAATGAACCCCTCACACCATCATGTATCGACCTGATTAAAAAAGATAAGCCGTAGATATAACTTTGTGCATATCGAAGTTGGGAGACCTCGACGTCGTCCAAACATCCTCCATTCATAGAATAGGTTGTGTCAATGTTGTCGAAATGTTGAAACCTACTAAGATGGACCCTCCACGATTGATCCAAGTGAGCATGACACAAATGGTGATCCCCTACGATATTACGCGAATTAGAGCTGAAAAAACTCGATTGATGCTAAAATTGTTTCAATCACAGTCGAAATTGTCCAAATTAACTCTAATCATAACATGGATGTTGCTAACGCATTCAAGACATTAAAATTACTCCAAATTGACGCCCACATTACAATAATCAAAGCATGAATGTGAAACGCAATCACCTATAAGCGAGGTGGTGTCATGTAATTTGAAATGCAACAAATAATGTTGACATAAAAAAATCTCTATATTAAACTAAAATCATTTTAAAACATCATATATATATATATATATATATATATATATATATATATATATATATATATATATATATATATATATATATATATATATATATATATATATATATATATATATAAGCATATATATGTAATCAAAATATTGAAGAAATATCATAAATTGAAAGGACAATTTTATTTTCCACTATCACTCTCCAATACACTTTCCTACATTTCCCTTCCATTCAGTTTCTAACACATATAAACATTCAAAGATATTTACACAGCAAACAACAGACTCAAATTCCAATATGATAACACATTTATTATTCTCACAGTACAATCTTTATCCACTTTGCTCATTTACAAAACACAACATAATGGAAAATTAAAATCACTGGTTAATAAACACTCATATGATGAAGTAATGCCTATAATAATTATTTCTTTGTTTTATTGAAACTATTTCCATATTCTTCCTCATGCCTCATAATTTTTCTCTCTAAACCAGTCAAAAAAGAGCCAAAAAAAGAAAAAACAAATATTGAGTGCTTGTAAAACCTACCAACATTGATCACCAATATGGTATACCATAAAAATTGAACATAACACAAAATATTTTATTTTATATAGATCCAAAGACCCAATCATGCTCAATACAACTGAGGGGTTTGAAGACTCCTCTATGCATAAAAGAGCATGGAAAACTTGAAGACCATGGCCTAAGCGTCGCATGAAACTGACCGTCGCACTCAAAAGAGCATCGCAAGTAGGCCAAACCAATGCCAATACAACCTCTCAAGTGGGGATGACGCTGCAGGGCCGAAATGCTATCGGACTTGATGGTGACAGAAGACACAAATAAGACTAAGTGGAAGCATCTTTAGAATAAAATTCAGTCTTAAAAAGAGCTTACACCAAGCTGTTGATCTCCACAAAAGTTACACAAGTAAATCTAGCAAGCACGAAGAATTTGACAAACCACAAACATGATGTTGTGCAAATTGAAGCTAAAATACCCTGATATCATCAAAACCAATTGTAATAACTTCCGATCGACAAATAGACTGTCATTGCGTCCAGAGCATTGCAATTGATTGAAATATATATCTCATGCAATCTGATGGACGATCAATGGAGAAGATGAGCCGTCGAGGCGCTTTCGCACATCAGAGTCAGGAGGCCTCAACAACACCAAATGATCTCCGTTCGCGAAATTGATTATGTTGTTGTCACTGAAATATCAGAACCCATCTAATGAGATCGTCCGCAATTGATTCGGACGACTCTGCACAAGTGTCAAGAAAGCGAATATGATGTCACGCATTTCGAGCTGAAATTAACCTAATTTGATGTTGAAATCGATCTGTGATCACGAAACTGATAGTCATCGCACAATGAATTTCGGCACAATCAGCACAACTTTTAAGGTGAAGAGCTTAATCCCAATCAAATGCCACTTAATCTCACCATTTATCTCCCATCCCATTAGACGTATATGCCTTTACTTGCCCACATCATCTCCCATACTTCACGCCATTTTCTCCTGCCCATCCCCATATCCCTCTCAATCTCGCATGCACAGCAACACGTTCTCCCTTTTCATGTACTCCTCTCTCAATTGCTCTCAATTGCTCACTCTAGATCGTCATAGCCTCCCTGTCACTCCCATTCTCATGACACAAAGCTCTCCAATCTCCCGCTCCCACAAGAAGTTCTCCAATCTCTACTCTTTCTCTTCGACTTTCGAGAATGAAGCCCTCCTCCTGCACATCGATTCTCTCTCGTTTCCCATTGAACTCCCAAAATCTCAACTCCCTCCCATCACACGAAATTATGCAACACCAATGAGTTGAGCGCTTGATCCCAAGACTCCTACCTCTGCCTCCTAGCCTACCAGCACCGAACCCACCTCCTACTCACATGAACTCCTATTTATCCCATCCTCCTGCACAACCAATCATAGGACTGACCTTCTCCTTCCTCGATTCTTTTGTGCCTATAAGATCCACCAATCTCCCTCACCTCTTAGTTTCCACCACTGCTCCACTACTCAAACCCAGCTCCTCCCCTTTAGCCAAAATCAAACACTCTACCTCTTCCTAACTTTCTCTCTCTAACAAAAAGAAATCTCTCTACTTTCTATCTCTATAAAATCAGCACAAAAATATAGTATAAAGAGAGGAAAAATTTCACCCCCTCCCCACTTTGCATTTGCATTGAAATTCATGCATCTCGCACTTGCCTCAATTTACATATGAATGAATAAATGTCAAAACTAATTAAATAAATGTGCATGTTGTTTCGATGTGGCACAAAAAATGCCTAAAAAATACTTAAGTATCCATGTACGTTGTTTCAACGGGGCGAGGAAACCTACATATTAAGTAATCATGTGTGTTGTTTCGATGCAGTGAGGAAAACTACATCTTCCTTCATGCAGGTACCTGAAAGCCTATGCACCGCTTCTTATAAGCATGGTAGGTACAAAAACCTCCTGGCCATACTGTCACAAAACACTGATAATGCACGCTTCGTATAAGTGTAGTGGGAAGAAGACCCAATACTCCCGAGGTAGTCCACCCTATACGAGATGACTCCGGGAGGCTGCCGAAATTCCGTCAGGACCTTCACACTGACAGGGAATTCGAACTAAAATAAAATAAAATGAACTTAAACTTAGAATTAAAATCCAAATTAAATATCAAGCTCTACAAATACACTTAAAGGCCTATGTGTTGTGTCTTATAAACGCGAGGATATGAAAACTTTAAGCCACAGTATCGCGAGACACTAACCATGCACGCTTCTTATAAGTGTAGTGGAAAGGTCTAACATTCCCGATGCAATCACCTAAGCAGAACAATATTAGGATGCTGCCGAAATTTCATCAAATTAAAAAACTAATTGGAAATTTAAATAAGAAAAATCAAGGGAGCATTTAAAGTTTAAATTGATGATCAGATTATTGCCTAAATCAAGTGTAAGATACAGAGCTTATAATGAATCTAATAGCTGCTTACAAGTATAGATATGATATATTAAAGAACACTTAAACTATCATTTCTTGCATTGGACTACGCAATTGAAGCACATGTACTTGAAGTGTGTTGGGATGCATGCTTCGAAAACAAAAACATGACTCAAAGTGAAATTCACAAAAGAGATCTTCAAATGAATTCAAATGATTGTGGTGTCCACTTATAAGCACATACATGACATTAAAATGAGCATTTAAATAATATTTAGATCTTACATTTGAACTTAGAAATGAAGTATATGAGATCTACAATTCATTTGAGTACTTATCTTTAAGCTAAGACGAAATGCAAATGAAGTTTACAAGAAGGTTCACAAGATATTTACATGCTTGGCTACAACAATCACAAGATCTTCTGATAAATTCAAATGATTGTGGTGTCCACTTACAGGCACACACATGACTTTATAATGGGCATTTAAATAATATTAGATCTTACATTTAAATTTAGAAATGAAGTATATGGGACCTGCAATTGATGTGAGTACTTATCTTTAAGCTAAGATGAAACTCAAATGAAGTTTACAAAAAGGATCACACATTTGCATACAAATGAGTACAAACTCGCCCTCCTAGTGAATAATTCGATTGCATTATGATTCATGCAGAATAATTGAAAATAATCACATGGTTGAACAAGACTTATAGTGAATTTAAAAACTCAATCAAGTTTTCATTATGACTCAAGAATTCAATGAATTGTTGATTAAATGTAAATGAATCAACACTACTTTGGATGATAATGTAAATGCTCTCATCACTACCAGATCTGCACCATTTCTTTGTTAGCGGACAGAAGGTGTTATTGAATTTTAAATGAACACTTACATGCATTACAAAGTAACTCTACATTCAATTCAAATATTATTACTTCACGCAAGTATTTGAATGAGGTGAATATGCACACATCTCATATCTACCTTATATTTAAATGTATTGCACTAAAATACATGCAAACAATTTGAATGATTGAAATAAACACATATTTTGAGGCAAATCTACATTTGAATTATCACATCAAAATGCATGCAAGTGTTGTAAGAAATGAATAAAATTCATAAAAGTATTTGAAATTGATACACCCACATGGGCCCTGATACTTGGATTAAAAGTCTAAACCTAATATCTGAGGATGGTGCGTAAGTTAACTTAAGACAAATTTAGATCATATGTATGTACTTTAGCCAGTATATTGAATGCTCAATCACATGATCTCAGAATGTCGTGCAGGATCAAATTAAAATCAATTTGAGCTCACTCTAATCTCAAAACCGTACAATTGATTTCAAATATTAGCTAATATTATCATAAAATATAATCTTTTTTTTTCAAATAGCTAAACTCAAATCTACCAACCATGCACATTTTTGAGTGGATCATCTCATATATATATATATACATATAGTGGGAGTCATGAGTCTCAACTAATTAGTCTGATCATCCTCCTTATAAGGTTTGGAGTGGACAAAACTACTCACAACACTAAATAATTACTCTTAAACTAAAGATTCTATTTTATATTTTCTTGTGACCATCAATGATATTAACAAAAATATTTCATACCCAAAATGAAACTCTTAACAGCAAATTGGAGATATGATTATGTATCCATAAACACGACCATTTGCTAACAAATAAGTAGAGTTGATAGTCTACCCTAATGATGCTATATTGATTGAGAATATCAATCAGAGGGGCTAACATTGCTAGAGTATTGAAACTATTAATGTCAAATCATCCTAAATTCAATTTCTCAAAATTTAAATCTAGATTCAATCCTATGTTGTTAGATTAATAGAGTTGACAGGATCTAAAACGAAAAATTAAATTATTAAGTAGATCTAAACACTTCGATGATGATCATGTTGATTGTGAATCTCAACTGAAGGGAATATCACTATCAAACTATATCCAAAAGTCAATGATAAATCAAGATAAATTCAAACTTTACAAAAATATGAAGAATGCAAAAGAAATCAAATTTACATACCTAAATGAAATTCAATCTTTAATAACTTAAAGCTAAAATCCATCCACCCATCCGTAACTATTTATCGATGGTGAAAAATAAGAAAAAATTTAGCTTACAAAGAAGCCAATGCCAAGTGAAATGTACTATTATATTTACACGTAAATAATCTCATATCAATTTATGACCCTGTTTCCCCGTGATTTGGCCGAGACTCACATACGATGCTATAGCATTCTAACGAGGGCTTAACCCTCAACCGCTCCATTATATATTACAATCACGAATGTATTTATATGTTCTCCAATAGCTCTACCTAATAGGGCAAGAAGCCCTCTATCAACTAAGGCGGACATAAAGCTATCTCCTTAGATAAATATTAACCTAAGTCTATAAAATTCTCTTGGACGATGCAACCCATGACTGCTAACAAGGATCATTCGATCAAGTTGGATCGACTACCTCTTTTAACAAAGTAAATCAAGGACCATGACAACCCGAGACGATGAAACCTTGAAATCTTGATCAAGCGCATCACCATTCCACCCACCATCAGCTTTAAGTTTAAAGATGGTGAATTTCATAAATCTAAATTAAAACTCCACGTGCTATATGCTACGCAATTAGCGACCTAACAATTAGCCTTAATCGAAAATTCTCTCTCAGTATTGAGGGAGGTAATTAACTATATTATTTACTCCTATAGGAAACCTAGAACCAAATCTAAAATCCTCACAAAATGGTTTCTTATTTACAATTTCATTTGCCTTTTGAAAATTTGACCAACACGAATCCAAGCTCTATTCATCGAGAGATCGAGCGCAAATTTTTAGAGCCCACACAAGCTTTTAAGTTGAATCTAGTCTTCATTTTACTTTGAAAAGCGTGCAAACATAGGCTTAAAACTATCTCCTCAAACAAATATCTACCTAGGTCTATGAGGTTATCTTAGACGAAACAACTCATGGCTATCGATAAGGATCCTTCGGGCAGTTTGGGTCGATTACCTCCTCTGACCGAGTAGATTAGAGATCATGACAGTCTAAAATAACAAAACAATCAGATCTTAATCGGGCATGCCACCTTTTCCCCCCCTAACATACGCATTAAGTTAAATGAAGAATTTTTAAAACCCCGTTCATTACTACTATATGCTAAGGGGCTGTTTGGGATCACTTTTATTTTTTATTTTTTGTTTTATGTTTTTATTTTGTTTTGTTTATGTTTAGTTTCAAAGAAAAATATCTTTGGTGGTTATTGTTGTTTTTAAAAACACTCAAAATATGTAAAAATTATTTTGAATGTTTCTAAAAATAATGTTATTTGTTTTAGAAAAAATAAATTAAAACACATCAAACAAACATATTTTTAAAAATAGCATAAAAATAAAAATAAAAACACAAAATAAAATTAATCCCAAACAACCCCTAAGTAATTAGTGATCTAATGACTAGTCTTAATCGAAAGTTCTCTCACGTTATCAGGAAAACTAACTATAGGTGCTTACACCTCTAACAATCCTAGAACCAGATCTAAAGCCCTCACAAAATGAGGGTGAAATCTCTAGGTAGTATCTTATCTACAATTTCATCTACCTTCTAAAAATTCGACCAACATAAAATAAAACTCTCTTCATCAAGAGTTCAAGCACAAATTTTCAGTGCCCATAATTGGATGATTACTTACGAATGAAAATTAGTACTTAAGTTGGAGCATCTTCAACTTTCGATAATATCTCCAAGAGTCAAATCCATTATCTGTCACATGACTTTTTAGCCAACATATTCAAACTGGATACATACAACTCAAATGAAACACTCTGAATTGATGTAGCTTGGAGATTAAGTTCAAAATAGAATGAAACCCGTGTGTATTATTAATCATACAGGTGCTTTGGGGTTTAAATAATGTCTATGTATTGGATGAAGTAAGCCTTTGATCATAGATATTTCAAGAAGAACGCACCACTTTATATTCTATTCATCTAAAGAGTATTAACATATATCAATATCTCAAAGATCTTTTCTAGTGGTCTAATATAAAGAATATTGTTCTACGTTTTGCATTTGTGTGTTTGACTTGTGGAATAGTTAAGGCTAAGTATCATAAGCCTGATTAAGTATTGAAGCGTCTTCTTATTTCCAAATGAAAGTAAGAGGATACTATAATGGATTTTTGGGCTAGTTTACCTAGATCCAAACTAGTATATGATGCAAAAAAGTAGTAGTTCGCACTTCAAAGGCTCATTAAGACTACTCATTTTCAGTGAAGCTGGAAAGAACTTAGGTGAACAACATTATTTGACTACAATTATCTGCTTAATATGGTAGCTAAAAGATTAGACTCTAACATTTCATTTTATTTTTAGATAGTGAGAAAAAACATAATTTTGACTTTCAAAGATTTAATGATAACTTGTATCCCTAAATGTGGAGATAGCTATAAAGATTACATTCCACTTGAAAAGTCCACCTACAACTATTAACCTCCATGTATGTGCCATAAGTCAAGTCGAGCTCACAATGTGAATTTAACAAGCTTCAGCACGCAAATCGGAGCTGAAATGCCCTCGACGATGCCGAAAATCAGTTGAAACGACCTCCAATCGACAAACGGACTCCGCCATGGCGTTCAAAACGTCGGAATTGATCAAAATATATATATTGCACAATTGACGGTCTGGGTCAAGAAGGGTCGTCAGCCTTTTCATCGAGGTAAGGCTGTGGCGATGCCCAAGGACCTCCGTTCAAAATTGCCGCGTCATTAGTGTCAAAGCGGCGAAACCTATTAAATGAGGCATTGGTCGGGCGTGAAGCCGAGCGTCGCGGTCGAAAACAATAATGCGCATTTTGAACCGAAAGTGACTCGATCGATGCCAACAACCTCCGATTGCGAAAATGTCGTGCGTCATGTCAAAATTACCTAGAATAGACATCCAATTTAACTAAAGTTGTCGCACTTAAATTCCGTTGAAATTAGTACGCATTTTGAGATAAATCTATTTATCTCATAATTGCGGCCAATCATCGCCTCAGAAATGGCAGCCGCCCACTCCCATGCCTCCACCTCCAATTCGACCAATTATAGGCCGCCACGTCATCTCTCCCATACCACCCCATGTGAAGCAGCCAAACCCACCTATTTCTGGTCCATTATGTCTGTCTCGTCTAAGAGAGGCGGCGACGCTCCCCTCTCGGTTCGAGCCACGGCCTCAGCTCCTCTCTCCCTCTTTCTTTCTCTCGACTAGCAAGGCCTCTCCATTCGACCAGCGTGGGATGACCCAAGCCCTAGCTCCCGTCGACCAGCAATCTTCCCCATCGCTTCTCCTCCCATGGGCGTCCGGTTCTCCCGTTGGCTCCTCTTCTTTGTTAGGTCTTTGGTTGCGACCGGTGCGTCTTGCCCGTTACTCCCCTTGAAGCTGCAATTGGCTCTATTCCCTCTTCTCCCAACCCCATTCTCCCATCCTCAACATAGCCGCCAGCATATCTACCATCCCCCCTACTTCTTCTTTCTCCATTTCCAACAATTGAAGGGAAGTCACAAAGGTTCTTTTTGTGAGGTGGTGTAAAATTCATCGTCATGAGAAAGTTCTTTCCAGGAGGCGGTTTCTACAAATAAAAGTTAGCTAAGCAGGAGCTTCATAATCCAAATACTATGATGGAAGAAGCCAGTTGATTCTGCACAAACACGTCTGGACAATAGGACAAGGGATCTTCAGCTTGACAAGCTATTGAGGCAGATCAAGAAGTTCAAGTTGATTTTGTGGCTGCATGAGTTGATGTCACAAAGGAGATATTCTCACACCTCTATTCAATTTGTTTCACGGTGGACTAATGTTGTTGGGTTGAATATGAGAGTTGGCTCATTCATTCAGAAGCACCCTCATATTTTTGAAGTTTATACTCATCCTGTAAAAATGAATCTTTGCTGTCGAATAAGACAAGAGATGTTAGACTTGATTGTAGAGGAAGCCATGGTTATTAGGGAATCAAAAATGGTTACTGCACAGAATTTGAAGAAGCTTCTTATGATGTCCAAGAATTGTAGGCTAATGGCTTGTTAGAAAAGAATTTGGGCTACCTAACGATTTTAGGGCTTCTATTATCAGCAAGTATCCTGAAACCTTCAGATGAGTGCACCCAGATATAGTAGAATTAGTTCATAAAGATGACAGTTTGACTACCACAGAGATTGAGAAATTGAGGGAGAATGAGTGCAAGGAAAAAACGGCTCAGTGAATATCAAGCCAAGTATGCTTTCCCAATTCAGTTCCCAACAGGCTTTAAGATTGAGAAAGGTTACAGAGAAAAGCATAAAACTTGGCAAAGACTACCTTACATTAAGCCTTATGATCAAAGTGAAGTCAATTGTATTTGCACTAGTGGTGGCATTGAGCGCTTTGAGAAACTTATCGTTGGCTTTCTTCATGAATTTTTGAGCTTGACTATAGAGACGATGGTTGATATTGAAAGATTGTCAATGGATTTCAATATAGCTGTCAATCTTAGAAAACTTCTCAAACATTCAGATTTACCAATCGGGAGCAGCCTTTGAGAGAGCTTAGCTTGTGATTATTAGACAGATGTTTGAAGATTATGTTATGCTCGAGAGTTAACGTAGAACCACTTATAGTGTTCTGAGAAGAGTTATCTATGTAGAGGCGGCAGTCAATACGATGCAACTATCGAGGGACGCCGAAGGCTAATTTTAGGACGGAGACTTAAATTAGAACAAATTAAAGTGTTTACGAGCTTAAATTAAACTTATTTGAAAATGATAAATTAAAAAATAAACTTACATATATACTCTTTTTATGCAAGTGTTTGAAGACCCTGTTATACTCAGTAGAGCTTGTTGACGATCATAAATAAGACTTTTAACGAACTTGAGAATTTGTCTCCCAAAAGAATAAAATTCAGGTAAAGCTTCTAATTATCTTGATAGTTGTTTACGAGTACAAACAAAACTTATTGTGGATTGAAAGCTTGTCTTTCAATCAGAATAAGGATCAAATGAAATTTTCAAAGAACTTGTAAATAATTCGACAATTACCTACAAACTTAAAGGGGATATAATGACTCACTTATGATCAAGAATAAACATTTAATGCATTGAACTCATAAAGTTTGAAAGTTCATCAATGAGCATAAATCATATTTCTTGTTGAATAGTCAAATTATATTATGATTTATACTAAACAAGTGGGTTGAGCCATATATCACATTAAAATCATTCAGAGCAAAAAGGTATTTGAATGAGACTTGTGATAAGCCTACGAGCTTCTCAGCGACCACGAGCTAAGTTTCATTGAAACTTAGAGAACTCAATGAGCTATGAACTAAATGCAAACAAATGAATATTAATATAAATAATTGAATAAGATTTAAAAAAATTCTTAACACGACCGGATTCGCAACACATTATACAAGCGAACAGAAAACGTTAACTAAGGATTCAATTAAACTCTTGCACATATTATAAAGTATGATTAAAACCCAAATTTAATACCTCAAAAGTGTGCAAGCATTCTTAAATACACCTGCATGGGCCCCGACACTACGCTGAATGCTTAAACTTAGCGTCTAGGATGTGCGGGTTGATTCGGTTGGGAGGGCCGAGTCAAGTTAACAAAACCTAAAAAAAATCTAATGATGTTAGTATAATATCTTCAACTTAATAAAACATCTGAGAAACTAATTCTGTCATATGACAGCAGATATGATCCTCTATTACTAAATTAATAGAGTCGATAAGATCTGAAGTAGCTAAATAATAAACCACCCCGATAATGGTTGTGTTAAATGAGAATTTTAACCGGAGGGGATACTTCAATCAAAATATGATCATACTTTCAAAGCAAATTAACTTAGATTGAATCTTAATCTAAATGCAGAATTTGAAATATCATTGAGCTATAAATGTCTAAGTGAAATTCAATATCAAAGACTTAAAGCTAAAAATCCAGTTCACTTTCCGCAACTATTTGTTGGATGCGACAAATTAAGAAAACCCTAACTCTCAAAGGCGCAAAAGTCAAATCAAGTACACAACTATATTTACTCTCAAACAATCTCATGCCAACAAGGATGTGGCCATGTCCTCTGACTGCATGGCTTGGCGGACGCGTGATCTGATGATCGAGTCCAAGAATGGTTGTCGCCAAATGACCCCACTTTATCACGGTCACAACTGTAGCGTATGCTCCCCAATGGCTCGCCTTTGAGTTGTGAACCATACTTGATTGGGCATCTATTAGTTAAGGTACTTAAAACTCTCCAGACAAACATCACCCAAGTCTGAAGAATTTCTTGGGCGGCGTAACATGTTATTCTTGATAAAGATCATTGTCGGTGGGTTATTCTACTCGACTAAGTAGAATAGGGACCATGGCGGGGATGAAACCATGGGATCTAGATCGAGCGCGTCATCGTTCCCCTAACCATCCGCTTTAAGTTAAATATAATGAATTTCACAAATCTAAATTCTAAAACTCCACATCTTCTTATTATCGTCCGCACTAAGCGACTAATAGTAGCCTTTCAAAGTTCTCTCGGTGAGATGGATAATTAACTATAGGTGCTTACGCCTATAGGAAACCTGGAACTAGATTAAGTCCTCAAAAAAGGAGAGCGAAATCTCTGGTAGTGTCTTATCTACTATTTCATCTGTTTTGAAATTACACTGACACTTAATCACTCTTTTCATCGAAGAGGTCGGTGGCGAATTTTGAACTTCTGATTCTAGAAAATTCTAGACCTCTCGATTAAGAGAGTGATTTAAAAATGTCAAATTGAAATTCGAGCATAACAATAGCTTCTAAGCTAGCCTCACCATAATGTCATACAAGGCTCCTTATGCCAAACAATGTAGATTTCCCTTGAGTTAGTTTGAGGCTAGCATGAGAAAACTCTTAATACTTTAATTGGTTGATAAAATTACTAAGAAAGTTATTCGATTTGAGAATTATATCATTAAATTTATAAGAGTCAAAGAAAATATTTTGACCTTGAGCATAGATATATTGAGTTTGAAGTTTGAAATCATAACTTTTTCAAGGGTTTACAAGAGTTCAAATTACATTTCCATCCTTCTTTTCCACAAAATTTGTCTTTTTCTTAAACAATAATTTAACAATGTAAAGGGGTTTTTCTACAAATATTTTTGGTGCTCCAAACATATTATCTAGTGGCAGATAAGATTAGAGCGAGTCGCCTTAGAAGGTTTGGCCACATAAAGCGTTGGCCGTCCGATGACCCGATTAGGAGAGTAGATGTATTAAATTTGTCTTGTTAAGAAAGGTAGAGGTGGACCTAAAAAGACTTGGTTAAGATGTATAAAAAATGGCCTTAGTATATTTGAATTAAATGAGAATTTGACACATAATATGACAATGGAAAAGAAGGATTCATGTAGCCGACCCCATATAGTGAGATAAAGGCTTGTTGTTGTTGTTATTGTTGTTGTATCAAACATTACATTATCTTCTCATGTGTCTAAACTCTCAGAGATTCCCAATTCCAACTCTTGGCTTATTATTTCAAGTGCTACGTACTATATGACCAACTCTTTACACATTTATTCCATATACTCCTTGTCCTAACAACAAAATAAAATTATTGTTGGTAGGCCTTCGATAACTATTGTTGGTCAATGAGACATTCTCATAAACAAATCCCTCGCTTTGAAATATCTTCCACATACCTAAACTATTCACAAACTTTTTATCTGTCCACAAGTAAACAACAAATTCAAGATGTAGTTTTGTATTTTACCTTACACATTGTGTACTTCAAGACACAACAAAAGAGGATAAATAGACATTCAAAGAAAGAGATGTTCTCTATCACCATAATAAATCTAATGAGTGTGGATTCTCCAAAGTATCTATTATATTATAATTCCTTCCTAAAACCTTTAATTCAAATAAAGAAAAGATAAGGCTCTAACACTATGTCGTGGCAATCATTCACTTGTTATTCTCAAAAATAAGTTTTCTTTATTATTCAAAAATATCAATATTAAAAGAAATTCATAGTGTCACTAGTAAAACGCATGTGTTAGTTTTTTGATCAATAACACAAGAACCCAAAGTATTTTTTCTCACATTCACACATATATAAACCATCCTCTACACCTAACTTCTTTAAAACTTGGTGATTTGTTTCCCTTATGGATAACTACACCCATGTCATGTATCTTTCTATTAAAATCCAAATGTGATATAAGCACCATCTTTTCTATTTTTTTCAAAATGATCAAAAATTAATTTGGTGTAGAAATAAAAGAGTTAAATTCAACAATGCCAATGAGACTTTTAATCTTTCTCTCTTTGCATATTTTGATGAAAAAATAGTACATAAGTCCTTTGATATATATATATATATATAATTCAACAAATGAGATAATGAATTAAAGAACAGCCACCTACTTGATATCATAAGAGCTCACTTTTGTTAAAAAGTGAATGCACCAAAACAATATTAAAGAAATGCTATATTAATAGCCACTACATCATGAATAGATTATCCACAACCGTTCTTTGTTTCAAAAGATCACGTGTCCTAACTAAATTCTTTTCTCACTTCAATTACTTAATAATCATATTCTCACGATATTTGAAAGTATTGTCTTGGTCAATACACATCCTTAAGACAAAAAAAAATATAATCGAAGAGCAATTAAATGTGCTTTTATTAGTTATTGTTCGACTCAAAAAATGTACAAATAATATCATCCACTCAAAAGAGTGTATATGTGGATATCCCTTTCAATAAAGAAGATTTTTATTTCACTGCAACTTATCTCGATAAAAAAATATCATGCATAAATAAATCATCATTCCTTATCGCTCACCGCAACTAACAAATCTACTCCAAAACTAGCATCTCCACAAATCAAGCTTATACCAAAACTACATACTACTTAATCATTATAGTTTTACCCAATGAGGAAGGCATCTTACGTGATATCGCATTGACAAAAATAAAATTAAACCAACTATTGCTGATTAGACTGAACAAATGTTAATCATTCTCGTTATTTAACGGATAGCAAAGACGAGGAGTGACCAAGAACGAACCGAAGGAGAGGGGAGATAGTGTTAGCAGCCTTCGAACCACGTGCTCACAAGTGAGAGACCCTTATTTACATGTGCAACCAAGCCTATGTTGATCAATGAGATATTATGCTTCACAATCTCTTGCAAGCACCGACGTCGAAGCAAGGAAGGTCGACGCCCTACCAGAGCCACGCTTGACTATGCGTGAGATGCGGATTCAAACCTAAAAAGAGAGACGTTAAGGTTTGTTATAATTGTTTACTTCTTTTGTGTGTATATATATATATACACACACACACACACACATAAAGATGTTATTGTGTTGAAAACTTTTATTACATAAATAATGTAAATTAAATATTATCCTAATTTTAATAAATGTATTAAATGTCATAAACTAAGTGCACTTTCAATGAAAAGAATTATTTAGGTAAAAAGTATTATATATATATATATATATATATATATATATATATATTATATTGTGTGTGTATTTAGTAAAGATATTTTCTTCAGATTTAATTCCAAACAATATAAGATCACATGTTACTTTAAATTATAAATAAAATTATCATAATCATATGATTTAAAAAAATTATTATTTTGAAGTTTAAATTATAACAAGATCAAAATATCTTAATAATCAAAATTTATATCTTAAAAAAATATTATTTCAATAATTATAATTAAGATTTTAATACTAATTATAATAATCAATATATTTGAATTATTCTAAAATGTTAACTTTGTAGTAGAGAATAAATTAATTTTGATTGAGAAAATAGGAGTAGAAAGATTATAAATGATCATTTGTTTATTAAAAATAAAGAAAAATAATAATTAGGTATTAAGAAGAGATAAATCCATTTAACTTTCTTATTATTTGTGTAATTTATATGTAATTTTGATATTTTATTTATAAAAGTTGACGAAGGTCGTATTGATTAAAGACTAGAGATTTAAATCAACAGAATGAGTTAAGACTTGAGGTGGGTGATTACAATTTTGACAAGACTTGAGGTGGGTGATTATAATTTTGAATTTCAATACTACTTCCTTATTCTAATCCTTATGCATTTAACTAATAAGTTTTTTATTTAAGTTCTTATTAATGATTTTATTGATTGTCTCTCTATTATAACTAATCTATAATATTGCTAAAAATAAAACATGCATTAGAATTAGTTAAAGAATGCATACAAAGTAGTTTCCTTTCGAAAAAATATTTGATCATTACAGCATGATACATAAATTTTCTACAGAATAATATGCAATTGTTAGTAGATAATCATAATATCACATAGAAAGATAATGCATGTTATGATGAATGCAAATGTAAACATTATTTGTATGTGAGATTGCATATGCATGATGAAAGGTATTCTTGCCCTTATAATACTAGTTGAGGAAACAATATACCATTACAGTTTATGACTTTCCTTCCACCTCAAACAATAATGAAAATTAGACCCACACTCAGTTGTGCCAATGGGAGATTTATCGACCAAGGGTGAGTTGGAGTCTTTCCACCCTAGCCCTGTTGTGTCAATAGAGTACACATCGACCAAGAGTGAGTTATGATATATTTAGATGGTGCTCTTAAGAGGGATGTATAACTTAAGATATAAAGTTCATTAAAAGTTTGAAGTTTAAATCTTGAAAAATAAAACAAAAATTAATGCTTCAAAGTTCATGCATTTTAAAATAATCATTTAAATGACAATAATGGTCATAATTGAAATTAATATATTCAGATTATCACATAAATTTCTATGATTTAATAAAAAGATCAACAAGCCTATTGCTTTCATCAAGTTGCTATTTAAAAATTCAGCTTTAAATGAGTAAACAAAATGAGAATTTGTATCGTAGACGAGGTAACAATAGATATTTTTTGGCTTTTTCATTTTTTTTGGATTTAGGTACATTCTAAATTATTAGTAACTAAAAAATGTAAATTTTATTTCACCATCCAACCATTTGTTCCTACCTTGTTAATTTCAAGCTCCAAGGCCAAATCGTGACATTCAATCTAGTAAATATAAATCAACCAAATCAATTCCTAGTACCAAACTCACTGAGGAATTACTGAGCCTACAAAAAAAGTACAAGAACTTAAAACCAAACACCTACACACTTGTTCTTATAATGAAAATATCATTTTCATTATTATTAATTATTTATTACTAACATCCACATTATTTATATCCCTAAAATTGTCTTTTAAAGTTTTAAATAATATGAATTAGAATAATATTCTAAGAAAACAAAAACCTTTCAAAAGAATAAAAATCAAAATTGATAACATTTCCAAAATGAAAGAAATGTATAGAATGTAGTTGAGACATTACTATAAAATACAAATCGTAAAGCTAGCCAAAGGCTACACTCAAATATAAAACATTGATTATCTTGAAACCATTGTTGCAGTTATTAAGATGAGCACTCTTCAAGTTCTTGCTCATTAATAACTAATATAAGATAGAAAATATAATAATTTGATGTGAAGAATACATTTTTACATGGCGATTCAAATGAAGAAGTACATTTGGAGGCTTCATCAAAATTTAGCTTAATAAAGAACTAAAGATATGTAAACTAAAAAAGAAATTTTATGGGTTAAAATAGCACCTAAGGGAATGGTTCAAGAAGTTCACCAATGTAATACTTTACACAAGATACAAGTAGACCATACATTATTTGTGAAATACACGACTTCAACGGGAGCCTCAACACTACTACTTTATGATGATGACATCACTGTAATAGGTAATGAAGGTAAAGGGCTTTTAAAAGGAAGCTATTTCAAGAATTTGAAATCAAAGAAGAAGCAAAAATTCTTCAATGGAATTAATGTTGTACACTCAACACCATGACAATAGAAATACATAACAAACCAATTGAAATAAACAAGAAAATTGACATGCAAGCCTATCAAGAGGCCTATAGAATTTAATTATAAAGTTGTAAATGCTCCAAAAAATAAAACATTAAAAAAAGAGACTCCTATCAAAGATTTCTAGAAAGACTTATCTACTTATCACATGTTAAACCTGACATTACATATGATGCCAGTATGGTAAGTCAATTCATGCACAATCTTAAAAATCAGCCTTAGGGTTGTACATCAAATTTAGTAATATCAAAAATTAATCATAGATGTAAATTATTTAGGATGTATGGTAAATAGGTCAACTTCACAATATTACATATTTTTAATAGGCAACCTCATGACTTAGAACTAAAAAAAACAAAATGCAATGGCAAGATATACTGCATAAGAAGAATTTAGATCTACGTCACTACTTATCTACAAGCTGCTATGACAAAAGATCATCCTAAAGGATTTATGTTGAATGAAAAGGCTTTATGAGGCTATATTATAACAATAAGTCAACTACAAACTATTTCACATAATTCATGCAACATGATAAAGCAAAATCTATTTATATTTATTGGCATTTTATAAATGTAAAGCTATACAATGGTTAATCTATACTCCAATCATTGCCCAAGGAAATTTGCAAACGTTCTCAATATGAATGCATTAATGAGTGTGAATAAATCAATCTCTATCAATTCCACCATCTCTATGAATGCTCCAATGAGCCTAACAGCCATCTACTTTTATCACTTCTTTCCTCCTCATTGATTCATGGGATTATTACTGTCAGCTCACCAATCATGAAACTATCCTAATTGTAATTAATTATGCATTTGTTTTCATTCTAATCATTATTGCATATTACCTACTAGGGTTTCCCCTATAATTTATTAAATTTAACACAGAAGATAAAATGAAATCACTCATTCAATTCTCATCAGGCAACATCCTATTAACTATAATGGATGCCTCAAGTGGCTTTCTCAATAAATCATGAGATTTTATCCTGGATCTGGCTTGACATGGCCATCATCACTGCACATCATCGGGTTTCAAACTCATCACAAAATATGAAGTTTCTGTTCAGCTCAACCCAAGTAGGGTAAAACCATGGCCCACCGGTATATGTTTGCCGCGTTGAACACAAAAATAATTTTATATATATAATTTTATGATATTCAATAGCAGAAGTCAACTTTCAGTTGTAAAATAAGAGAAACAAACTAGAAAACGTCAGTATTTAAAACCACTAATCCTAAGAAGAAATAAGTTTCATGATTTCATGGTTCAACTCGAATTGCAGAAAGTAGAATAAATTAATCACTGAAATGTTTCGTAATGAGCATACAGATGGTGAGAAAACCACAGAATCAGCCTTGTTCGGCACTCCATATCTAAGTCAGCAATTTTCTCAAACAAAGAACGTACTGCTCCAGCTACAACAGCAGGGAATGCTCCTGGAAGTGCCTGTACATATTTGATAATAAATCAATCAAAAATAGAAGCTAGGCCTCCCGTCATATCATTTTCAACTAAGCACACACAAGGGATGAAGCTATGGAATCAAGTCCATGAAGCAGATTATATATTAAAAAAACAGAAAGAAAGATGTTTAGCCGGATTAGCATCCAATATGTATTAAGAAATAATCAAACATTTCTAATCAAATAAAATATCACTCAATGGAGTTATGCGAGCTAAAAAGGCTCATTATAATTGTGGGATCCAAAAATTTGCACTGGGCATCTCACGAAAGAAATTTTATGTTATTTAGGGTCAAACATTCAAAAGGTAAATTAGTTTGCAGATAAAGCACTGCTCAAATATTTTGTCCTCATTTTATGAAAACTTCAGATTTAGTTTTAGGTTTCCCATAAGTGCTTGCCTCTCCAAGCAATAAGAGAGAACTTTGGAAGAAAGCTAGTAACAAAGTCAGTAATTGCTAAGGATATAATAACAGTGATTTAAAAATTTAGGAATAAAAATTCACCATCCATAACATAAGCAAGTTATGTGGCCAATGATGGCAAACCTGTTCAAAATCACATGGTTTTATCACCCCAAATTGTCATCAGCCATGGTCTATTTAGTCAGAAAATAATCGCCCAACTAGACCGAAGAATCCTGCCATAAAATGGGCTACATCGTGCAAGTTGAGCTTACAGACTAGTGATGGATATTTGTTTAAGATATAAATCTAAATCAACCTTAGCAAATAGAAGGCTTTGAATCCTATCAAATACACTTTAAGATTTATGACTCAATAAGTAATACAACTGAGGAACTTACAGGTTATGACTATGACTGTAATTTAATAGTATCAACCGATTTAAGATCTCTGGTCGTAACTATTATTTTTATGGTATCATTTCATGACAAAGCTACACAAACAAAATACGCGAGCCACGTCGTTACTGGCGTGAGATTACTTAAGAGTTAATATAGTGATGCACTTAAATTTATAATGACTTATTTGTAAGTTTGAGTTTTTTCAAAATTATTGCCCTCGACAAGCTTTTATGGAGAATTCATAGATTTTCAATTTAAGTTTTGATGATGAATTTCACTTGATTAATTTTATATTTCATAAATTTCTTTCAAAATTTTCATATTTTATTGGATTATAACATAAAATACTCAATTCGAAATACTTATTCTTTCAAAATAGTCACCATCGGAATGGTTTAAATGATTTTACTTTATGATCATGGACCTTATCGACTCTGCATGATAATCCACAAAAGATCAATCTATCTTTTGGTCGTGATTTAAATTGAACTTAAAAATTTATTGTATTGAAAGCTTTATCGACTCTACTCCCGCATGTTCATGATCTGGTATGTGATTTGCATATGAATTGAACTTAATTAGCGATTTATCACAATGCATACTTTGTCAAGTCTACTTTAAGCATGGAAGATCAAGTCTGTGCAAAACATATGGATGAATTTATTTTGAAAATTAATCATGTTATAAACCTTAATCAACCATACTTCCCAATGGTAAACGATGCACCATAACGCAAAGCTTCTTGTAGAGCCATATGATTGCACACACCATTTTAAATATGGCGCTAATATTTAAAAAATATAAGTAAAAATATAGATAAATATGAAAGATTATTATTATATATATGTATTTAAGTGTGTATATAAAAATACATTTATGTATGTGTGTACGTCGTATGCATGTATGCTTGTATGTTATGTAGGTATGTACCTATGTCTGTATGTTTATTAATGTATAAACAAATGTCTACCTGTCTATATATATGTGTGTATGTATGTATGTGTTTGTGTATGCATGTATATATGTATATATGTGTGTATATACATGTATGTATATATGTATGTATGTATACATGCATGCCTGTATATTATTTTCATGTCAAATTTCAAAAAGTCAACTTGGCCCACATCATAAGCATCATGCGCCATTACCAATGCATGGCACAAATAGCGTGCACCATTTTGCGCCATTAACATGTATGCTATCAACTCTACGTCAAATATAAAAGATCGAGTCTATCCATTCAAACTTGTATGTCTAGCCAACATGAAGTTAAGATTTCACATTTTAAAATGAATCTTTTTTGTTAAGGCCATTGAAAGAAACATGTAAATATAAAAAGTAAAATTTCCTTTTTAGGGGGTGAATGCTTAATTTCCAACCAATCTTATCAACTCCAATCGTTGTGAGAAAGATCAAACCAATTAAGTAGTACATAAGACTGCCATATAAGCGAAATGACCCATTGGAGAGCTTGCACATATGCTAGTCTTAAAATTTAGATTTTAAAAGACATATTTTCTAAATAATTATTGATCTACCAAAATAATTGCATGTCATTCAAGGCAGCGACAATTTGAACTAATTCAACCATTAACCTACTTAGCATTCTCAATCCGTGTAATTGAGCATTTTACATATTAGTTGAAGCACATGCAAGTATTTCATCCTTAATCTCCCAACTTCTTCCAATGGGGCTTCATTAAGAATGTTAGACCTACCCACCATGCTTACAAAATTATGCACGATAAATGTCATGAGACACCATGACCAAAAGTCTTCGAACTCATCATACTTAAAAAAGTATGCATAAACCTTCAACAACATCTGCACGAAGATGCAAACACAAGATTTCTTCATCATATTGGAACTATGCACACAATTACTTATTTTGGAATTTTTCTCTATCATATTAGAACATCATGTATGGGTACTTATTTTTGACGAATTGGCACATTTACTTTGCATTTTATACCCTTATGCAGGACAGCAATAATAAGTGCACAGCAAGGCAACAGGTTTGGAAGTATAACTAAACAAGGTATAGAGGGGTAAAGGTTTCTCTTTTTTTGTGTGTTTTGATAGTGAGAAATTGTGGGAGGGGGAAAGGAAGAGAATGGAGGAGAGAAAGGAATAAGGGGAGAGCGAGAGAGCGAGAGAACTAATGGTTTATCTCTATTTAGAGAGAGAAACTAAGTTCCCTCTCTCTATCTAGAGAGAGAAAATGAAAGTGAGATTCTCTCTATTTTAGAGAGAGAAATGGAGAGGCAAGAAAGAGTAAAAGTGATAGAGATAGAAAGAGGAGTGAAAATTTACCTCCATTTAGAGAGGAAGAGATATTTATCTCCTATTTAGAGAGAGAGGAGAGAAGAAAGAGGGAGAATGAAAGTGACCTCCCTCTACTTAGAAAGAAGGGGAGAGGCAAGGGAGAATGAAATGGATAAAGAGAGTGAGAGAGAGGTAAAGAAGGAGGATGAGTTCTTTACAGGAAGAGGAGAGCATGTTGGAATAGTTAGGCAAGTAGAGAGGATAAGCATAAGTTTGAAAAGAGATTTGCATAATTTTGGAATAGGAAGCCAAGAGGGAGAGCAACACTTGTGTGCTTGGCCTAAGGGGAGATGAGTTTGGTGAGTAGGACTAAGAGAGGTGCAGGTCGATGGGGGAGATGTAGGAATGTGTATGTGTAGAAGAGGAGAGATCCAACTGGAAGAGAGTGGGTTGGGGCTCAAACAATGAGAAGGAGATTGGAGCTTAAGCAAGCTAGCGAGGAGAGCGACCATGGGTGTCTCGCGTGAAGCAGGGAAGGAGAACAGCCTGGACTACGGTCACACGTGATAAGAGAGAGGGCTTGAGTCTGGCTTAGACAAAACAATAGGAGGTCGGCATTGAGAAGAGATCAGGGAAGACCAAGTTGAAGCACATGTGATGCATGCGAGAAGAATCTAGAGTGCGGAAGTAGAGACTGAGGTAGAAAATGAGAAAAGGAAAGAGACATAAGCTATAGGTGTGTGCATATGCTTTAAGAAGGTCTGTGTGAGGCAGTAGTTTTAATTTTTTTTAACCAATTGGGGTATTTTGAGCCCAATTTGCATACATCATATCCACTTGTTATTGATTTCATTACACTCATTTGAATTGATTGCAAAAAGTTCTTATCATGATAAGTTTGGCATTAGCATGATCTATTAAATAAACGTGATGTTTGAGCAAGTTCGATGGCATTCAAAGCATTTTAGCTCTATGAGGTGTTTACATTAAGCAACTTTGATATTTCAGGCACATTATTGCAATCTATTTTGTGAACCAATGATGTTTGTGTGCGGCCAAAGCCTTTTGATTTCCATTTATGCAATGCCAAACCCATAACCAATAACTTGTCTTCTTGTCGAGTGGCCATCTAGCAATACAAGAAGTCTCTTCTAGACAATTTTTACATCTCATACATATTGATGCGATCAATTTTGTGACAGACAATATTTCAATCAATTTTGCCTCTGATTCACACGATGTTGCACTCGTAACCACTTCGTATCGAATGGAGGTATGGAGTTTATGTGAAGGACAACAATAACTAGTAAAATGAAACATAATTAACAAGTAGATGATAGATTTTGGCAAGTTAAATGAATTTAAGAAATAAAAGAAGAAAAGATTATTTTTCTCATTAACAAGATAATCACTTATGTAGTACATTCTAAAGTAGAAAATCCAAAAATATTACAAGAAAATCCATCTAACACACCAAAAGATAGAGATTTTCAGCTAGCATCCAACTAAACAATAACATCATATATCACACAAAATCTAGCCAACAATAAGCTAACATCACATTTTGATTTTGAAATCTTCACCATATATCATCAAAGTACACTATTTTTTCCTCAAAAGAAAAACATAGACCAATTGCATAAATATAAGAAAGTACTTACAAAGGCATGCTATCAAAAAAAGTTTATTATTCACAAATAGCTCATGTTTGGCTCATTAAGCAGCTCATGTTCAAATCGTTTATTAAGAAAATGAGCCAAACACATATTTTTTAAACTCAATTTATAAACTAGCCAAACACAAACAGCTCTTTGTTCGATCGTAAGCTAATATAAACGAGCAGTACACGAATAGAGCTTTAACTTGCTCAAGCTCGGCTTGTTTACACCCCTAACTATGATAACTTAATATAACTTGAACATTAAGCCTTCAAGAGACTACAACTCTGATAAAAGATACCAAATCTAACTGATAGTGCATAATTTTAATGAGTAGTTTATATTTAAGTTAATGTCAATAAATCATGTTTAGTTACTAAATAGTCAATGCGTTATACTGAGACTTCAAAAATCTCTCTTTTGGAGTACAAACTGTAATATCCCATTTAATTATTCCTAATTAATTTTTTTTCTAATTCTTCCCTTCTTATTATTCAGAGTCTGAACTCCAATCATCATTATACCACTCGGCAGCGTGGGCGGTTAGATCTCTCATCATTTCCTTCACGCGAGATCGCTCTCGTTCCTTCGCATCGACCAATTTCCTCCTCCTTTCCTTCCGACATTGTCCGTGAACAAAACCTCCATGACCTGAGCGACGAATCAATCCTTGCGGCTTCACCAGCTCTCTTCATCCATTCGTCGGCCTGGCTTGACCCGTCGATCCGCGACCGGCGTCCTCCGCCATATGTTCGCGTCTGGACTGCCTCGGTGGAAGCAATTCATTCAGCTCAGGCCGCGCCCGCATAGAAATCGTGAAACCGTCCGTAAGCGCTTCGGTTTGGGAAATCTGAACCGTCGGCTCATAGAATTCTGTTCTGGCCGTCGGAAACTTAGGGAAATTGTAAATTCTTAATTTCTTCCTATCCCTTTCTTTGACACCTTCGTTGAAATCGTGATTGAGGGTTCACTTTTGCTGCAGTGAGTGGTAGAAATATTGAGATTTATTGGCATGTTTGTTAATTTAGTTTATTGATTGAGCATAATTAATAGTAGCGTTAGAGATTTCTTTGGAGATTACTAGTAAAATTTTCTGTTTCCAAAACATGAGAAGATCAATCGATAATGTGTTAATTATGTTTCATTTATAGTTGTATGTAACTTAGAAGAGTTATTTTATTATAGGTTGTCTCGAGGATCGAGTGCACATCCGCAATATGAACAATGAGGTAAAGCATCTTTCTAATGTAAATTGTTCTTCTTATGTATGTCATTTGTTTCTGACTTACAATAAATTATGAATAAATATAAAATGTAGATATTTAAATGTTTGAATCTATATAAATGTTGATTACTTGCAATTTATGATTGAAAATATATAAATCAATGTGATAACAGGAAATGTCAAAATTGTGATAGGAAAATTTATCTGACATCTGCCTTAATAACAAAGTTCGAGATTAGTGATTAAGGATCTTAGTATCCCCAAACCGGCATTTTGAGGTTGTGTCGTTAGAATTTTCAGCGTGTGCATTAGGTATGAAGTATGGTTCGGCTAGCGCTACCTCTACTGTTTTTAAACAATCTGCACTATGAATGAAAGTCAAAAACTATATTATAAATGACATTTCAAAAAATGAAAATGATTTGATATAAACGATTTGATATAATCGAAATGAAAATGTTTGGACATTGGTGTCTGATTATGACTACAATATTATTATATTTCTACATATTTACATTTCTGCCTATGATATTGTTGATTCTGATATCATTATTGCATTCTACGATTTCAAATTTATAGATTTACATTAATACATGCGATTGTTCTTCTGTCTTGAAGATTTAGCATTCTTGTCTAAAATTTTAAATTTATGATCTTTCAGATTGAAAATTTAGGAAAAAAAAGTGGGTAGAAAGTCATTTTGTTGAATGTATAGTTTTGGGAAATTTAAGAACTTTTTGCGCATAAATTAAATGTCTTTTACTTTGTATTTGTTAAAGATTTCGTCAAGTATTTTGTGTTATGAATTAAGTTGTAGTATATGAATTGCAAATAGTTTAGTGATTTGATTGATAACCTTTCACTCGTTAAAATTATTTCGAGTTTGGAGCGTGTCGGTGAAATCTGTGAAATTATCATATTCATGAGTTGACCACAGATAAAGGGGTCATCAGGATGTGACACAAACTACAAATCAAAATAAACCATCCACCTCAATATGAGATTCTTCATCTTCCCCCTTCTTATTCCCACCAAATTCTAGAGTTTCTAAAGAACTCCAATCACCTTTCATTATACTATCCTCCAAGGTTGTAATAATTGGTGCTCTCATCAAATATTATGTATTCAACTACGCCTCAGATCACGGTCTTGCCACAACCGATTTCATCATCCAACTTCCTCAGTTCTCATTTTTGTCCAAAAAACAAAAGAAAATCTAATTTTGTTACCTTATCTCATATCCCCGATTTGCATATCCTGAGTGACTCAAATCAAATCCCACCAAGAAGCTCTTGCAATGATTTTCATCCCATATTCATAACATATTAGTCGTCAGATCTATGCTCTGCCAACTCTCAACATTGCCAAATACAACCTTGCAACTCACCCATATTGCCAAATCTACTCAAATCATTATCACGGCTCATCTCCCAATTCTAGATGTAAAAAAATCAAATTAAAAAATCAAGTATATCTTGTTAATGATCGCTGCCTCCAAATCTGAACAAAAAATCACCTTTTGCCAAATAGTCATCTCAAGAAACATTGTCTACACATCTCTAGTTTTGTCAAGCCTCATTATGACACCCATGTCCAGATCAATTAACTCACACATGATTTCAATGAGATTCACATAAAAATATCTTCCAAATTACACAACCCCTTCGGCACCATCCCCAACACCAATCACTATTGCTTGTGCTGCTCTCCACCTATATCCATACACAACTTCCCTAACACCCTCGATAATAGCCGTCCACCCCTACTTCCTCAGCTCCATATCGCTAGCACCTACTTCTCTAAAAGACAACAAAGAGCCCAACAGAATGTCGCAAATATCAATATTAGCTATGATGACAAAATAAATAATAAATATATAAAAATATGTAATCCACTATCTTTACCAGCACTAGCAATTTCAGCATCTCCCAACAATACCAATGATTTAGTCATCGATCCACAAAATGTTCTCAGCATTTAGTCTTCTCTTATTAAAGTATACTCCAAATGCAAACAACAACAGGAAGCCACTAAACAGTTTAGTAAAATGCTCCATAAAGAAAATATCAACTGATTTGGGCATACAATAAAGGTGTAAGCATGTCTTGACAAAGTTGAAAAAAACCTTTGTGAAATTTGTAAAATTATACTTCACATTTATCATGTTTAACTAGGTTCAAAATAATATATAAGCCAAATGCGAATTGGACGCCCCAACCGATAGACGAACCGCCATATTCAATAACATTATGCAAATTCAAATAGTATAAAATGAATTTTTAATGCATCAACGAATGAGAGGAGTTTTGCGATGCATTGTACTCTTAAGAAATGACAAATACCTGGTCAAGCTCATTGTTTGATTGATATGAAATGAAAGCCTCCTCTCCTATACTACATTTTTACTGCCTATGCATTTTGAAGAGAATCCTAGGATGCCCAAGCTAACCCCAATCAAACCAATACAATTACAAAAACCATATGAACATGTTGAGGAATGATTGCTGCATCAATTGACACCTAAGGAATTTTGGAAAGAAAGTGTGGCTTGACGGCTACCCGCCTCTTGTAGTTCTACTATCGTTTGCACTAACATTCCATAACATCCATAGTTTTCTTATGTAGATTTATCTAGTTCATTATGAGATTTGACCTCAAATGTAAGGTCAATTTTCAAGTGGTGGATAGATAATGATATAGTCTATAAATGTAATGGGTATTTATGTTAAAGTTAATGTGTCAATAAGTCATGTTTACTTATTTAAATAGTCAATGTGCTATAGTAAGTCATTAGATATCTTCTCTTTGGGAGTATCAGGTATGTATGGAAATGAGCCATTCCTCTTGATATGAGGTTCTTGGGTTTAAGATCAAATTGGTCCCTCAATTATTTATGAAGGAATTTTTCCCAAACTAACAGGAGGGACCAATTTGGTCCTCGACTATGTAGACCAAGTTGGTCCTTCCAATTTTAATTTAATGAAAAGTTGTAAAGAAATAATGAATCTGCAGGCATTTTGAAATAACAAAAATAAAAAGAGTAGATAACTAATAAACCCTACTCTTTTATTTTCATTCATCTGTATCAATGATTCTAGATCCGATCAAATAGTTCCAAATGGTCTTCAAGTTTAGTCATTAAATTGGTCAAGTAAAAGTTGATTTTGATCTTAAACCCGAGGTTCTCTTAACCCATCGCACTCCTCTAATTTTTGGATTTTTGGGCAAATTTGAATCATTGTTTATCATATGATCCTCCATGAGATCAAAACACTAATTAAGGGGTCATTTGATTTGTTGAATTTATAGTATAAAGTATTTGGAATACAAGTATTTCAAAATATTTGTGTTTTATTTAAAAAACTTCGAATGCAATATAAAAATTTAAGAAAGTTCAATCTCACCTCGTAGTTCATTTTTATGTATTCCAAATTCACTCAATGTTAGTTGAGTTTTTAATACACAAAAGCCATAACCATCGAAGCCCCACTTAGTGGGCCTCACCATGGCTATTGATTGCAACCAACCACTACTATCGCTCATCACTGCCCGCCTTTGTTTTTTAGTTTTATATCACTTTTTTTACCTCAAACCAAACTCAAAAAGGTAAGTTTCGCATTTGTTTTATATCAACCCAAATATCTCTGAAGTATTTCAAATACATTACATTTTAATTATATTCTATTCTTTCTACACTATTATTTTTTCAGTAAATCAAACAGCCCTAAATAATACAAGGATATTAAAATTTTAGTCCTTATGTTCTTGGCCTTTTAGAAAATTAGATCATTTATTTGTTTTCAAAGTCAACCACTTTTTATCTTAACAACTTGTGCTGGGCTTGATCAAGCAACCACATGTGACCTCATGTAAACATCAAATAGTAATGTACTGGAAAATTTTTAAAATTAAGTACCCTTGTCCTACAATTCTTCATAAATCCTTATAAATATCATTATCTCTTCTTCTTTGACTGAAGGAAATCCCTTTCGCAAATGATTGCGTATTAGAAGAAAAAAACTAAATGCTATTGGAAAATACATAGCAAGTATAAAATGGTCGTTTTCAACATCCCAAAGAAAAATTAAATAAGAATTTATAATAGAAAAGGGCCACTGTAAAACACAATAAAGAACCAAAACTACTGGATCTTTTGATCTTTTGGAATTGGAAAACATAGCAATATCATCAAAACCTGATTCCATTATTTCATAATGCAGAGACCAATTTGTGACTTTGAGAAATAGGCTACACTTAAAAAACAAATGTTTTATATTATTTTTAAATTTTCCTCTGATCACAAACTCCATGTGCAAGTTAACCGCTACATTTTTTAAAATATGGTCACTTTAACTAGAATTCTGTTAAATCAGACGCTCAGAAAAAAAAACAATAAAAACATGTTCAAATCCTTGAAAGAGTAACATGTCAGCCATTACAACAAATGTTTTCATCAGTTAGCCGACGGTTTATGTTGCAAAAGAAAGAATATCAACTGTTATCTCTTCTAATAGAGCCACTGCATTGATTAAAAATGTCATGCTACCCACCTTTACAGCTATAATGTACAGCAAAAATTAGATAAGCATTAAACTAATACATATGAATATTCAATTGTATGCATAACTAACGACCCAAAATGTTTAAAAAAAATGTATATAGTTTCAAGAATATACAAAAAATGAATGCATTTTTACAAGGGCCATCATCATCAACATCGTCAAATAGATAATATCATTTATTTTACCTTGCAAAGGTCAATGATCACCAGAGTATAATACATTGATTTGAACGGAGCTTGTGGAAGTAAAAGTAGCTGCAAGGAAAAAAGAAGGAATTAATAAATGTATTAACCGACAAAGAATTCACACAAAATGTTTCAATGAGCAATGTCACATGGAAAATTCTTTATGTAACACAGGAAAATTTACTTTCTGAACTTCAGTAAAGGTAGCTTTTCCGGTATGTTATGAACAATTGAATGTTAAGAAACAAGAGTTCATAAACATTTAAGAAAGTTAAAGATTCTTCATTCATTACTTTATTTGCTGCTAGGAAACGTATGCAGGGCCTCAGTTAAGTATCAAGTCATATCTAGAGTTTTAAGACAGATGCAAAACATGGACCTAAATGTGAGGATCACTCGGAAACTAAAAAAATAATGAAGAATTTGCATGTACATATAAATCAAGCTATTATAAGAGATTATTTTTGGCCGAGTCAAGTAATGCAAATTTTGTTATCCTTCTGCAACTTTCACATTTAAGACAGAATGAGATGCAACCAAATACAAAAGGCAGGGTGTTATGTGTCCTCAAAAAAAGGCATCAAAAGATAATAAAATACCTGTGAAAAAATTGTCTCGGCCATAAGATACTCATAGCGAAAAGGCACAGGCAGTCCAACCAAATAAGTAGCGCATTCCTTACGGCTATCTTTCCAAAAAAAAACAACAAAAAAAATCTGAGTTAATGTAAAGATTAAATATACCAAGGAAACACATATACACACCAAAATGAAATATTTTATTTGTACTTAATCAAAAGACTGTTATAATTAGTGTATATTATAGAAACATGTAAAAACAGTCACATTACATATACGGCATCTCCTTGGTCCTTACAAGTAGAACCTCAGACTAAGAAAAAAGGAATAAAAATAATGCTGACATATAGTATGTCTTGTAGTGATTAAAGGCATCAGCAATTTTGAAGTAAGAACCTTTTATTGGGAACGATTAACCAAGTCAAGAATAGTTCCCAGTTTCATCGATAGTCATAATTCAAATTGAAAGTATGGAAAGAATTCATTGAATGAATTTGTATATGGAAGAGGATGTGACTACCCTCATAGGTTCTCTTTTCGGATGGACAAGGGCACTACTAGACAACATAAATTCTCCCTTTTGATACTTCCTTTCTGATCAACCTTTGAAATATAACAATCTTAAAAAAGGTGACTAATTACCTAATGGTAAGAGTAATAATTAGAATTGTCTATTTGATTTGCCTTTTTAGGTCTTTTGAATTCTTGTAATTGAAGACCTACTTTAACCATCTAGTAGAATAGTTTAACCACACTTCATTTTTTTAAATTAATTCACCTTATTACTTCATTCATTGAGAAACAAAAATGTTTGATCACTAATTCCCATTATTGGTTGCTTTGGATACTCTTCCCCATCCTAAATGGTTCCAATTTTAGTTAAGGGTTGATGCTGATTGGATGTTCCTCCTTTTCATTTTTATAAGCAGATTGTTTTCATATATCAACATTATAAGCCACCAGCATTTATTTATCAATGCCAAAAGAAGTCATATATGTTTCTCCTTTTCTTGTCGTTGGAGCTTTGCTCTTCTTGATTTGTCTAAATGGCATCAATCTTTGAAAAACTTAAAAGTTTCAAATTTTGTTACCTGATATAGCAACTCTTGGAATGCAGTAATCAAAGTCATGCATAAGTATGATAATATTTTATCATCAATATTACCCATTAATAATTGGACTACATGCTCCTATTCAAATTGTTGCTCACATTTTAAACTCATATTAAGCTAATAAGTAATATATTTAGCTACTAATTCATCTCTTCTCCCCTTTTTCAAAATGAGTTTAATGCTAATTGTCTTCTCCATAGCACGGATAATCTTTTTATAAATATTGTCGCGAGCTCAAGAAATTCAACGTGCCATTCAAAAGTAACTCCTATTAGGCTACTAATAAATTATCAAAAGAGTAGTATATTATTGCCTCCAAAACCTTAAATTAGGTCAGGTGCTTTCTTGGGTGCCCTTGCCATTAAAAGTGTTAAATTATGACACTAAGTAGCCTTTAGGATATGACATTTGATTATACTATCAGGAAAAGACAACCATTACTCACTATTTTTTTTTTTGTCTATTCTAAATCTATGATAGCTTTAGCCTTCTCATTAATGCATGTTGGTAAAATGTTATTGATTCAATTGTGTTGGTACAACTTGAGGAGCAACCTAGAGTACTATTGAACTCACTTAAGTCCTTCCCCAGGAGCACCTTGCACTCCAAAAATTTGGAGTGTATGACTAATTAGTGGGTTGACTAAAGCACTGTTGGATGCAATAAGATTTGTAGGAAAAACAAATGTAGGGCTTGCAACAACATTCTTTTCAGTTTATTGCATCATCATTACATTCATCTTAGTGCTTAATTGAGATATTATCTTTGACCTTCAACTAACACTGCATCTATTTTAACATTCAAGCAAGCACAACAAAGTCAATAAATATGGATTCTTCTTCTCTTTCTTGTTCCTTGTCTTGCTCATCACCAAAGAAAAACTTGAAAAATTTCGTCTACTTGTCCCTATAGTGCTTCTTTAGGCGGGAGAGTACACCAAGCTCCACATGGTTTATAACTGATGATAAGATCACCTTTGGGACCATCATGAAAATCAGCAACTATAGGTTTTTTTTATTTGGGACCCATTTTAGAAAGATTTTCTTAACTGTGGATCTATAGAGTACCCTCTAGATGTATGCTTTCAAGTTTTTAATAAATATTTCTTATTCATGAGGCTCCAGCCTCCAGATCTGCTTTCCATCCCATAGTGACATTTTGACAATGAATTTATGGATGCACAATCCAAGTTATCAGGCTCCAATACTTGCCTTGTTGAATCTATCTGTTGATGTTGACCTCAACATAAGTTACATAAGCCAAAACGACCAAGCATAGCTAATTTGTTGAACTAAAAATGCAATATAGCACAAATCAAAGCCAAAATACTTTGAACATCACCGAAACTGGTCGAAACAACCTTCAATCGACAAACAAAGTTCGTTAATGCAATCAGAACGTCAAAATTGATAGAAATATATGTTCCATACAATTCGATGGTCGATGGATCGAGAAGGAGAGTCGTCGATGCACTTATGCGCATATTTGAATTAGGAGTCTGTGACGATGTCCAAACGATCTTCGTTCACGAAATTAATCACATCATTAGCATCAAAATATCAACCTATCCTATTTGTGCTTTAACGAGCATCGCGAATATTGAGGTAATACACATTTAGCTAAACATGATCGATTCCAATTAAACCAAATGAACTCCAATCGTGAAACGAACAGTATCATTTCATCTGAAACATCAAAATAACCTAAAATCGATAGCCATATAGGCTATGTGATGATACATCTATAAAAAGTCAAAATTAGTCAAAATTGAGTTTCATTTAATTACTTGAATCAATACATATATATATATATATATATATATGGATATAACACCTAACCTTAAGACTCATACCCAATGGCCTCGACTCCTATTCATCGCCGACACTATTCATCCCTCATTTGAACTCCCATTCAAATCTCCTCGCACACGTGAGCGACGCTTAACCCATCCTCCTCGTCGGCTCGAGTAAGTCGCAATCTCTCTTGTTCCTTGGTGTCGTCACCCCTCCCACACGAGAACGGGAAAACTCCTCACTCCGACTGCTACAACTCATCTCACATCCAAGCCACACGAGCCTCTCCCGTTCACTGCATACTACCGAACCGAGCGAAGCTTCTTTCAGCAAGTATCTATCCCTCTCTCTTCTTAACTCTCTCCTGCTTTGCCTCGTTGAGCCATCATGACCGTAGCTGAATCCCCTCTCCCAAACTCAAGTGCTTGCTGCTCCACCCAAGACCAAACAACCAAGTCATCCCATCTCCTGCAACCATTCCCTAACCGATCCATTTCCTACTGCAATCCATGCATTCCTCTAGCCACACAAGTTCGTTCTCGCTATATGGTCAAGCAAGCCATCAATTTCCAAGGAATCAAGTCTGTCTCCTCTAAGATGTTGAATGAGCAATTCTCACTCTCTCTTCTATGCAAACAACATATGAAAATCGACATATTTGCCTTCCTCCTCATTGCTCCACATCAATCTTCCCTATCACTTACACTACAACTCACTTGTGACATCTAACTCCAAGCCACTTGCAAGCACTATGCTACTCCTTCACTGAACTCGTTCCTTGTTGCTTTCCCTAAAATCTAAACTTCATCAATTTAAAGCCTGTAGTTGTAGTTTAATCACCATGGCTAATAACCTGCAAGCCTATTCTTCTCCATCTACTCCTCCTACTCGTGCTTGTTGGAATTCCTAAGTTTGAGCTAAATGGTAATCCAGGACATGTAGTCTTAAGAGTATGGTTAATGACACAGAATATAATCATTTTGAGAAATAATTTTATTCAATTATTTTCTTTTAGATTTTTTTCCCAAGAACTTTTATCCCTAACTTTAGAAGTAAATAAAGTCTTTAAAGATCAAGAAAATAATGATGGCCTCTAAAGGTTGTCACAATTCTTCGTACCTTTATTAAGTTAAATGTGCAATGAAAATTTTATAATGGTTGGTAGGATAATTTCTTCATCAGTGAAATTTCTCATCAAACTCAAAACCTAAAAATGGTTGTAAATAAACATGAGAAATAAATTTTGCTTTAATCAAAGCATATTTATAATGTGGCAATTTTTCTAACTTCTCGAGCATCAAATCAAGACAACACGCAGGGCATGGAATCCAGTAAAATACAATCATTTTCTCCATTAACATCCTCCTTGCAAGTTGTATGCATTTATCTTATCTATTATGACTTGAACAACTATGACTTTTCATAATACTTTAAAAATGTCATCAACTATTTTGAAAAATAGAGATGTATCATTAGCAAAAGTTGATGCATCAATAAATTTCAAAAACATTGTGGCATGACAATTGTTAACAAGTTAATAATGCTCCTTTGACTTACGTTTAACCAGCTATATGACATTATTGTTATCACAATTCAGCTCATGACCTCTTCACTTCATTAATGATCTATATTGTTGTCTTTGCTTCTTCATCAAGCATCTACGATTGAAACTCATACATGCTAGTAAGATCAAATCCTCGAAGTATGCATACATATATGCATCCATTTACATACATATACATGCATTGCCTTGGTGCATTGACTTGTTAAGAACCTAAATAAGAATTATTCTAAATCATTTCAATTGTATTTCTTTGAGCTTTTAATTTTTCAAGTATCTACATCTTCCATTTTAACATCATCTGGCACATTTTAACATGTTCCAACAGAAATTTGAGTACAACTCAACTGATCTTTCTATCTTATAATATCACAGATAATTCTCTTATAATTTTACATAGGCATACAATTTTTAACCTTAGTTCTTCAACTTAAGTAATATGTTTACAAATTGGATCTTTTCTTCTAATACAATCAACCATTTTAACAAACCCAAATAATTTATAAAAAAAAAAGTTAAAAAGATAATGAAATAAAATCAATTAATAAATAAGAATAGTTAAAAAGTTAATAAAAAAGTTTAAGAAAATTCAATTTATAAAAATTAAAAAGTTTAAAAAAGAAAATTAAAAAATCCAATCAAAAACAAAATGAAAAATTTTATTAACAGAAAAAAGTTTAAAAAATTAAAAAGGCAATTGAAAACAAAAATGAAAAAAAAAATAGTTAAACAAAAAAATTAAATTAAAGAAAACTCATTCAAAATAATTAAAAAGAACAAATTCTAACCTCTTGGTAGGCACATCTTCACAAGCTCACAACGCTCGAGTTCCGCATACACTTGCATTGCTCAAACTCCATCCATTCCTCTCTTGCTGCTCTCCCTCCCTACACACATCTCTCAATCTACTAGCTAACTCAATCTCCATTCGTCTCCCTCCATCTCAAGTTAAACTAATCTATAACTAAAAGCTTAAAGCCTTGTACACTCTTACATATTATTTTAAAATTTAATTTTAAAGAAAAATAAATTATTTGAGACGTTAACCTGAATTGCCCCAAGGTATAAATCATCAAATGAAAAAAAATATATCGTGAGCTCATTCAAAACAAAGGAAAAAAATTGCAACTCTACAAGGTGACTAGGCATCCCCTACTAGGACAGGAGTCAAGGGTGAGCGTGCCAAATATATTTTAAAACCATGAATAATATTAAAGAGTGTGAATACCTTAAAAATTGCTGTGATAAAGGTTTGATTTCAAACACCAAAACAAAAGGACAAGCCAGAGAGATATAAGCTTTATTATTTCACAAATGTTAAGTATGATTAATGTTTTGCATGAACAAAAAAAAATGAATTAAACAAAACCATCACAAATAAACTATATACATTACAATGGAAGCAATTCAAGGCATAGTATAGAATCAAGCAATAAACAAATGCTAATTTTCATTGTTATTTGTAAAAAAAAAAAAATTTCCGGAAGAAAGGGAATGATACTGAAACACAAATTTAATGTAAGAGAAATTTGTGGCAATAACTTCTTAATTCTTTAACAACTAAACAAGTTGGCACCCACATTAATTGTAAACCTTAAAGAACACTTTCTACAAAGGAGGAAAGGTATTTTACAAACCAGCCATTGAAGAAAAGAAGTACATCAAGCAAGTATTCTTCAACAACAAAGCGATCAATAGGTTGCATATCCTGCAAATACAAAGGAATGTATGTTTAAGAGAGAAATTAAGATATATATGCCAAAGAATCAAGTAGAAAAGATTCACAGGTTGCCAAAATACTGAAGTTAGCAGGTGATAGTAGACACCATCATTCTATTTCAAGGGTAGTACTTTGCATCACCATGATCATCAACCTCATCCCAATAGCTTGTGGCAGTCTTTATCAATACTCCTCAATTAATTTCTGGTAATTGTACATGAGGTGCGCTCTTTTTTTGCAAGGATAGTATCTTACGTCCAAAACATCAAAAAAACGCACAGCATGAAAATCATCACTGCTATCATAACCTCTTCAAGCTAGACACATTAATGAAAAGAAAGATACGACTACTCCTAACTGCAATTCTTGTTCATCGTATGTGGAAAAAGAACAGAAGACTACTAACGGCACATAATTCTTGGATTTTTCATTAATACCAATAAATCAACCAGTTAATAATAGAGAAGACATAAGGACCAACCTTGGTAAAAGAATAAATAACAGAGAAGACAACGCCCAAAATAGTTAAGATCATAAAAGAAATGTCAGAAGAAACACAGTTAAAATACCTCAACTTTATTGGATGGAAATATATTTAACCTCTGCAGCCTTCTAGGATACTTAAGCTCAGCTTCATGTTTCTCCCTTTCAATAGAAATAGTAGACCGCATTGATGAAACTGAAGATTGGTGAGGACAGTTGATAGGTGAAAGCGTAAAAGCCTTCCCAGCTACAAGCTGTGCTTCAAATAGCAGGTAAGGTTTTGGCACTGTTGTGAAAAAAATTGCATCATTTTCAGTTACATGTCAAAGATTAGCATAGTGCACAAACTTTTAAATAAAATGGAAGTGAACTTAATATTAGCATATATGAAGAAGTGTGAGAATTACAATCATCATCATCAATGCAAATACTAGCCAATTTTTAAAGAAGACTAGTACATCAGGTTTTAACTTTATTATTATGCACAAATCCTTTTGCACAACTTGGTTCTTTTGACCAACTCAATTTCCTACTTAAGTCTTTCATACTAACTCTATTCACCCATCTTCATAGTGCATCTTTGGCCCTTCACATTGCATGCCTACACTAACCAAGTTAAAATATCACAACCTTATCTTAAAGAGTATTGTTACACCAAAACAACAACAACAAAAATCTACACAAATAATCAATTGGACCCAATTTATAGGTGAACCAATCAAGTTGGGGAGAGTGATGTCCACATTTAATCGGGAAGAGTTCTTTCTTGTCGACCTTGTCAAATGCTTATGTAGTATGAGTTTTTGTGTAGATTTTTTTTTATAAACTTATTTCTTTTTTCTTAAAAAGGATAGATAAAATAAGTGGATGATTAAGAAAGAAAAAAAAAAGTAATATACCTAAAATAACATAAATAGAAGCTATTCAAAATGATTTGAAAATAATAAGTTTAACCCATGAAGCATATAGCAAGAATGAATAGACAATAAGAATTTATAAAGCAGGCTTCAAAGAACTAGAATAGAACTAGAAATGATGATGATGATGATGGTAATGATCTTATACAAGTGTTTTTGCTGATCCTCTAAGACAATTATTTCACTATCCTAGTTAGTTTTACTCCATATTTATCTTAGCATTGATATTTCTACCAGGCTCAAATTGATTTTTAATGACTTTATTGCCAAATACTTAGATCTATAAAGCACAATAAATTTAATTGTAATTTTAAAAAATCCACCTTTAAAGTCCCCCATCATAACTCATTTATATATTTAATACTTGAGAGAAATTAATGCACTATAACAAACCAACTTTAAATGTAGAAATTAGGCTGCATTTACAATCTTATTCTTTCATATATCATATTCAATGTACTTAAACTTATCATGTATAGGAATTACTTAATCACATAAAAATATTGATTAGGAATTACCATATTCACATATGTTAAAACTACTTGACAAATAATTATATTATCTTCAATCAACCATTATCTTCATATTTTTTTCTTCTCTGTTCTCATTTTACACTTAATTTGAAAATAATATCACATACAAAACTTTGTAATTTGCAAATAGCCCATCAAGGCATTTTGCACTTAGTTTGAAAATAATATCACATACAAAACTTGTAATTTGCAAATAGCCCATCAAGGTATATCACTTTGAATATCCTGTTGATCATTGATGTAACCTATTGTGATTGGAGACTCTTAGGTCAAGATACAACTACTACAAATGAGGAATCGTTACAACAACAACAACAACAATAAGCCTTTATCCCACTAAGTGTCATATATATGAATCTTTGTCTCATTGTGTCTATTATGTGTCAAATTCTCATTTAATTCAAGTATCTAAGGTCATTTTATACATCTTAACCAAGTCTTTTAGGTCTACCTATCTTTCTTAACATAAAGCAAATCTGCATCTACTCTCTTAACCCATCATGGACGGCGACATTTATGTGGCCAAACCATCTAAGGCGACTCTCTCTTATCTACCACCGGAGCCAACTTTTTTCCAAACATACTCATTTCGCATCTTATCTCTAAGAGTAAAGCCACTCATCCACCTGAGCATCCTCATCTCTGTAACACTTAACTTAGTCTTATGCTTCTCTTTTATTGACCAACATTCTGCACCATAAGTCATTGCAAATGAGGAATCGTTACATGTGCAATTAATAAGTTCAAAATCCCAATGATAAAAAAGTTCTTTCCTTAAGCCAACCAAATTATTTCTCATAGAACTCATTAATACGACTTTTCAAAATCAATTCAAAAAATGAAGATCATTTAAAGGCTCTTTATATTTTAAATCAATTTTCATAGATCAAACTCACATGATCAATAAATAGGATTTAAGACCAAATTGGTCCCTCAACTATTTATGAAGGATCAATTTAGTCCCAGACTAAACATGAGGACCAATTTAGTCCCATGACTATTTGATCAGAGACCAAGTTGGTCCTTTCGTGGTGCGATGCGTGAATGAAAATGAGAAGAGGGTAGGGTTTATTAGTTATCTTCTTATTTTTATTTTTTGTTACTCCGAAAATGCCTTGTAGTATTCATTATTTCTCTACAACTTTCCGTTAAATTCCAAATGGAAGGACCAACTTGGTCCTTGATCAAATAATCAAGGGACTAAATTAATCCTCCTGTTTAGTCTGGGACTAAATTAATCCTCCATAAATAGTTGGGAAAGAAATTTGATCTTAAACCCTCAATAAATATAAACTGATCAATTTAATGTCCTATACCTATTCACAATTTCTATATAAAAACTTATCTAAATAGAACTAATTCTATGATAACAATGAAATTTCTAAGACAATATCATATTTCCCACGTTATTACTTAATAACATGATTAAAATTTGATATCTCTATAATTATCAAAATTTCTAAAAATCACCATCATTAACGTAGAAAAGTAACAAAATATTTCCTATCTAATGATTTTACATCAGCTTTATCTTTAAAATATTATGAAAATATTTATTAAGCAAACTAAACAGATCCCATATCTCTTCAAATCTATCTACATACAATAACAAGAACGGACATTTATCCCACTACGTGAGGACGGCTACATCAATTAGTTTCTCCATTGTGTCCTATTAAGCATCATACCCTCATTTAATTCTAATAAATTAAAGTCATTTTTTATACTTCCTAACCAAGTCAACTTAGGTTTACCTCTGACCTTTCTTATCATAGGTCAAACCTAATAATATCTACTCTCCTAACTGAGTCAACAGACAATTGGCATTTCATATGACCAAACCTTTCTAATCTTATTTACCACTAGAGCTACTCCAACCTTTTCATGGATATAATCATTTTGCATTTTATTTCTCTGTGTAAAGCTACTCATCCACCTAAGCATCCTCATCTTTGAAACACTTAATTTTATGTTTCACTTTTAATGACCAACATTTTACGCCATAAAGTATTGCAGATCTCACCATCATCTTATCAAATTTTTCCGTAAGTCTAAGCGGTACTTTTCTATCACAGAATGTGTGATGCATCCCTCCACTTCAACCATCCAACTTGAATTATACCAATAACATGCCCATCTATTTCACCATCACTTTGAACAATAGACCTAAGATATCAAAATCATTCGCTTTGTATAATGACTTGAATTTCTATTGTCACAACCCCACCACTAGATCTACTACTACTAAAATTATACTCAATGTATTCCATTTTTGATATGCTCAAATGAAAACCTTTAGCCTCTAAGGTTGACCTCATAATTCAACTTTATCTTGAACTCCCTCTCTAATCTTATCAACAAGAAGGATATTATTAGCAAAAAGCATACACCAAGGTACATCCTCCTATAAATGTCCAATAAGCACATCCATAACACAACAATATCATAAAATATATTTTATGATAGTCATGATTCAGAAATTTAGAACATTCTAATGTTTGTAAAGTGTGATACCCATGTGTGGCACCTAAGACACCAACAAGATGGCAAATCAAGGAAAAAAATCGATAAAACACAAGTAATGAAGCTAACAAAGGTAGTGTCTTTTCCAAGATTCATACATATAAGAGTTATGCATGCACCCTACAAAGTGCAAAGTATCTAACATATCTAAATTTTAGATAGGCCAAATTTTAGAACTTGGTTGCCACTTACACAAGAATAAAGGTATCCTCTTAAAGGATTCCTATGCTAAATAATCAGAATGATAAACGTTAGATATGTCAAGCTTTTGCAAGGCTAGTCATTAATCAATGGTTTCATGCACAACAGTTGAGGATAAAAAGCTTCTCACAGTCACAAGTCAGTCAATAGACCATGTTCATCAAAAATATAAATGTTTGGTATACAAGGAACACACTTCAAATGTGCATGCTGGTACACCTTCGAAAAACAGAAGCTTTGAGCAGGGCAGGGACACCTTCAATGCCTTAAATAAATCATACTGATTTCAAGACATCACAATCAATCAATTCTTGCATTCCCCACTCAAGCTTTTGCAAGGCTAGGCATTAATCAATGGTTTCATGCACAACAGTTGAGGATAAAAAGCTTCTCACAGTCACAAGTCAGTCAATAGACCATGTTCATCAAAAATATAAATGTTTAGGTATACAAGGAACACACTTCAAATGTGCATGCTGGTACACCTTCGAAAACAGAAGCTTTGAGCAGGGCAGAGACATCTTCAATGCCTTAAATAAATCATACTGATTTCAAGACATCACAATCAATCAATTCTTGCATTCCCCACTCAATCAGTACTTTGACTTCTTCTTTTTTTCTTTTTTCATTTTTTTTGCATTTGTACTGCCACACCACCAAAGTAATTAAATGGAAAATTTAAAACCCTAGTTTATATTAATTTCATCAAATAAAATATTCAGTAAAGAAGTAATTATGACCACCTATAAACCCTCAAAGCATGGGTTTTGGAAGTTATCTTGACAGATGCACTAAGTCCACAATGCCCGTGTTTTAATGCTCCTCCCTTCATTCTTTCCAACCATACTCATTCAACCTTATGGTCTTACACAGCAAGTTCCTCCTCCTCTCTCGATTAGCAAACCACACACTTCAAGTGGTCTGCATGCTCCACACTCCCAATCGTCTGTCTACAACCTAGTATGGTATCAAGTAAAACAACTAAAAAGAAGAAACATCGATAATTCAAATAAGATAAGTTCTGAAAATTCAGCAGTTTTCTTGCATTTATGTCTTTTGCAACAAAACAGTGCGCCACACACAAACAAAAAATCACCCTCTCAAATTAACCAATGGTATGTTTTTCTCTTTCCAACTCACCTATAAATGCATGCAAACTGTTCCCTACTATCTCCCTTCACCTTGATACACAAGTTTCTAGATGGCAGTAATAACTTTTATGGGAAAGGAACGTTTGTAATGCTTAGCACTAGTTTCTATGGAATTTAAAGAAAGTAGTTCATGAATCTAGTTTATCATTTTTTTTCTTTGATGGAAACATTGGAGAAGATTGTCATCTTTTAAAGAACATTACTTAAATTATGAAGCCAGAAATTAACTTTGATCTCCCCATCATTGCCTTCAGGAATTAGTGTGCATTCGTTGTTCCTCGAAACTTAGGATGCAATATGACCCTTCATGAAATATTAGCAATTGAGATTCTAAACTATTAAATATCAAAGAAAGAGAAGTAATGCATCAGAAAGCTTCAAGATGATTTAACCATATTATTCTATCCAAATAACTAGAATAAATATAGTCAAACGATAATATTCTGATAGTATAAACGTACATAAGAAAACATAGCGATTCAGATGTCATTCCCAAAAGAAAGGACTAAAGAGCATACCACTATCAGCTTTCCAGCCATTATGGGAAAGAACCTGTATGCGATCCCACAAATCCTCTAGAAAATCCTGTCAGGAAGAACGATTAGAACATAATAGAAGACTAAAAACAACCAGAAAATTGCACTTGAAATAATTCATTAAAGATTATAACCTTAAAGTTCCTTGCTATTCATGTAATATGCACAACAGATGCAATACAAGGACAAAAATCAATAAAATGCGGCAAAATTTGCATAAAAACAGCCTTCCCAATATCCCTTAACCAAATAAGCCATGGCATGACAAACGTTAAAAGAAACGAATATTACCAAGAAGCAAATACTATATAAGCAAATATGGAAACAAAAGAAAATTATTATCATAAATAATCCATATAATTTTTTTTTTTTTACAATGCCAATCTCATTTGTTCGCATTTTTAAGCAGCGAAAATTAGAAAATAATTCACTAAATGGAATAGCACAACATTTTAAGCATATTAATAGCAGCACCACAAGAATAACGTAGATGCAAACAAGGTAAATCCACAACAACAACAACAACAATAACAATAAGCCTTTATCCCACTATGTGGGGTCGGCTACATGAATCATTCTTCTCCATTGTATCCTATTATGTGTCAAATTCTCATTTAATTCAAGTAAACTAAAATCAACTTTTATACATCTTAACCAAGTCTTTTTAGGTCTACCTCTACCTTACTTAACATAAGACAAATTTAATACATCTACTCTCCTAATCGGGTCATCGACGGACGGTCGACACTTTATGTGGCCAAACCATCTAAGGAGATTCTCTCTAATCTTACCTGCCACTGGAGTAACTCCAAACTTTCCCGAACATACCCATTTCACATTTTATCTTAAAGAGTAAAGCCACTCATCCACCTAAGCATCCTCATCTCTACAACATTAACTTAGTCTTATACTTGGCTGATTAGCTTGAAAATTGGTGTGATTGTTCCATAGGATCACCTTTGCCTCCTATAATTTTTTCTAGATTAACTTCTCTTTTATTGGCCAACATTCTGCACCATAAATCATTGCAGGTCTTACCACCATCTTATAAAATTTTCCCTCAAGTCTAAGCAATGCTTTTCTATCACACAATAAGCCAAATGCATTCCTCCACTTCAACCATCCAACTTGAATTCTACTAATAATATCTTCATCTATTTGACCATCATTTTGAACAACAGAGCCTAAATATCTGAATCATTCACTCTTTTCAATGACTTGGTCACCCAATGTCACAACACCACCACTAGAACTTCGACAACTAAAATTACACTCCATATATATATTCAGTTTTAGATCTACTCAAATAAAAACCTTTAGACTCTAAGGTCGACCTCCATAATTCAAGTTTTTCTTGGACTCCCTCTCTAGGCTTATCAATAAGAAGAATGTCATCAGCAAAAAGTAGACACCAAGGTACATCTTCTTGTAAATGCCTAATAAGAACATCCATAACTAAAGCAAAACGATAAGGGCTTAAAGTCGATCCTTTATGTAATCCAATTGAAATAGGTAAATATTTTGTCAATCCTCCTTGTGTTTGGACACAAGCAACAGCTCTAGTATACATATCCTTAATGACTTGAATATAACCAATATTAACTTCTTTCTTTTCTAGAACTCTCCAAAGAATATCTTTTGAAAATTTATCATAAGCTTTCTCTAAATCAACAAATATTATATGTAGATCCTCTTACTTTTTCTATACTTCTCCATCAAATCTCTTAACAAATGTATAGTATCCATAGTAAATCTACCTGGCATGAAACCAAATTGATTTTGAAAAACTTTTGTATCACATCATAACCTATGCTCAATTACTCTCTCCCATAATGTTTATGTATGACACATTAACTTAATTCCTCTATAATTTGCACACTATTGTGCATCACCTTTATTCTTAAATATAAGAACCAACAAACTCTTTCTTCACTCATATAACATCTTTTTAGTCTCTAAAATAACATTAAAACGATTTATAAGCAAAGAAATTCCTTGATCTCCTAAACATTTTCACACTTCTATTGGAATATCATCAGGTCCTACTATTTTTCCACACTTTATTTTCTTTAAAGCTTCTCTAATTTCAAATTTATTAATACGATAATAAAAACAAAATTATCTATTTTTGTTTGGGTATTAAAGTTGCTAAAATCAATCGTATTTTCAGATCCTTCATTGAAAAGTTTATTCAAATACCTCATCCATCTATTTTCAATATCATTTTCTAAGAAAAATCTTTATGATTTTTCTTCACTCAACTTAATCTTTACTTCTCTATCTTTGGTTGGCTAACTTATACATACATCTTTCACTCTCTTTGGTATCCAATCTATTGTATAAATCACTAAAAACTAAATTTTTTACATCATATATTGCTTTCTTATAATCTCTACTGGCTACTTTATATCTTTCTCAATTCTTCAAAGTAAATCTATTCGATAAAAAATAGAAATTTTTCATTAATGGGAGTATCATATTTTTGAACATTTGTACATGATAGCATCATCACCATTACTATAATTAATCACCATCATCAAAGTACAAACATTGAAAAAAATCTACAATCATCTTCTAATTACAAAAGTTTTCTAATTTAAAAATTGACATATTGTCATAACCACAATCAACATGGAACAAGTTGATGACCATCATGATCATCATTTAAATTTAAAAATAATTCAAAATTCAATTTAATGATGAAGTTACGAAAAACAATTTTATTTTTCGTAAGAAAAGAATGTGTCATCATTATCTTCAAATGAAGAGTGGAGCAATCAATTAAAAAATTAATCATCATGGAATAATAATATGGGAACATTCTCCTTATGATGAGTGTGGCCTAATTTTATATATTTGAAAGCATTCTCTACCTTCCATTAAAAATCCAATGCTAAAAAAAGGAAAGTATGAATGGTGAATTGAAGTTCAAGATACAATTATATTTTATTTTCAAAATTTCACTAGGTTAATCAAGCAATCAACCAATCAAAAAAAGAAATCAAGAGTCTATAGATTGATGAAGTAATCAACCTTTACGAAGAACTTATGAATTTTTTGTTTCATTAAATTGAAATAAAAATTTTTTAATATGAAATGGCCTTGTGCCAGAAAAAAAAATTGAATTCTCTTGAATTGAAATAATATAAGTTGTTGCATGTATGCAATAAAAGGAGAAGCTTCATAAAAGATGACATAAATAAAGAAGAGATTATCTTTAAAATGAAAATAATAGCATAAAAAAATAAAAATATAATTTCTAAGCATACTCACCCAAATAGCCTAATATGAGGAAGCCACCAAGCTTTAACTTTCATGGGAACAAGCAACATTGTATATGATTTTAACCCAAAAAAATTTTAGTTTATTGTCCACAAAAAGTTATTAGATAGTGATAACAGCTTTATCACAAGTTCATGAAATAAGAAAATACATCTATAAAGGATGGGCACTTCATTAATCCATAGATTCTTAACTTCATTTTTAATTGCTAGTGCTTGATCGGTTGATTCTCCTCACAAATAGCTTGGAAATAAAATATGGCTAGATCCTAAATTTTAAATCACTGCTGATTTTTTTTAACATTGGAGCCTTAATGAAATGTCAAGAGAGACAATAACAACAACAAGTCTTAATCCCACTAGGTGGGGTAAAGAGAGAGAATGAGCAAAATCCCACCATGCTTCTAAATATGTAAAATTACATTATGTTTATATGGAAGGAGAGTAGTTCCATATTATTGCTTCCATGATGGCCAATTTCATAATTGCTCCACCCTTAATTGAAAATAATGGTGACACATTATTTCCATTAAAAATAACATTTTTTAACTTTAAGTGGTGGTCATTATGGTAATCAACTCTATCCATAATAATCGTGATGGTGATGGCAAATTAGAAAACTTTCCATGAATGGATGATAATTTATTTTTCTAGGTTTGCACTTCGATAATGGAGATAATCAATTATGGTGATGCATTGATAATAACATGCACAAACTTTTTAGAATAATATTTTTTTCATTAATGAAGACTTTCCATTTTTTTGCATGAAATTACAGTACGTGTTATGCATCATTCTCCACTTCTTTAAGGAACGATATATTTAGAGTTTAAAATAATTGCCAAAAGTTGACACAACATTGCTTGCATGATACAAGTAAAAAAAAAAAAGTGGAAGAAAACAGAACATAATAACTAAGAAAGCAAAGAAAATAAATAAATAAATTAGAATATAACTTAAATAATTAAGATAACCACCCGTAACAAATTGAAACTCTTTGTTCCAAGCAATTTTTAAAGAGACACTAAAAAATTAATCTAGTTGGCCACCAAGCCCAAAACTTCATGTAAGATTGTAGAAAAAAAAAATTTTAAATTTGTGTTAAGGATAGGAACAACTATAAACAAATCACCAAAACACCAAACTTTGAAGATTCGCAAACTCTAAACAAGGCAAATTCAAACTATGCCCAACTTTGAGAAGTATGCAATGACTTCGAAATTTTCCAAACTATTTTGAAAAATTCAACATTCTGTCCTGATTGTCTCAAAAAACAATTTTAAATTCTCCCTTCATGATCAAATTCAAAAAACTATCATCATCAAAAGATTGGGAATCAAATACTCAATTGCAAATCTAGCAAAGTTATTTTGTTTTATATTTGCATAAAACCTTCAAAGCCTTTAATAAAAAAAAATCATTTTCAAGATGCAAACTCTCAAGCCATTTTATTTACAAAGTAAACCATAAGTTCAATTCTTACACAGAACTCGATCCTCTACATATATGGATGGAGTTAATACGATCTACAATGCAACTCATATTTAAATAAACTAAGACAATATGCAATCACAAACTAGATTTATTGCAAACAAAATACTTTAAACAACCCTCCCTAATGATAGTCATGTTAACAATAAGTTCCAACCGAAGAAGATTTTATTATAAAAAAGTAATCAAATTATAAAATTAAAAATTTGACAGTTAAGTTAAAAAATAAGTGCCCATCCATCCTCCATACTAGCTTGCTAAGAGTAATAAATTTAAAATAACCTAAACTCACAAAAAAATCAATATCATATCAAGTGTATTTTTATAATCATTTTCAAGTACGCCAATAAGGATGTGGTATGTAACTCTAACCAAGTGTTTAGCACAAAGCACACCACTAAGTTACAATTACGCTTAAAGTACACTAAACAAGTGGTTCACCACAAAATGTGATCATTAAATTATGATTATAACCTATGAAGTACCGACACACCAGATACTCGTCACATGTCGGCTGACGGTCGGACACGCGACCGGCCGACGCTTCCGTGAAGTGTCGACCACATTGACAATGTGGGCATGGGAAGAACACCAGTAAGACACGACAATTTCTAAATTACGAGACACGTCCCGCGTATATTACCTATGTCGAAGCCTTCGAAGAGCATTTCTCTATTTTTGCGTCGACAAAGCCAAATCGACGAAGTGGCACGGGTCAATCGATGAAGCGGCATAAGTCAGTCGACGAAATGACACGAGACAGTCGACGAAGCCCTAATCATCGACATCGTAACATCTACAGCCATCTACCTTGTCATAGTCAACGAAGCTTTAATCGACGGGTCTTGTGTAGTGGACGAAGCCACGCACGATGATCACGAAGTAGGCCTACCCACTTTCTCCTACATTCGACGTAACCATTCATTTAAGAATCCCTAATTGATGGATCATGTACAGTTGACGAAGCCGCACACGCCAATCACTAGAAAGCCCTGCCTGCTTTCTCCTGCAGTTGAAGAAGCCATTCGCCAAGGAAGCTATAATCGAACGAAAGGTATTTTACTTTATTTTATATTTTTGGTAATTGTTATTTTATATATAAGCAAAATAATTTTTTTGGACTGTAGCAACCTATGGTTATATTTTGCTCTAGTATTTGTTTTGGGACTATAGCCATCCATGATTAAGAAAGAAATTGGTATAGGGAAAACACGTATGTCTTTAGATGATTTGCTTTTATATAAGATAGATACTTAATCTCGTCCTCCATATTCTTGGTAGTTTTTATGTTTTATCATTGTTGGATTTTATTTTTAAAACTTATGTGTGTATGTGTGTCTATATTCCTTGCTAAGTGATAGGATAATGACCTCCAAAGCAGGTGCTGAAAATGCTGACCTTGCAGAAGATGAAACAAAGCCTTTATGGAAATATGTTACAAAAATAGAAAAAGTAGGGGCTATTGGAGGTGGAGGAAATGTGGAATTTCAGTGCCGTCTTTGTATGTGAAAAATTAAGGGAACTTATTCTAGAGTGAGCGCACATTTGCTTAGGCAACCTGGGTTAGGCATCTAATCATGCCACAAGATTACTTCAAGTCGGCTCCAAGAAGTTCAAAATTTTGATTCTAAAGCTGAACATAAAGTGTTTGGCTGTCAAAAAAAATCCTCTTCTTTCTTCCGAGCAAAGTAGTACAAGTCAACAAATAAGTAAACATTTATTTAAAACTGAGGATTATGATCTACAAAAGACAAAAATTTTATGATCAAATGCTATTGAAAGAGCATTTAATTTACATGTAAGAGAGCACTTGCATGAAAAAATTGCCAGAATGCTCTACTTAGCAACTCTTTCTTTCCATCTAACAAGGAATCCATATTACTTTAGTGCTTTTTCATATGCAGCAAATAACAATATTAGTGGATATATCCCTCCTAGATATAACCTTCTGAGAACAACACCTCTTCAAAAAAAAAAAGAGCAAATTTTGAAAGAATGTTTGAGCCAATAAAGGAGACAGAATGAAAAGAAGACACTATTATTTGTGATGGATGGACCAACGCACAACATAGGCCTCCTATCAATTTCATGCTCGTTACAGAGTTTGAACCAATGTTTATAAAGGCTATAAATTATGAAGAAGTATATAAAGATAAATTCTATATTGCAAATCAAATCAAAGACATGATTATGGTGGTAGGGTTAGATAAAGTTGTTCAAGTCATCATTGACAATGCACCAGTTTATAGAACTATAGGGATTCTGATTGAGTCACAATATTCTCATATTTTGGACACCTTGTGTTGTTCATACTTTAAATCTTGCATTGAAGAATATTTGCTCTCCAAAAAATATTTAAGGTAATGAGATTACTTATGCTGAATGTAGTTAGATCACAAATATTGTTGGAGATGCAAGTTTTATAAAAACATTCATAACAGATCATTCAAAAAGATTATCAATTTTTAATGAATTTGTTAAGTTGAAGATGTTGGTTGTAGCGGAGACACGCTTCGCATCAACTATCATCATGCTTATACGATTCAAAGCAATAAAATAAGAGTTACAAGTCATGGTGATCAGTGATAAATGGAGCATGTACAGGGAAGATGATGTTGAGAAGGCTAAGTTGTGATAAAGAAACTTTGGGATGATTTGTGATGGGATAAAATGGAGTATATTATTGCTTTTACATAACCAATATATGACATGTTAAGGATGGCTGATACAAATACGCCACCCTTCACCTCGTGTATGACATGTGGGATTCTGTGATTGAGAAAGTAAAAGAAATTATATATCGGAATGAAGGAAAAAGAGAGGATGATGATTCCACTTTTAATAAGGCACTATGAAATACTTATTCAAAAATGGAATAAAAGCAACACTCCTCTACATTGTTTAGCACATTCTCTTAATCCAAGGCAACATTTAAATTTTTTTATTTATCTTAGTTTATCATATTTAGTAATTATTATTTTGATAATCTTCTTATATATATATTCTTAATTTTAAGTACTACAATCATGTTTGATTAAATGAAGCTCTTAATCATATTGCACCACATAAAGAAGTGGAGATATCAAATGAACGGAATGTCATAAGAAATTGTTTCCAAGCATTGAAGAAAGGTCATTGATTAATTTAGAGTTTGCTATTTTTTTTGGATTTAGTGATATTTTTGCTGATCATGAATCCATTGCTTTCTAGAGTTGCTATGAATGGAAAAGCTTGGTGAATGATTTATAGTGCTAGCGCTCCAAGATTGCAAAACTTTGGCTTTAAAAATGTTAGCCCGATCATATTCATCTTCTTGTTGTGAAAGATATTGGAGCACATACTCTTTTATTAACTCATAAAAAATAAATAAAATCACTCCACAAAAAGTTGAAGATTTGGTATTTGTGCACACTAATCTTCAACTTTTATCTAGAAAAAATCTAGAATACACCCGAGAAGAGACAAAGCTATGGGACATTGGTAGGAACACATTAAACACAATTGATGATATTAGAATGCTAGAAATTGCTAATCTATCTCTTGATAAGCCATGCTTAGAATATGTATTTTTTCAAGATGAAGGTGATGGTGTTAATAAAGAGGGCGGAAGTACAAGTGCCTTGAAGAACAAAAGCTTTGAATGTGTATACTCTAATTAGTTATGGTTATCAAATCAATTTGTAATTATTTGATTTTGAAGTGAATATTATGTACTTTTTTGGATATATTTTGACTTTGTATAAATAGTGGTGATATTGACATTTTATGAGAAGTATTTATTATTATCATTTATATTGTTTGTTTTCTTTTGTTAATTTTATTTTGAGAAAAAAAAAATTATAGCATGTCCACGATATGTTGTCCTGCTTTTTGTAAAATTATCGTGATGTCATGTCCATGTCATGTCATGTCGTGTCCCCGTTTCTGTGTCTGTGCTTCACAGATTATAACCAAAGCTTGAAAGTTCTCAATGGCTCGACTTCTTGATTTATCAATCATAATGTACAATTGATAAATCACAAAATCCTCTATTAGCTAAAATCATCTTAAAATTGTCCCATTATGCAAGCATTCACCTCAAACTTATAATACCTCTTTGGACAACACAACCTATGGCTAATGATAAAAATGTCTAAATCAGATTAGACCAACTACTTCATTTGACTAAATGGATCAAAGTTCATAATAACCCAAGATGATGAAATTATGGAAATCCTATCGAGTTTATCATCATCTCTTCACCATCTGCTTTAAGTTAATAATAATATATGTTTTACTATCCTAAATCGAACAACTCCCACAATAAACTAAATATTTATATCTTCTTAATAAGATTTAATCAAAAGTTTCCCATGGTGAGATAGAGCAATATTTTATCTTAAAGGCTTGCACTTACTGAAAATACTCAAATTAGATCAAAAAAGTTAAATATCTAAGAAGTGTCTCATTTGATTCCAATCTACCTTTTAAAAATTTAACTTAGAACCAGTCTTATAAAAGAGCCCAAAACAACAAAGCTATTACATGTCAACATCTAATATAATTTCATGAAATAAGAAAATGCATAAATTCCTTAAAATATGAAAATTTCATTAATCTATGGACTTCTGATTTTTTCTTATTATTTGATATATTGATTCTACCTATAAATAGCTTCAAATAAAATGATTGAAGCTTATATTTTAAATCACCATTCTTTTCTTTTCTTTTCTTTTTTTTGGCTTGCTTGCATTAGAACATTAATAAAAGGTGGACAGAAGAGAGAGGGCAACCTACAATAGCTTCAACATATAAAATTAGGTCATGCTCATATGAAAAAAGAATGATTTCATAATATGGCTTCCGTGACAATCAATTCTTTTATTGATTGCTCAACCTTTAATCGAGAATGATGATGACATTTTTCCATAAAAGAAATAACATCTCTTTCAATATTTGAAGATAAAAATAATGGTCAAGATGGTAATCAAACTCTTCCATTATACTTATGAATGATGAAGGCAACATAATAATTTCTAAAATAATTATTTTCCAAATTGATGATAATATATTCTATAAATAAATGAATGATGATTTTAAGTTTTCTATATTTGTACTTTGATGATGGTAGTGATAATTAATTATAAGATGGTAATGATGCTTGTGGGATCCAAAAATTTGCATTCAGCTCTTCTAAGAGAGCTTATTTTTAGTGAAATTTTTAAAAATAAATTAAAATTAAGATAACTAAACAAAGATTTCGCTCTTATTTTACAAAAGCTTTATGATCTAGCTCTAAGTTTCCTATAGGCACAAACCCCAATAGTTGATTATCCCGCTAGATGATGAGAGAAAACTTTCAATTAAAGCTAATCATTTGGTACCAAATACTAAGCATATGATGATAGAAATTTGAATTTAAAATACAAAAATTTTACCATTATTAGCTTAAGACAGATAGTGGAAGGAATAAGCAAACTCATTCAAGGCCTCATGATTCTATCATCCTAAGTTGTCATGGACCATGATCTACTTAATTAGTAATAGTTGATCCAACCCTAATCTAAGAATTTTTGTCAATAACAATGAGTTGTGCCATCCCAATGGGCCTTACAAATATAAGATGAATATTTATCTAAAGATAATTTCAGGTTAATTCTAACATATAGCTTCATGCTTTATCTAATGCACTCCATACTTCACCACTAAGGGGACTTGAGCCATTGAAAATTTTACAAGCTCCAACAATGACCATAATTTAATGGTATCATTTTGTAGCAAGTGTTGGTTATTAAATGTTAATAATAATAGCATGCACAAACTTTTCAAAATAAGAAACTTTATATAAGTAAGTAATTTCTATGTTTGCATTAAATTTCCCTACTTATTTTGCATCAAATGTTAATATGAGAATAATGTTATAATCAAGTCACTTAAAAATATTTAATCATACAATTGTTGCTCCACCATTTCAAATTGCAATACTAACTATACCAGCAACAACAATAACAAGCCTTTATCCCACTATGTAGGGTCGGCTACATGAATCCTTCGTCTCCATTGTGTCCTATTATGTGTCAAATTCTCATTTAATTCAAGTATACTAAGGTCATTTTTTATACATTTTAACCAAGTCTTTTTAGGTATACATCTACCTTTCTTAACATAAGGCAAATCTAATGCATCTACTCTCCTAACCGAGTCATCAAACGGCCGACGCTTTATGTGGCCAAATCATCTAAGGACTCTCTAATCTTATCCGCCATGAGCTACTCCAACTTTTTTCGAACATACTCATTTAGCATTTTATCTCTAAGAGTAAAGTCAGTCATCCACCTAAGCATCCTCATCTCTGCAACACTTAACTTAGTCTTATGTTTCTCTTTTATTGGCCAACATTCTGCACCATAAATCATTGCAGGTCTTACCACCATCTTATAAAATTTTCAATTAAGTTTAAGCGGCACTTTTTTGTCACAGAAGAAGCCAAATGCATTCCTCCACTTCAATCATCCAACTTGAATTCTACTAATACTAACTATACTAGCACAAAATATAATTACTTACGCCATTTCTAAATTTTGAACATTTTGAACATGCATTTTTACTCCCAAAATTTCTAATAAAGGCAATCAATGTCGTCACTAACAAAATATGTGTAGCTTGATTAATTTTCCACTACCTTTTACCAGCATTTAATTAAAAATAGTAAACCAAAATATTGTTTTAGCTAAATTATTAGTCATAGAAAATAATCAAAGGGAAAATTACATATCACACTACATCCCCAATATCAATAAAAAATTTTAAAATTTACGCTCAAAATTAACTAATAAATAGGATTATAATGTTGCACTCTTAATTGATCGTCGCTATTCACACAAGGCAATCAGCACTATTCTAACTCTCTTCAGGTATAAATAAGGCCTCTCCCAAAACATGAATCCTGCAATATAATTAATAAAATTTTCCATCATAGATCACCACAACTCTATAGACAACATCAAAATCCAACAAACCCCCACCATGGCTATTGCAAATCAAAAATCCATACTCACTAGATATGTTAATCATGTCCATTGATGTTGCATTAGCAATTTTATTTTTGTTTCTAAGTAGTTTTTGGTATAAACAAGCCTATAATAATAGTTCATACAAAAATAGGATGTGCTATCATGTATTTTGATTACTTGTTTGTTTCGGTTTAACGCTTGCAAGTTGTTTTGATATAGCTCTTAAATCCCAATCAAATGTTCCTAATTTTCATGTTTCTTTCCAACCTCCAATTTACTATGTGATATTGTTGTTTTGTGGATGTACCTACTTTTCTTCCTAGTTCTACCCTGTAATAGATTCTCTGAAAACTCTTATGTTTCATGTGTTGGCGCTGTTTCCTAATTTGTTCCTTCCTTATACACTCAACTTTTAATATAGTAGGAACCAGAACTCAATTGTTCCATAGAGCTTTCAGTGTTGGCAATATTCCTTGTACTCCATTAATGTTTCCCTCTTTTTTGGCTTTACTATGTTGGATTGTAGCTAGGGAACTTCCTTCATCAATTCCCTTAATGCAACAAGAATCAGGTAAGGCTGGTTGCTCTCTATTTTCTTGTTCTTTCTTTAATTATATATTTCCTTTCTAAAGAATCAAGAATTGGAAGTTGTTCCGTAAGTTGAAATTTATGATTGTGTAATTTTAGGAAAAATATTCAAGGATTCTTAGAATAATATAATTTTGGGTCTTTTGGGTTTTAAATAGGCTGCAAAAGCATGTATTTACAATAAATTATTGAATAAAAATTTTGCTCCCTCCAATATTGTGTTATTGAATGTGAATTTTTCAAAAAAAATTTGCATGTCTTGAGAGCATGTTTCTCCTTATACCAGCATGGAGCCCAATTTTTCAAATGAGGACTTCAGCCATGTCCTACTCATCTAACCATTTGTTATCGTTGTGTGATTGAGATTTTCTATATGCCAATTTTTTGTTTTGTGGTGTAATATTAATCACAATGAAATTTTAAATTTTGGTAACTTTCATATTATCATTTAAAACGAATTTAAGTATGATTTTTTTATTTTGCACCATAAATGTATAACCTTTGCTTAAATTAATGGTTTAAAAATTATAAATTTTAATACTTTGCATTTTCTATCACATCATCCAAAGTTTACATTAGTGCACGCCAAACCTTAAGGCTCCTTTATTAAATTATTTCCCTATTTGTTTTTTTTTTTTTTACTTTTCCTCTAATTCCATCTTCTTTCATCCTCCCCATCCTTTTTCATGCATGGCATGTTTTCTAAACTTGAATTCTCCTCTTTCCTCATCAATCTTTGACTTTACTAAGGCAATACCAATCTTCAGACAACACTATAATCTTGTAACTCCATACACCCACCAGGCAACATTTTCCCACTTATCCTCCATTGTTCTTTAAAAATCATATTTTCTTTTGCCTCCTCCTTCATCATTCACCCCATCCTCTACTAGTCTTCAAATCTACCATGTACTTAAAGTAATTAGAAAATATGTTGTCTAAAGATACCGACCATTAAACCAAGATAAAGTCACAAATCTGGCATGGTGGGAGGATATTGGTACAAAAGTGCATCGTAAGACAATAGGAAAAGCACAACAAGAATCCATTTGTATTGATTGTAATTTCTTTGGCAAGGCTTTGAAAAGAGGAAGTACTCAAGTTTTTACATTCGCAATTATTACATTAAACCAATTTTTATCTATTTTCCATGATCCGAAAGGCAGTGATTAATAAGTAGGTCTCAAAATGTCCAATAATGCACTAGGCTATTAGTCAAGTTATTTATTCCAACTAAAATAAAGAATTAAAGAAAATTAATGGTTTGAAAAATGTTAGCTATACATGAACAATTTATTATACATTGCAAAAACCGCACAACAAAAGATTAAAAGGAATACCTTTCTATCAAAAGTATTGTCACCATCTGTATCAAAAACTGAAAAAGGGATATCATGTGAACGCCTTCGGATGCTCAGATAGGATTCTGTGCCAACCATGACTCGCTCAAATTCATCTGGAAGTTGCTGCAAGGATGTATCATAGTTATATAATAATGGTTAAACAAAATAAATTAATCAAATCAAGGTGTTAGAAACTTTCCCAGTTTCTTTTATTTTTCTTTACTTGAATATCATAAACTTCCTAATCAGCTTCATGACAACTTCCATCAAATGCTCCATTCTCCTTATTACTTGATAATTCATCATTAATGCTTAGGCCATTTTCTTAAGCAGGACATTATGGCCCTCTCATATAAGAACTGTGGTGAGTTACTATGAAATAAAATTTTGTATTTTATTTCAATCATGAATGAAGAATGCATTTATTTTCTTCCACAATTCACATTTCTTTTCTATAATTCATGATGATATATCTTCACTTTCCACCAAATCATTTCTCACACGTCCAGGTATGACTTTCAATCTTTATTCCACCATGGCTAAGATTCACATCGAGCGTACCTTCATTCACTATCACGATCCATTCTATATCACTCCAGGAAAGCAATCAACTAAAATAGTTTTAATCTAGAGGAGTCTATCTCAATGCCTCCACGTCTGAGAACAAATTCCAAAAATTTGTGCTTGATATTCAAAGAAAAAAAAGAGAGAGGATCCAGTACCTGCCCCACAAAAAATCTCAAGTTAATAGACTTTCAGAAAATCATTAAACACAACCAATTAAATAGCAGTCATTTTTTGAAACAAATACTTCCAAGAAAATCAATAGAGTAACATAAAGGAATACAAAGATCAACTTGGAAGCAAAATATAGAGATCAAACCAATGCCACACAAAAAAAATGCAGCCGCTAATTTGATTAAAAAATGCCAAAAAAACAAAAAGAAAAAAGCCAGGAAAACCAAGAATAATTTGGATGGAAGTACGTGGGACCACAACCACGTAAATGGCGAGGTCTGAGTAACCAAGTTAGTGGCACATCACAAAACCAATTAAAACCAGAAATCACTAGTATGTTGAACTCATTGGGGTACCAGGACCAGTAGTGTAACTAGCTGCAATTCAATTTACAGAACCGACATAACCATCAAAAAGAATTCACTGGAAAATCTAAACATTTCCTCCACCAATATTATAAAACGCAACAATTATGCTACTGTGCTAAATTGAAAAAAAAAAAAAAAATTAATGGGATTGCTAGTGAATATTTAAACAGTTGTTCATGATAACAATAATGATGTTTAGAACCACCAAGTACAAAAATAATCTCTGAATTTCACTTAGAAGTAAGATTTTCACCAAAATAATTCACTAATTGAATACTGGTAACTCACCTCATTAAGTTCCGCACCACCCCATGGAAGACAAGACAAGATGCATAAAACGTAGAAGTCAGCACGTGCCTGCCAACTAGGATTCCCTGATTCCTCATCTACTGTGGTTGCAGCAGATGAAAGAAACGTCTCAAAGATTTCGATTATAGAACTTGGGGATATAACATTACTGCACATCTGCACAAAGAGAACAACCAAAAACCAAGATAAAAAATGAAACCTCTTGCATAGCTCCGAACAAATATATTTAACGGGAGCAAGGATTTAAATAAAACTATTATGAAACAGAAAAAGAACTCAAAACTATAAAGAAGTATCAGAAATTTGGATCCTAAGCCTATATCCCTTGGAAAGCTTGATATTATATTATATTATATGGAACAACTTCAAAAAATAAGTGTGACTTAACCATTTGGTATTAATCAGCCAATCATTAGTCAAATATGGATAACCATATTATTCATTACAAGTGATTGCATCAATGTTTTTTCTCCAATAAATCTAACGAGGCAACTGTATTCCCCATCAATTTCACAGAAAGTATGAATTTTGAACCATTGTTGCATGACCAGTAAAAAACTACATCACCTTAATTGAAGAAGGTAAAATAAGGCTTAAAAAGCATGGCATGAAATAAATATGACCAAACATAATCCTATGAGGCTAGGGTAATAAAATTACCAAATTTCATGGTAAGAATGGCATCAAAAAATTCTAAAACTGGTCAAGATGATTCAGGAGTCAGCAGAGCTCTATCAATAAAACAGTGTACACCCTCAACAAAAAACACCAGGTCAAGTTCAAACAAGGATTAAAAAAAATTAAATGCCACCTACCATTATCATAACATTGTCAGTTTCTTATCCACTAGCATCCCATTTACAAGTTCATCATTATCATCATTATTAGTATTTTCTAAATTATTTGTTATCAGCTTAATAAATTCACATTTTTCAATTGTCCCTATGAAATTGTGGGCTCTGAAAATTCGCACCCAACCTCTCATTATGAGAGTTTCGATTCAATGCTAAGTCAAACTTTTTTAAAAGGCAAATAAGTTTGCAAATAAGACACCACCCAAGTATTGTCCTCATTCTGCGAGGGCTTTAGGCAGACATGGATTTTTTCATCCAAAGAAACCTCATAGACTTGAGGTGATTATTTGTCTAATGGGTCAACTTTAATTCTATCTTAATTAATAGAGATTTTTTTATTCTATCAAGTGCATTCTATAATTCATGACTTAAAGAACGAAGCCATTACATAACTTGTGCGATACAAACGTGGTCATAATTTAATGGTATCATTTAAGGGGAAAACTATCAATCATAGAGCTCTGATTATAACCGCTACTTTTGTCATGTCATTTAAGAGTAAAATCACACAAACAGAGGACGGAAATCACGTCTTTACAGGTGTAAGATTTATCAAGAGTAAAAGTAGAAATGCGCATGATTCAGGACTGGCTCCTTTATGAGTTAGACTTTTCTTAAATTATCACCCCTGACAAACAATTAAAAAATGGTGGATGATTTTAATTTAGATTTTAGGTTGTGAATTCCATTTAAGCAATTTTCTCAATTTTGAAATTTTCCTAAACATTTATAATTAATTAAAATTTAAATTTAAGATGATTTAATATTAAATTTATGTAAATTTTGATAGTAATAATTCTTTCGGTTGAGATATTCAATCAACACAATCATTATGATTAAATATATTTTATGACTCTAGAACCTATCAACTCTGTTTAGTTGCTAAGAGAGGGTTGAGTCTTTAATATTTGGTTGAATGTCAGTTGAATTGGTCTGAGTAAAGATCACATTATATAGACCATATCAACTCTATTTTCCTTCATAAAGTATTGGGTCTATCATTTGGATACGATTAGTTAATTTTGAAAATTCATTATATCGTAGACTCTATCAACTTTACTAAAAGAAGAGGATCGGGTCAGTTGTGATCATTCTATATGAAATTGAGTATTTGCATTTCTTAAACATGAAATTTCTCTGTCAAGGCTATCGATAAATATATGCAAATAAAAATATCGAATTTAATGTAGTTAAGTTGAAGGAATGTACTCAAATCAATTTTTCTTTTGCATTTTTATTGAAATTTGTTACTTAAGATATTATCAAAAAAACATCAATGCTATCGTCTCTAATCCCTGTAGGGAGGAGGATTAACTAATCATGTGGGGTTTACAACTCCACCATATAAGCGAAGCAGCCAATTTGGAGAGCATGCATGTGTGTTCATTATGAGTTCTAAAAGACATTAATATATCAAAAATGTTTGCTAATTTCTCAAACATTTGCATGCAATTTAGCACAAAAGATTAGATCGATTTCGCTTTTGACCTGCACAATACTCTTGGACACCAAATTTAGATATTTAGCATTATATTGGGGCACATGCGGGTGTTCTCAAATTTATTGCACAATCTTCAATGCATCTATATTATGTGATTATGTGGATTTCAATGCACTTGCATTACACGCTTTTTTTTTTTTTTTTGAAAGTATGCATTTGCATTAATAATAAAACAAGTACAAGAAAGGTTCAAAAAGAAACAAAGCTAAGAAGCTACAAGGTGTGATCTATCTTCCTCTAAAATTATAAAAAAAATTAAGAGGGATAGCATCAAATCACTATCTAACCACAAAAAGGATACACCTGTAGCTGTTTCACATGGTGGAAGCTCTTCAGAAAACATATGGGAGTCTGCCTCTCCAAATCTCTTCCTTCATACTGTGCTTCATATAATTCACCACATTGATATTATCCCCTTCCACAATGATGCCCTTGCATTACACACTTGCATGAGTTTCAATGCACTTGCATTACAACACATTCTATCCACTTATACTTGAGTATTGCGTATTCAATGGCAATTATTACAAACTGGAATCTTTTAGGTGAGTTTGAATATTTCTAATACTTTAAAGTGCAACAATTATTTTTATATGTTTGAAAATTAATGCGACAATCCCTGCCAAAGATTTTTTTTCCTTCTATAAATTTAGGAGTCATGGCAATTCATTTCACATGAATTTGAGGAGAATATGAGGTTTCTATGGATTTATGTATGCATGTATGTATGAATGTATGTATTTATGTATGTACGTATATATGATTGTATATTATTGGAAAATACATTTGATGCATCATTAACTATCTATTGAAGACTAAATAAAGGCATACAAGATGAATACAAAAAGAAAAGCAATAAATAGAAGAATCTCCTCAATTATGATAAACTATAATAATTATAAAAGTATATTTTCCTGATCTAGTATTCTCATATTATAACACTTTTCAATCTAAAAATTTAATACAATAATACGCTCCCTCAAACTAGATCGTATAAATCAATGACTTAGGATCTATTACAAAGATTAGGACTCAAGGCTTTAATAAAGCTATCTACTAACAGTTCTTCATTGGAGGCATGTGGAGTGATGATCTTTCCAAAAAATATCACATCCCCAATGAAGTGACAAGTAATTTCAATATATGTAGCTCTTTTATGAAAGATAGGATTGCTTGGAGCACTATTCTGAAAGCTATGAGTTTTATTTAAGAAACTATAATTTTCAAGATCAGTCAAAGGGAAAAGAGAAAGAAATTTTCATTTAAGCTTAACACTCGAGAAAAGAACAAGATGATGAGGGTGGAAAAAAAGGTTATTATTTATGGGTTGTTTTAATGCGGGTATTTGAACATTCAATATATTTAAAATACAAAGTAAAATCATGTATTTGAAATATTTAGTGGAATTTGGTTGCTAGGAAAAAACTAAACAGTTTAGTTTTTATGTGTGATTGCTTACATAGAAAACCAATATTTTTGAACTAGAGTGCACTTGCGACTAGAGATGAGATATGACAATAGCTAATAGTAGTAGTTGATGACGACAAGCAAAAGTAGTGGCTAAAGACGATGATGACAGGAATGACTTACAACTTGCAATAATGGCAGACGGTGACTCACGACAAAGGGTAGGTAATGGCTAGCAACAAGTAGCTACAACCAGGCAACCACAGCAGCGGCAACAATAGGCGGCAAACAGGAACAAGCAGTGGTCGACAATGACAGGTGGTGGCAGGTGACGACAAGGATCAACAGCAACCAACAACGACAAACAGTGGTCAACATAATAAGCAGTAGCAACCAGCATCAGCTAGCAATGTTTAACTTAAACAGGGATTTGGGATTCACCCAAATTGAGTAAATTACAAATACATTGAAAATAAACTAAGTGGGAAAATTCCAAATACCTCAAAAATTTACTCTACATTTGCTTTTCTTACAACCAAACACTTGAAAGATTAAAACTCTAGCATTTGCTTTATTTTATACTTCTAATACTTGCAATCAAACAATCCCTTAGAAGATAATAATAATGATGTTGATGAAGTAGATGAGACTATGCTCCTGATGATAATGATTCTCAAGATGATTTGTTTCATTTTTTTTAAAAAAACATAAGACTTAATAAAAAATTATAATGATTTGAATTTTGAGTGGTCAAGCACTTAAGCCTAAGCATCAGGAGTTCAACATCATAAGAGTGCAAAATATAAGATAATAATTTATTTTTCAATCTAGTTGTTTATATTTAATTGCATTATATATTGATAATTATTCAATACTTTGCACTATTTATAAAAATAGGGTATGCTATGTGATGTGTTATGTGTTATGACTTCACAAGATCTTTGTGCTATAATACACTATTCTCTTGTGACAAATATGAGCAGGTAGTAAGGAGCAAGTGAGAGCAAGGTTACGAATATGTTAAAATGTAGTAAACAAACATGTGTGCAAGCAAGAAAGCTATAGTGAGCGCGCACAAAAGAAAGTATGCGGTGGGGCTAGTAAAGTATATGCATAAAGAAGAAAGGGAGAATGATTAGGACAAGAGAGGAAGCCTATGGACAAGATAAGACTTGCTCTGATTCCATGTCAAAGGAAAACCTCTCTGACATATTATTGATTAAATATAATAACCGACCAAAAAAAATCAAGAGAGTATCTTGATTCATGAGGCTAAAAGACATCAATAAAAGCATATCTTCTTAATCTAATATCTCTTATTATAGCACTTCCCAATCTATAAATTTCCTACAATAACAATTAGCAGATTTGTTGCATAAGCCTCACTCAGTCCAATCTACCAAACTACAACTTATGGGATAGTTATTGGAAAAGCTCAATGAATAAACCCCTGTTAGAATAATTTGATAATTTTCATATACTTGAGCACATTCAGGAATTGCAGATTATTGAAGGATAGGCAAACAGCACGGCACTGACATAATTAGTAAGGAGAATCAGGAGGTTCATTGGCAAATCTCCATCAAGACTGGGCAAAATAATAAGTCATCAACGTTGTATTCTGAAATTCAAACTCTGAACCTAGTTGCTTTCAAAATATCTAGTAGTATCCATCTTACGCCCGAGAAATGTTTGGCATAGATATTTAGCATGCTGAACAATTAAAGCATCTAGAATAACGAGATGAGTAACAATGAACATTACATTAATAGAACTAGAGTGGCAAACAAACATATTTTACACAAGGAAGCAAAATAAGATGATCTAATTTGATTACAGATGCAGTATTAACATATGACTTTAAAGAAAAGGTATGGTGCAGTTAGAGACAAATTTGAACTGTGATGGTTACTTCTCAAAAAAATCCACCTTCAAGGAATATGAAAGCTCAAAAAGTTGTTAAGAGAGCTGTAGAAATAAACATCAGAAAATGATCCAAGTTGTAATGGTTAATATGGAATATGCAGTCTTTTAGTGCAAACCTACCAGGCAAGTAAGGAACCGCATTAATATACGAATTCTGTCGCAGTTGCCCTCGTCTATGGCACCCTGAACATTAAGAGCAAATATCAATGAGCATGTGTGGCCATGTCAAGGGATCAGTGAAAACATGATAGTGAGAAACAAAAATGCACAAATGGCAATAGCAGTTGCATCACAATATATAACAAAATATTTTATAAGAAAATTATATATACATATATATATATATATATATATATATATATATATAAAACACCCGAATCTTACCTATTTACAAAATTAACACCTAATTCAACTTGTTGAAGCGTCAAACTTGTATATTTGTGTGCCACAATCAAACCATTAAAAATTTGACAAAAAAAATATGGGTTTGGTTTTGTTGTGAAATTCAATATTTTGTGAGAACTTGAAAAGTGGAGAAAGGAGGGCGGGGTGCAGGTGCTTGTTTTGTAAATAGCTAAAATTTGAGTGTTATGTAAAAATAGCCCCAATATTTAAATGCTCCGAGTTTATAAGAAAATAATATAGTAGCAAACCATGCCAAACCATCATTCCAGGTCAACGATAAATTAGGAACTTCAAAAGAAGCCTGATTCAAATTAGCACAAATAACACAATCTGTTCAAGATGTATAGATGATTAGACAAGTAAAATATCTTACCTGAAATTTTGCGTGGGTATTATCCACTATTTCTTTAGCAAAGTTCTCCTTTTCAAGGTTTATCAGACCAGCCTGCCGATGATAAAGGCTAATATTGGTAAAAGGACTGGGTAAGCATTATCTCCAAATCATCTAAAGAAAGAATCTATGAAGCAGCAAAGAGTTCTATACAATGATGGTTAAAATTAGTAAGAAAAGAGGAAGCACCCTCACATCAACCAAGAAAAAACAACCACAAACTCAAGTCAGAGAGATCTTGCATTCACACATAAAAACTTCTAGATCTGATCGATATTTAACAAAAACCATAAATGAATGTATTCATACATATACATATATTGTACTTTATGTTTTTGCATCTTGAGTAAAGGTTCTACTTGAGATATTATATTGTCCTTTAGCTTATGTTAGTTCTTCATGGGCATAAAATATACAATGTGACGGGCCAATCACAAAAATTCTCACTAGCCCCCCACCATCCATGCCAATTGACTCAATTTTATTCCTTAAGTAATTTGTTATTTAACAATTGTATATTTCTTGTGATATTACAAGTTATTTCAAAGATACTTAATAGACTTAAGACTTTATGCAATATTCCAAATGTATGCAAATACTAGCAATCATGCCAACACGTATGGCCAGCCACATCATCAAAAAAAGCAAGCTAAGATAAAAATTCCAAGCAAACGTCAAGGTGAAGCACCTTATTTCGACTTGTTGAAATGTTTATTTATTTTTGTTGTGAGCATTCAAATGACTAAACTAATACCTCCCCCTATGGCTGCAAAAATAAATCAATATACTTGCCAAGCTACTCATGACCAAGCTTTATAAGAGCATATTCATGTTCACTTAATTAACTAATCGAACATGCTTAAACATTTTTATAAATACTCAATTGATTAATGAACAAGCTTAAATAGTTTGGTGTTTAATTTGCGTATGATCATATACAATATCATTTAAAATAATCTCATCATTCTACAAAGCCACTAAAACCTTCTAATGAGAGGTATTAAGTGGCTCGTAGTCACACTTTGGCAATGCATTCATTGTTGTTATTGAGGAAGGTTTTGATCTTTTAACCATTGGATCATCTAGCACTAAGATCATTGTTTTAATCCCTCATGTTGATCTTTTCCTTTATTTGAGCTTTGAAAGAATCATTATCGTAGAGTATTGATAGCCTCATCAACAATAATTAATTTAGTTATAAACACAATGGACAAGTTTAGCACACGCCTGAATTGTTTCCTACATTAAAGTCAAGTAGAAGCTCTAGGATAGGGTTTTTTCAAGTACACCACTCAAAGAAATTCAAGATCAATCCCTAGAATTTAACGATCTTCACTCAAAAATCTCTAGTTGTAGTTTTTTACATGAGACATCATTTTGGTGTATCCTGGAGAAATGAAAGGAATTCACAACGATCTATAAATTTGGATTGAATTGGTCGGCAAAAAGCCTAGTTAGTTCAAAAATATTGATGATGTCATGAGAAAAATGAGGAAAACTAACATAAACCTTAAGCATAGTAGAGATTACCTTACATGGGAGCAAGTTGAAGGTATGCTAAATATAACAATCAAAAAGTTAAAAAAGGAGCAATGAATCTATTGTAGGGATTGATGGTTAGCAAACTAATCCCAGAGATACAAGATGGCAAGAGAGCAACACCAAATAATGGAAATGTTTCAAAAAAGATTGCACCAATAAGAGACAAAAACTACCACTCAAGAAAAATTCTTAATGAATAAGGCATCATAGCAAGTCTCGAACTAAATCATAGGAAAAGACTCAATTTATGGCAAATGCACATAGTCATCACACTGGCTTCTTAATCTAGAATCTCTATGATCACAAGAGGATGATAGTTGAACTAGCAATGGTAGATAATGCCAAAAATTGTGTACCAAAAACAATCTTGAGCCAATAGAGATTCTTGAAGGATATTCTATTTATTTCAAGTTCACTTCTCGTACATAAATAGCCAATAAAAGAATAAGACTACCTTGAGAAAAAATGGTTCCCCCAAAAGAGACACTTTAATGTCTAAGGGCACGAGATCAAAAGCAAAGAAAGTATCAAATCTACATTGCGAAGTCTCCTTTAGAGTGATGGGCGATCTTCACCTTCATAGAGATTCAAATGAGAGGCATTTTGGCAGGTTCGTGAAGTAGATGATGTATTAATGAATCATGTCTCCTCTATGATTCACGACAAACCAAAATTCCCTCAATTGATCACATTATCAATCAAAAGGTGAAAATCCATGCCATGTCATCTTGGAGATTTGTGTTGGAACATTGTGTGCATATACATAACAAATCGTTTTATGAAGGTCGTAGATTTAAGAATAATGTCGATGATGAAATGGACAATCAAGTTTATGTGAGAACCTTGAGAATTGTGTTGATCAAATATGTGCTTCATCATGCTCTATTGAAAAGTTGACATGAATCTTAATGTAATCTGATGGTGTAGTTACTAAAGGAATATCGCTCAGTTAAACTCTCAATGCATGAAGATTATAAAAACACAATTCTGAACATATTTATCATATGGCTTAAAATAATGTAGAGTTATTTGTTTAGAAAAAATTCTAGTATAATTTAACTTTATGACTTTGGTATTAATTTATTCTAATCCATCAAACTCAAGGTCCATGTGAAAAAATAAAAAATAGGAAGCATAACAATAAGATCTACTTTGATTGTCATACTCAAAGGAATTGTGTAAAAGAAAGTTATAAAATAGGTGGGCAACTTTCAAGTGAATGTTTAACATATATGCTTACAAATAGCATACCTCATGCTAACAAAGGAGTGCTGGTAGTTTGGACATTTTTCAAAAAGCCATATGAAAAAATAAAAAAATTATAAAAAAAAAACTTAATAGCCTACCATTTTTTATTATGCTTATAGATCCATCCAAAAATATTTCAATCATAGGACTCTAAGATAATAGGAGAGAACTCCAATTCTCCTTACTTTCTATTGCCAACAAGAATAGATTCCAAAAATGGAGCAAGCTCCACTCAATCTTTCAAAAGAAACGAGTATAATGCGGAGAAAAAATAAAAGTTAGTCAACACTATATTGAACATTATATATCGAAGGCAAATATAAGATAACCTTACACAGAAAAAACTATCAATAATATTCTCATAAGGTGAAGCTAAAATTTAATCACTACACCAAAGTGGAATGGCAATACTATTTATAGCTCTCCATATTTTTCTCTGTCTCACAAGTTTAGGACTTGATAAAAATCATTTTATATTAAGTGCATAGATTAATAACACTAACTCTAAAGATAATCACGAAGTACGATCTAGATCATACAACATGATTTAGATCAAAATAATTCATATCAAGTCATCCTATTGATTAAATTGTTTAATTTGATTAAAAAACTCATCGTACACTATGATACAGCATAATCAAGCAAACCTTAAACTATCGATTAGTTGGGCATAATAATCCAAATTGTCTAGTATAAAGTACATCATATAGTACACTTAGTTCACATTTTGAATTACATCAATCAATACAAATTGATTTAGATATAATTATACCAAAAGTCAGCATATCATTCAGTGTAATCTATATCATATAATATGATGACACGATCAATTTTCATTAATTATGAGACCATCTAATAATAAAAAATTGTCAAGATGTATTTTAAAATAAACTTAATTGTATGATCCTTAATCTTATAATATAATCCTTGATCATACAATCTAACTAGAACTTGGTGAAATTTAAGTTTTCGGTGGTCTTAAAATATGATTTATGGTCATATAATATATGAACAATAATGATTACTTTTTATTATTTGTTCATCTAATTTTATTTTTGCCTGTTTCACTTATATGTGTATGCTAGTTATCTTAGGAACCTATATACCTGAAACTTATACATAACTCAAAAGAAATAAAATACATATTAGATGTTGAAGCACTTATCTTGAAGTATTCATACCAGGTTGTGATTCTTAACTTTTGTGCTAACTTGAGTTACTTTGATTATGAGCTAGTTTAATAATCTTGAACCATGAGCATCCTTTAAGTCATGTACACTCTTCTAAGAATTCCTAACAATTAAATTTGCTCTTCATTTTTGTTTCTCAAATGTTAGTACATAAAATTGCAAAAATATATATTGTCCATTGTTAGCTCAAATTAAATTACATTTGTGATCATAAAAATATTTTAATGCAAATTAGGGCTCATGGCATTAATAACTAGACCCAGAATAAAGATTTTTTTGCAATATGGTGGTAGGATTTTTAAGGGGCTCTTCTTCCTAAGGTGGGCTAATTGCCCAATCAAAAAAAGATTAGAATCCCTTTTCCTATCCTCTTATTTTTTGTACTAAAGATCAAAAAAGATTCATCTATATATATCTGAAGATAAGTTTGGTGATTCATTTTATTAGAGAACTTTAATGAGTTTTTTAAACATGCATGTTATGTATTTTCCATTTTTTCTAGAATATCCATCCATTAGCTTCTCCATCATCAAAAAATCTATTTTTTACCTATCACCTCCTCAAGAAGTTAAAGGCAAGGTGGCCACTTCTTGGATAGTTGATTAAATTATAATTTTTCTTTATGTTGGTAAAGTAAATGTGGCTATCTTAGGTTAGATTGCATGATTACTTTTATTTTATTTGTATCTTATCTTAGCATTTGCATATTTCTTTATATTATAAATGCATTTTTGCTTTCCTAATTTTTCTATATCATGATTTCTTGTTGCATTTATATTTTTAAAAATCTTCCCAACCTCTATTAGAATGCTATAGTGTAGATTTTTTTTAAGTGAAGGAGAGTTGATGTATAACATCAAAATCACATCAAGCTAAAAAAATGATCCATCACAAAAAGCTCAAATAAAAGATCAATCATAAAATGTCAAAGAAAGAACCAAAACTAGAGCCCAATCAAGGCCCATTTTAAAAGACCAAACAAAAACAATTAATTAATTAATTGTAATGAGTATTAATATTTTAATTTAACTTCAAGATTTAAAAAATTAAAAAAAATTTAAGAAATATATATTAGTTGGTCACTTAATGAACTTTGAAAATAAATAAAACTAACAAAAGTGATTGGCACATTCATCCATTAATAGTCACCCACCTTTTCCTTCAAAAATTTCCTAACATTATTTTGAAATGTGAAGTCCAAAGGTCATGCACATGCATATATAAATAATGATGCTACTATAATAAAAATTTGTACCTTGTTGTTGATAAAAATATTAAATTTGCAATTTATGGTTTATAAAAATATTGCAGTTCTTCGCTTTGAATTAATGCTTAATAACCTAGTTTGACCAATCTTTGGTGGGAATGATTATATATCAATATTCTTTTCATCCATCTCAATATTTGCTTTAAGCCCTTTTCACATCTCTCCACAACCTATAAATCTCCTATAACCAACCCTCTACATCCCAAACCTTCAAAACTACTCCAAACACCGCATAGAACCTCCGACACACCTAGGTAGATGGCTACTCCATTTTGATAGGTAGAAAACTACTTAATCTTGTTCTCCACACGACCACAATACCTTAAACTCTATCAAACTCTACCAAAATAATCTAGATCATAAATTCAAATCCTAATTTAAGGGCCCGTTTGGTATAGCTATGAAACGCGACGTGTGTATGTTTGTTTCATCGCTTATATCCCACCTGCTGAAGCGTGAAGTCAAGGACACCTCACAAAACTACGCCATGTATTGATTCTATACTCCCTAAAGTACCCAGCCCGCACCTTTCTTCGCGAGAAATCCTCGCACGTTGCTCCCATTTTGTGTCTTCTTCAAGAAAAACCCTCATCGTCCGCAAGACATGGCTCACTCGCAGCCACTTCGAAACCTCCTCACCCGCAGCCTGCTCCTCCCTCGCAAGTTGACGACAGTTGCTCATGCTTCTCGATTCAAATTCACTATTCAAAAACTCCTCACCCGTTTGGTACAGCTCCACCCTCACAAGCCAACTTTAGTGTAAGAATGGGCTTCTATGACTTCTCCATTAGCTCCACTCCTAAATTTCTTAGCTTTATGCTTCATATGCACATTAGTGGTTCAACATAAACTTTGATCATCACGACTTCTATCTCAGGAGTAATAGTTAAAGAACTCAACGGTTGCAAAACTCTAAACAAGGATCCAAACCCTACCAATCCTTTGGAGAGCAAACTGAAAAGGTTTGCATCTTCTACTTATTTTTGTTTATTTAAGAACAGCCAAAAACTTTATTATTTCATTTTGATTGAGATGTCATGTGGATTTTTAAGACTTGTACTTAAGTGGAATTTTTTTTCAATCACAAATAAAATAAAATACAATTTACACAAAGTTATTTCTATGTAATTTGGTTATAGTCTCAAGATGCTTTGCATGCATCTCTCTAAGATATGTGTCTCCTCCAGGTATTATTGTATTGAATTATTTATTTATTACGATAAATAATTACTAGGATCATCGTTAGAAATTCAAACAGGAAAATATTATCTTGTTGATGTTGATTATCAAATGCAATGAGAGTTCCTGAAGTCTTTTCCAAACACAAAATATCATATCCCTGATTTCGAAAAGAGCAACCAAATCACTAAGAAAAGAAAAGAATTATTTAATAATGACACTCACCGTGCACGGTGTAATTGAGCAAGCATTTGGAATATGGAAGAAGAAATGGGTTATTCTATAAGGCATGCCTACATACTCATTCAAGAAGCAGGTTAAAATAGTTGCGACTACAATGGCTCTACATAATTACATATGCCGTCACCCGTCGTATCATGACATGGAATTCAACATTGTAGATGAAGATCAATCATTTGTGCCATCTAAAATATTTGAATATCGAATAAGCCACTCAATGGTAGAAACCAATCAACACAATAGAATTTGAGGCACAAGATAGACAAAGAGCTGAAGAGATAAAAGAGTTACGAGAGCAAATTACAAATACTTTAGTAAGTGATTAGATTGAAAATAATTAGTATTTGTAACTGACTTACATATATTGATGTTTTTAGATAGTAATTTAAACTCTATATGTTGATATATACATGCTAATTGTAATTAGTTCTCTTTGTTGTACTAATTATTTCATAAGTTTGTTAACATTTCTACGTAGTTATCGTTGTCAAATTATTTTGTAATATTACTATTCAAATATTAATATTTTTATTGATAATATAAATTAATCTTAGGGAATACGAGTTCAAAGATCTCAACTGCCACTAGAGCTGTCTATTGCAACTGTGGTCTGCAATATTATGTATTCACTTTATGTAGAGAAGAAAATTATGAGAGAAGATTTTACAAGTGACCTAGAAATCGTAGATTTATCAGAACTATTTCGATGGATTTAATATTGGATAACACTTCATAATCATCATGGAGGATAGCATTGAAGAAAAAAAATTTTGAACGAATTGACCAATAGGATAACAAACTTAATATTTTGATTGTATTAGTTGTTGCACTTATAATTTCAATATTAGTATTATATATTATGTGATACATAATCTCTTAATGTAACAATGGACTTATGGCCATATATGAATATCAATTAATTTATTTTTCTTCATTCTATTTCATATTATTCAACACATAAGGGCATTTTAGTCTTTTATGCACAAACAGGTGCAGCATAGTAGATTCTCAATTGAGTTTTCCAAACAAAATCACAACTTCAGCAAAACAAACGTTCTTCCACCAGCTTCTTCAGAAGCAGCTTCACAATTGCTTCTCAAACAGCTGCAATCATCCCAAGCGGGCCCTAACATTCTACCATCATTTTCCTTCATGTACACATAATTCCCATCTCTATGATTGATATTTCAATTCAAATAAACCAACCCAATCAGGACTAACCTTGACATTCCTTCACCAAACCCCACTAAATCTCCTCACATTCATACAACAAACTACATATCACATCCTTAAGCATTAAACTAAACATCCATAAGCATTTCCAGCTACCAATCCCATCAAATGACCTCTCAACACCATCAATTTCAAAGTAAAGTACTTGAACATAAAGAAAAATAAACAAATACTGATTCAACTAGAATAAATGTTAATATATGATGACATTGTGAGGATAGACCAACGTTATGCTAAGCTAACGGATAATTTCCTATTATGGGAATGATGGCCATGTTCTCAGTGAATAAGATTCAATGCAAGGCATTACCACTGTAACTTTAAGATGATTTGGTCATGAAACTGTTTTTTCCTGTAAACAAAACTACCAGGGATAATGCAGTTTAGTGATAACTATTGCAGATAAAGTTTGATCATAAGAAACCGCTAATTTGAATGTAAATTTTAAGGGAGTATAACAAATGTTGCGTGACCATACCAGTACTCCATAAAAAGGAATCTTATGCGGTAGCTGCTCAGCACATTGAAGAAGAAGCTGTTCAATCAGAATAGTTGTGAGTATAGGTGACTTCAATCATCCAACAATTTAATCAATGTAGTGCCATGTTTTTATACAGCTCAATTTTTTCCTACTGAAGAAAGAACAAAGAAATGAACTAATATGATAACAAAATTTCAGTATTTTTAGATAGCCCTATTCAATCTGCATAGCAAGTTTTCAAGCCCCACTTTTATCACAAAAAACAAATACATCTATGCTTGTAGAATAGAACACGTCATCATCTTCCTCACCATCAATTGATTGTTCACACCAATATGAACTCATCAAGATTGCCAGGCAAGGATAAAAAATGATTATGACAAATAACCACTTCTGTAACACCAAGTCCCTCACGTGAAATGCCAACTTGATGTAAAACAAGGAAAAAGGGAGAGAAGAGACTTCTGCTAAGACATTACTACAGAATACTAGGTAAACAACCACCTTAACAACGCAATTTAAGCTCATGCAGATCCTTACTAAAAGAAACAAAGGGAAATATAAAATATGTAGTATTGGAAGAAATATCAGTAGAGAATAAACATTACTAGGAAAATAGTCCGAAGTTAAATCCCCTCAAAAGATTATTAGCTAATCTAGCAAGTGAGATTTCAAATTTCTGCAGAAAGGAGAATAGGTCACTTTGTACATAAAATAATATATAAATAATCGAGGCCAGTTATCAGCAGGGAGTCAAAGAGTAAAAGAAAAAATGTTTAGTGCTTAAGGCTTCATTCAGGACAGTTTTTTGAACTGCTTCAGTTAAATGAAAAGTAACCGAAGAAAAGTAGCCCATAAAAAATATTTCTTTTAGACAAAAAGATTGGAAAGATGTTTCCTTGATTAGACTAAAATTTTCTTTAGAAAATCTTTTTTTCTTTTTTTTTTGTGAGAGCATAACAGAAACTGAGAATAAGAATGTAACTTTTACAAAGTTCTAAGAACAAAAGCATAAGAGCATAAGCCACCTAAATGAAGCATAAAATGACATCGTTAATGTAGACTCACACTCAAACAAAGAAGAAATTGTGTGAGTTAAATCATCTAGCTTAATCAATTAAACAGTAAAGAGTTGTTCTAAGAGCAAAAACATAAGGTTTAAACATCTAGCACTTAATACCTAAAAACAAGCTACCACTATACCATGGGAATGGAGGATGCCAAAAAATAAATACCAAAAAACTTAAAAAGTTCAATGCTATCAATGCATGCATTCAATCAATACCATGCAACATGATTTCATCCATGGAGGGCATGAACAAGTTTTAGCTCTATACATACTAGATATTATCCTTGAAAACATGACTAATTCATTTTCCTTTTAAATAATAACCTTACCTAATTAAATATGTTAGATGACCACTCTGCCTAAACAAGCGAGATGTTAAAACTAAGTGTTCCAAGTTAAAGTGATAATAATTTTCTTTGATTGAACATTTCCCATTTTTTCTTAACTGCTAGGTCTCATTATGGCTGGTAATTATATCTAAAAGTTGAAATTAGGTGGATGATCACTCAAACTTTAGTTAACTCAAAATTAAAATATATTTACTCCAACTAGAAAATGACTAGCTCAAAATCAGTTCAATTCAACTCAAAATCGATAATATATGTTATATAGACATGCATAGTATGTGTGTGTGTGTGCGTGCATATTTTAACACACATGCGTACATGGATATATAATTATGCTCGTATAACACAAATAATATACGCGCACATACATGATGCATATATGAATATATATTTTTATATTGAATAATTTAACATTGTAAATAAATATTAATGCATGTATAAAATATATAATTTTAAAAATAAATCAGCTAAACCCAAATTAGCTCGAAAGTCAACCCAAAATCAATCACTTCTAACTTTACTATATCTTGACTGGAGGCTTCTCTGATATTAAGTTCAGGTCAATCTGCTAAAATTTGACTTGATATCACCCCTAAAACTTGTTATAGGTAAATAAATCGACACAACCTAATAATATAAGCATTGAGTAAGAAACATCTAATGCATTATAAGTATCTTCGCAACATACACATCATCGGCATCACCATCATCATCATCATCATCATCATCATCATTAGAGGTATACTAACTATTTGGGGCTGATTTTAAATATCCTTCTTATTGAATCATCCTTGTTGAGTGTTACATAAGGTGCATGTCTGTTACACAACTTATACTTTTTTTATACCATAATTCTTTCAAAAAGTAATATTAGAACTTTTTGAGGTAGAAAAGATTTATATTTGTATGCAAATTTTAGCAAAGTGATAGACATGAATAAACTTCCTCCTTAAAACAAAGTAAAGATTACAAAACATAGTAATATCTATTTGAAGGGAAAAGAAAACACAGTTTTCCTAGACAACCTTGGACCAAGATCAATGGAGGTTTGATAAAAAAAAAAGCATTTTATCGATATGTTTTCACTACTCAACCAAGTGTATCAAAGAACAACAAATAGAGTAAAAAAATCATAATCAACTATATTTAAGATAAAAATGAAAATAATTCATTTAAATTCTTGCAAATACAAATAAAAAATAGCAAGTATTAGGATTCGTTTGAGGTAGTTGTAAGTTTTTGTAAAACTGGTTGTAAAGTTATTGTACGGAAAACAATTTTTTAAAAAACTGTTGTGGAGAAAATAACTTTTTAAAAAGTTGTTGTGAGTGTTAAAAAAAAATTTTAAATTCATGACAAATACCACACTCTAACTCGGTTCTCAAAGAACTTTTATCACAAAATTTTCTAAAAGAAGAAGCGGTAGTAAACGCATTGTGGTTGTTTTTCAAAAGAAACAAAAGAAAGTTGTCTCAAATGCACCCTTAATCACAAAACTAAAACAATTGTAATACTTATTACAACTTTGACGGCCTACGGGGAATACAATAGACAACCAAGCAGTTGTCAAAGGTTATTGGATACAATAAATTCATTGTTCCAACAGACATACGTCAAACATGAAAAGGAATGCAGGAATGAAAAAAAGGCCTACTGACGCATCACATCTACTACATGATGACAAGGCTATCTTACCTCTAAGATGTCATCTCTAGAATGTTCAAACTCTCGCCAAAGCACGCTGTAACATGTATCCTGCAAAAATGGACGAATTTTACACATTAAGCAGTTTTTTCTTCCAAAGAGGAAGGATTACTGAGCGCTCAAAAAAAAAATGTATTTAAATATTAAAAATTAAAAACCCTTGACAACCTAAACTTACAATTAAACCAAACGGTATATAAAAAAGGGTAAAATCAACTTTAAAAAAACACTATGCTTGCGACTCGTAACAAATCAAGAAACTTCCCCGCGGTCAAAGAACAATCAAGACAAGCGTTTGGGCTGTAGTTGCATTCAATCAGAAGTTACTAAGTGGCTCCGGACTAGGGTTTTAAGATGAGGGCAGGTATTCGAGCAGAGGGTGAAGTAGGGGCTATTGAGATACTTACGATGTGCTCCCTGTAGTCCATGGAGCCGCCATACTCTGAGCATTTGTCACCTATGCGGAGTAGGAGCGCCCTCCAACTGTTCATCGGCTCGGGCACGGGAATTTGGAACGGAGGACGAGGGCGGGATCGCAGGTGAAAGGTACTGGGCGGTTTGGAAGCAGCGATTTAAGACAGGTTGTAATGGTGAATCGGGCTAGGCTTCTATTTTGAACCAGAGGGATGCGCCATGTTTGGGAAGATATATGTTCTTCCTTTCATAGAAGACAACGTGGCGTTGAAAAAGTGTTTCAACATGCATCAATATTATTAGATTATTTGGTTGAAAAAATTTAGAATATAAAATAAAATAAATATAAGAATTTTAATTTTTTTAATATTTGATTTGAAGTAAAGTAAATTTTTAAGATACTGTAATTATTTTAAATATATTATATAAGTCATTTTTAGTGTATTTGGAATTCATCATATGAATTTTAAATTCAATAACGAGACTACTTGCCGCCGTTGCCGCCGGCCGCCGCCATACCATGCCACCGCCCACCCGCCATCAATCATATTCCGGCCAAAACTTTCAAAATACTTTACATTATACTTTTTTAACCAAATAAAAAAAGCAAAGTCATGAATTCGTAAAACTTTCAACCAAACAACTGTAAATTAATTTTTTACACTATATTCCTTTTACACTACATTCTTTTTTCAACCAATCAAGCAGCCCTTATATAAATAGTTTATTATCAGATTTCTTTTTTTAATCATTAATAGTAATTGATCACAAAATATGCCGATTGGGAGTGCAAAACGTTTATCATAAAATATTATTCTTGTAAGTCTAAATAAATGAACAAATCAAGCAAATATTCATCACAAGATCAAATATGTCACTCATTAGCGAAGACTCGTCACTTTTTTTGCTAGACTAAAAGAGAATTCAACAACAAAAATGAAACATGGAAGCCAATTATATAAATGACGATTCATCCTTGATGTGTAAACTTACCCACATGCGAGTGGTCTCGCATTTAGATTTTATGCATGAAGGATCATCTCACTGACTCGAAGAACCCCAATCATCAAATTTGTCACTCGCCTCACACTGGTGAGTCTCATCTGCATTTGATTTATCTTATACTACTCTATTTTTAACCTTGCTTCCAAGGTACCTAAGAAGGAACCGGTTAACTCCACGAATAGGTTTGGATATAACATCCTTTTAGATGCGATGATCATGGATGAGGCTGAGAATCAAAAGTGAGATACAAAGCAAAGTATGACACTCAGCATGAAATAACTCAGGAAGCATGGAGCCAAAACACAAAACTGTTTGTCACATAATAAGATTTGAAATATATTGAAGATAGAATCACCTAGCTAGTACAACAAGCCATGGAAAAGGCCCATAGCATGCAACCAAAAGTTAGAGAAAATGATGGCTCTTCAGGATCGATGATCCACCGAGCATGTTAATTGAGGGAGGAATTATCTAGAACTCCTAGTGTGGCTAACGAGCCATATTATGCCGGCAAAAAAAAAATACATGCAGAGAGAACGAGCAAATACAATCAATACTTTCTCCACGAGAATTGTTGAAGCTCACCACCCCCCACCGCACAAATTCAAGATCTTACATTTAAAGTCAAATAAAGGATGCAATGACCGAACTGACCACATAACATACTTGAAATCAATGACATCCTTGATGGACCTATAATGCAATGAAGTGTCATCTCTTCTATAACCGCATTTCAAAGAATCAACTCTTAGGTGGTTCTTATACTTGCCAATAACTAAGAGTTATAATCTCATTCATTAATTGTCAAAGGATATTCGCAACACAATTCACTAGCACACATAAGTCATTGAACAATTCTCAAGCACTTCTGTAAATGAAGCAAGAATATGGTAAATCCTTAAGAAAGTTTATCACTCGCTTCTAAAGGGAAATATTATAAGTCAAAGTGGCGCAGTAGGTTGCTCAAGGTTTAAAGAAAGGACCTCTTAAATATGCCCTTGGGCTTCAACAACCCAAAATACTCGCTGAATTACTTGAGTTGGTGAATAATCATGTGAATGCCAAGGAGTATAATAAAGTCATTCAACTGACATTGATTACTCACAAGAAGGATTCGGTGAAGAGGTTGTCCTTGAAGTGATTACCCGAAGATTGATTTTGAACACAAGACTAGACAAATGGAGAGGTTTACTAAAGAAAAAATGCATACACAGATGAAGATTCAGAAACCAATTAATTTGTTACCCATGAGTTTAACCCTCGCAACCAGCCTTGGCAGCCACTTTAAGGTGTTGATGGTCCGAATTAGTAGAAGCTATTCAAAACAAATAATATTTCAAGCAACCATCACCCATGAAAGCTGATGGAATTTGCAATTGCTTTAGATATTATGCTCATCACCAAGACCATGGACATGACATTGAGAAATTCCACCATCTAAGAAGCTTAGTTGACAAGCTAATTAAGGTTAGGAAGCTCTAGAGATTCACCAGCAAATGGATATAGAAGTCACATAAATGAGCAACAAACCTTCCTTAGTGCACGCAATCAACATCGTCGGAGTTGTACCCATCATTTTGGAGGGGATCAAGAGTCCTCGAGAAGAGTAAGCCTCAATTCACAATGATCTAGAGATGTTAACTCGACGACTATGGCATGTGCATCGCAACCCTCCATTATTCTTGTAAGTTTTTCCAAAAAAAAAAAGACTTGGCATCAGTAACCCATATAATGATGCAATAGTCATCACGACATTAATCATCAATTATTAAATAAGGAGTATGCTAATCGACACTGGAATTTGGTCAACATCGATTTCAAATTATCTTAGATAAATTGAAATTAGAGAGTTATAAACTCACCCCAATTGAAGGCTTGTTGTATGATTTTCAAGGGAACTAAGAGAACTAATGAGATTATCACTCTTCCTATGGCATGGGGAGAAGTAAAGAACAATTTACAATAATGGCTTATTTCATTATAATTGAAGCACCTACACTTACAATGTCATCTTCAGTCAAACATTACTCAACATATTCAGAATGGTGGTATCGATATACCGTAAAGCAGTCAAATTTTCTGTAGGAGAAGAGATCACTATTAAAAAAAAACTTGAACCAATCTTTGACCTATTACTTAGAATTAATAGGTGATTCAAGCAAAGAAGAATAACTTTTGCTATTGGACTTCGCACGCACCAGGATAGAGGTCTTTGAAGAAATCAAAGAGGTATGAACTATGCAAAAACATAAATATCTTGATTTTTTTGCACCAAGCACAAGAGGTCCATGATCCAAACTCTCCAAGATGATATTGATGTGTTTGCCTATAATGTGGCCGAAATGTTAGGTATTGATATCAACATTGCTTGTCATTGCTTCAATGTCTAGAAAGATGCATGACTTATAATGCAAAAAATAAGAAAAATGATAGACTATTCACCAAATCGATTAAGAGGAAGTCAACAAACTACTCGAAGCTAACTTCATCAAAGAAGTCGAGTACCAAGAGTGGGTGTTGACCATAGTAATGGTGCAAAAGTCAAGAGGAAAGTGAAGAATGTGCATCAACTTCATGAATTTGAACTCAACATGTCCAAAAGATAGGTATCCTCTTCCTAAGATAGACATTTTAGTAGACTCAACAGGCTACTCCTTTATGTTTTCTGGATGCGTTTTCAGGATATCATCAAATACAAATGTATCTTGTTGACTCAGAAATAACATCCTTCATTACTAATAATAACTTTACTAGTACAAGGAAATGCCTTTCAGGCTCAGAAATGAGGTGGTGACCTATTAGAGAATGATAGATCGAGTGTTCAAGCACTAAAAGGGAAGAAATGTATAAATTTATGTCGCCGATTTGCTAGTTAAGAGTAAGTTACTCGAGCAACACATTTAAAATCTTAAGGAGAGTTTCACCATATTGAAGAAGTATAACATACACCTTAACCCTTTGAAATGCATCTTTGGCACAAAGTCAAGAAAATTCATATTATTTTTAATCACTCCTAAAGGTAGAAAAATTAATCATGCAAAAGAAGTTCAATGACTCATGGGGAGAATCATCATATTAAATCGATTCATCTTCAAGATGAGGGAATGCTACTCGCCGTTCATTAAACTACTTAGAGGAGCAAAAATATTTGAGCAAACTCCAAAATGCGAGAAGACTTTCTTTGACCTAAACAATCTAATTACATCACCCCCTCTACTACAACGTCCAAAAGAAGAAGAAACCTTGCTTCTATACTTAGCTATTGGAGAAGACTCGATCAATTTGGTTTTTATTAGAGAAAAAGCAGGAAGTAATGACCCATTTTTTATGTTAGTAAATATTTGTGAGGTTTTTAGATGCATTATCTTATTATGAAAAAAACTTACACTCTCACTTATTATTTTTGCACCGTGACTCCAATTATATTTTTAAGCACAATCGATCTAAGTCATTACACGCAATCCACTTAGATCCGTACTCACAAACCAGATCACTCAGAAATATTACTAAATTTGTTAGTAAAATTAAACAAATGTGATATATTGTACCGCCCTAAAAGGAGATTAAAGCTCAATCCTCATCAGTTTTCTCATCGATTTCTATTGCTCACATAATGTCCTGATCAACCCAAAATCACTATGGTGATTATATGTAGATTGGTCATCCAATAAATAAGGTATGGGTGCCAAAATCACTATGGTGATTATATGTAGATTGGTCATCCAATAAATAAGGTATGGGTGCCAGCATAGTATTGAAAAGTCTGGCAAGCACTATCATAATGCAATTGGTCATGTTTTGTTTTAATTTAACAAACGATCAATTTGAATACAAAGCTCTACTCACATGATTGAGATTTGCCTACGGTTCGAAGCTCTACATATTATAATTTACTCAAACTCACAACTCATAGTTGAGCAAGTCAACATAGATTAAGTGGTTAGAGACGAGTCATTACAGAAGTATTTACTTTAGGTGAAAGAAAAGATTGGGCAATCGAAATACTTTAAAATTGAGCAAATGCTTAGAGAAGAAAACTAATTGGTTGATTTACTCTCTAGGGAAAATGGACTCAGGGAGCATCTCATTATTCAACTCACCTAACCAAACATAGAGGAATAAGAATTCAAGCTAACAAAACATGAGGATTCTCCAAGCTAAATTGATCTTATAAAAAGTTACTTGCAAATTGAGGAAATTGAAGGGGAACCTAAGAACTTGAGAATATTTAAGATCAAAAATGCCTAGTATGTGATGATTGATGGTGAACTATTTCAGATATTAATGACGGTTAATATGAAATGTGTATGAGAAAAGAAACAAAAGAAGGTGCTTGAGAAAATGCACTCTACGAGTGTGGTAATCATTATAGAGGAAAAACATTCACTCATAGGATCCTGAGACAGATATTTTTGGCCCACAGTAAGGAAAGATATAAAAGAATTTACAAAACGGTGCAAGTAATGCCAAACATTCAACCATTTACAACAACAATTGTCATGACCTTTATAGTCTATTTTTAGCCCTTAAGCCTTCACAATTTGGGGGATGGATCTGATTGACCCTCTATTAATAGCTAGCAGATAAAAGAAATTTATTCTTATAATGATCGATTATTTCAACAAAAAAATCAAAGTGAAACATCTCACCAAGATAACTAAGAAAATTTTATTCTCTTCATGATCGATTATTTTAGTTTATTCTCTTCATGATCGATTATTTTAGTTTATTCTCTTCATGATTGATTATTTCAGCAAATAGATCGAAGTGAAACATCTCACCAAGATAACCACTTAGGTAGTTAGAAATTTAACTTGGACTGACATCATTTGAAGGTACGAACTACCCATGTCAATCATTATAAATAATGGAAAATGATTCACTGGTAATAGTTTAAGAGAGTTCTGTAAGTTTCAAGGAATACATTTGAAGTTTACTTTAGTGCATCATCCTCAAAACAATGGTCAAGTGGAAGTAGTGAATAAGAAGATCCCCAATCTATTGAAAAATAAAAATAGAAGACGCCAAGGTGAGATGGGTGGATGATTTTCATGCCGTGCTTTAGTCTCTCAGAATGACTCTAACCGCCTCAGCTAGACATATTCCATTCGCAATAGCACATGAGATAAAAGTTGTACAAACTTCACAGTCAGAGAGTTTTGGCAATTGAAGGGCTAGGCAAAATTATAAACGAGTAGGAGAAGGTGAATTTTGAGGCAATGAAAGATGCACTTTACTTGCTCGAAGAATTAAGGATCTAAGCATCATTGAGATAGTAAGAGATAATGAGATGAATGACTAAATACTATAATCACTGTGTTAAGGAGAAACACTTCAAAGCTGACAACTTAGTGCTAAAGAAAGTAGATACAACAACTTGACAAGGCATATTAGGCAAACTTGCCCATACTTGGGACAATCCTTACATCATAAAAAAACCAGTTGACCTTGGAGCATACCATTTACAAACCCATGAAGAATAGGATATGATGTGCTTCACACTTGGAATGCTAAATATCTTAAAAAATTATACTCTTGAGATGAAATGTATCTTTAATATTTTATTTTTCTTTTGATTTTTTATTATTAAGATGTGGCTATAAGAAATAAAGTTTCATAATTTGCCCAACATAAATAATACTTTTTTACCCATTTCATTACTCGAAGAGTGTATAGGAGGTATAAAATAAACAATCGATGAGTTGTGTGGCTACTCAAGGCACTCGGCTTGCCATTTCTGGCCTAAGTAAAAGATTCAACATGGTAAGATTGAGAGAACCAAATGGTTGGCACCATTTTTGGCCCAAAAATGACAAAGTTGAGCTAAAGTCAACCAAGCAATCCTAAAGCTAAAATTATGAATGATAATTTGAATTACTTTATAAAACTAAACAGACTAATTTACAATAGTTTGCCATTAAAAAAATCAATTCTCCATGGTTGACAAATCAAAAGACCAACTCATCATGGTTGGGGATTAAAAAATACCAACTCACTATACCTATCGACTAAAAAGACTAATTCAACATAGTTGAAAATTCAAAAGACCAACTCACGAAAATTGGTGACTAAAAGACCAACTCTCCATGGTTGGTAACTCAAAAGACCAACATGCCATAGTTGGCGACTAAAAATACTAACTTGCCATGGTTAGTAACTCAAAAGACCAACTCACCAATATTGGCAGCTAAAAAAACTAATTCTCCATGGTTGGCAACTCAAAAGAGCAACTCGCCATGGTTAACAACTCAAAAGACCAACCCTCAATAGTTGGCAACTCAAAAGACCAACTCACTATGGTTGCAACTCAAAAGACCAATTCACCATAGTTAGTGACTAAAAAAAACAAAGTCGCCACTATTGGCAACTCAAAAGACCAACTCACCATAATTGGTGAGTAAAAAGATCAACTCTTCATGGTTGGCAACTCAAAAGACTAACTCATTATGGTTGGCAACTCAAAAGACCAACTTACTATAGTTGGTACTTAGAAAGATCGACTCTCCATTATTGGCAACTAGAAGTACGTACCTGACATTTCTCAAGATCAATAATCAAAGATAAGAACCAACCACCTTGTAGATGATGCTCATATCTTTTGAACACTCAGTAAAACATTTTACACAATTGTGGGTTAGTCAAAAAATTGAGGGGCAAGGTGGGAAATTCTCGTCCATATCTTAGATAAACATTTGACGAGCGCACATGTAACACTACCATTTGAACAAAAATATTCACAAAGAGTATTAGATAAACAAAAATATAAATATACTTTTTATTTCCAAAAATGAGTGGCAAAGGTGAAAATATAATGTATGTTCCTTCACTCGCATATCAAAAAAAAATTTATAGAAGAAGAAGAAACTAGGTGGTGCTATCTCCATCATCGCCCTCATGAGAGTTTGATTCTGAAAGGGTGAGTACATTGGAAAAAAAAATCTAAGAATTTGGTGTCCAACTAACCATATTTTACTAATTTAGTGATGATGAACTCAACACCACAAATTTTTGTTGCAACAAATCCTTGTACTTTTTAGAATCAAGGAAACTGGAGAACTCTGCCTCCTTCTACTTAAATTCCTTGATACGATAAGAAATTTCTTCTTCCAAATCCTTCAATTCAGCAAGGTGAGCTAGCTCCTAAATCTCCCAATCTTTCTCTTCTTCTTCTCGCTGTCTCAGATCCTTCTCGAGTTTGGCAAACTTTGCCTTCAAATATGTGAGCTTGCCCTTCTTGGTCACAAGTTTTGTTTTCACCATGAATATATCTTTTCTTATAAGGAAAAACTTTTTGCTTTCTAAGATGAGTCAGGATATTATAGTCAACTTTGGGTTGATCCCTCATAGGTGTATCCAAGATTGCGACATCTTGTGGAGAGGTTGTCTACTCATTAGGTACAATGGCCTGCTTATCTTTATCTTGAGGTGTCATTCTTGGAGTTAGAACTCGGTCACTACGGAGTTGACTTACATTAACAATAGGCATATGAAAGACTTGACAAACTAAGACAGGTAAGAAGAATCATTTCAATAAATATATTTTTCTTCTATCTTGCCATGAGCAGTAATAATACAACACACTCACTAAAGTCGTTTTCGGCCACTGTATTTTAACACACAAAAGAAAATACACAGAAAGTGAATTCACGTAAAGGATTACTTTATAGTTGTTTTGGTCTCAGAAGCTTTTCAAATACATGACGTCAGTCTTGACACTAAAGAAAGAACGGCGGCTGCCAGAATCATGCGGCGCCTACTACTCATCACTCACTTATTTGTATTTGATTTAAATTTTCTGTATTTGAAATAACTGAATAAATCTGTTTTTCGCTTCAGAAAAATTATTAGAATCAGAAAGTGAAATGCACTTTCATTGGCTCTTACCTGCAACCAACTAATTCCTCTTTACATTATCTCTTAAATTGCTTTATAATAAGGTTCGAATGCCATTCTTTGGTGAGTGCCCTTTTTTTAGATAAATAATCAAATATGGAGTTGACACTTGTGATAAAGAAAGAAGGCCCACTCGAAACAATCGAGGATCAGAGTGAGGTCACCTCGGTTTTCATGGCTGCCAAACTTTTTTAAGAATCTACTTCTACTGCTTGCCTCTGTTTTGATTTGATTTTCAACATCATTCGAAGCTTGTTCAATTCCTGCTGCAATCAATTCATGCTCTACTCAAAGAGAGCAACTTTTCTCTACAAATCAACAAACTCGGCTAGGTTAATAAGCACTATAGCTCTATTTCACTTTCCCCCCTTCTGAGTCAGAGGACTCATTCCGCTCAGACTTGTCGCTATCTTGGCAAGTAGAAAGAGAAAAACTCGCTTGCCTTTTCTGAATGTCCATCGAAGTGAAGCTGGTTTCCTCGACAAATGACAATACGGGTGCTGTAGTTGTTGTTCCCTAAGGGAGGAGGGCGGCTTCTCCTAAAAGGGAACTTGGTGCCACCAAGTCGGCGCACAGAGAATCTGGAGTTGACCCTATATAATGAGAAATGAATTCATCAAATGCGGTTAAGGGGATTTCAATGAGGTAATCAGTTAAGGGCAAGATCCTTGAGAAAGGAAGCAATTGTTAGAGCAAATGAATTTTCTTGTCACTCGGATAATGCCTAAGTAGTTCACCCATTGTGAGGTGGATGACGTTTTGTGACTACCTGGAGAACTGAGAAAATTGATTCGAGGAGCCGATGAGTCCCCATCATCGCCTTGCGCAGATTCTCTGATACTAGTCACACTAAGCTGTAATAAAATATGAAGACTTTCTTGTCACCTCTACAGGTGGAATTAAAGAGGACATCATCACAGCAGGCGCACTCTCTACCAAAAGAGAATGCACGGTCGCCTCCACTCATGAATCCTCAGTGCCACTCTTGACTAGATCAGCAATGTTTGCTCATGCAGGGGTGGTCAAAATACTCATTTCAATTGGAGATATATAGATGCGACCCTGGTTGGTTTTTTAGTCTTCTTCATCTCCTTTTGAAGACTCCCAAAGTTCAGAATAATTAATATCGTCGTGAGTCCTCTTGCCATCCATAACGAACAATTATGTCTCTCTTTCAAAAGAAAACTCCGCAAAAAAAGAAAAACACTTATTTAGCGACAAGCCAAATAAATAATATAATGCCTCCAAGGCTAAGGTCCTTTTTATAGTTTGGGTATGCCTAAAGAAGAAACTTTACCAAAGGTGATGGGATACTAATGATGACTTTTTTTTCAAGATTTACTAAAATTTAAAGTTAATTAATTTTTTTCATTCTTTTGTCTATTTATGAGTCACCTCAACAAAGAGTTGAACAATCGAAGAGTTAAATATATATCCATAAAAGTAAATAGATCGACTAGTATTCTTACAAGTAATCATTATACTAAGATCTAGTATGCCACCTGTTCAGTGAAGATTCATCACACTTATGGACAGATGGGATGAGAACCCAGCAACAAAAGATGAAACTTGGAAGCCAACTACATAGATGACGACTGGCCCCTTGATGTACAAACTTGTCTACATGTAAGTCGTCATACTTTTAGTTTATATACTAGATGGATGATCTTAGTGACTCAAAGAACCCTGATCAACTAGCTTGCCACTCATCGCTAGGTACTCGCCTCACATCGGTGAGTCCCTTCTATATTCAACTTATTATATGTGTACTTATCATATATAATGAATCATTCCCCGAGGGGTCTTTTCAAGAGGGATATTTTTTCACTTCTTCTTGGGGTCCTCACTTTTAGTTGTCTTTAAGTAAAAATTACTTGTATTAAGATCTTCTTTGAATAGTAAAATTTTGAACATTTCTTATATTTCTTTTATTTTTTGCTACTTTATTTTTGACCCTATTTCTCAAATACTTATGAAGGTTCTACTTTACTCCATGGACACATTTGGATTCAACAATTCTTAGAATAAATGTTTGAATCTCAACATATTTAAAATAGGTCGTCAAGCAAAATTTTAATAATCATTCAAAGTATATGCCTTCAGGTGCAGACCATGAAAAATAATTCAAAACTTGATTCTCATTATCTCTTGTAAGGCTTAAGTGTTTAATCATATGAACCTTATACCTTGAGGAGTTTAAGAAGTATGTTGCAAATAATATTTTAGAACATATGTTAGCATATGTGTTTAATTGCATATAGTTTTATCATTATTAGAACATGTGTTTGAATCTTATTGAACTATAATCAAATATATTTTAAACCATCATCGAAGCTTTCTTGAACTATGCTTGAACCATGATCAAATATGGTTCAAACATAAATTGGATAAGATTTAAACTCTTGTTCAAACAAATCATGTTTAAACTTATTTAGAACAAGATTAGAAAATGTATTTGAACATATTCAAATTATGATTGATCCATACTCAATAAGAGTTTGAACAAGGCTTGAACATCATTCTTCAAACAAATGCTCTAATATGCTTTGCATTTTCACTTAGATTGATATTTAATTTATGTAAAATCATAATTTTTGATGAATCAAGTAAATTTATAAATTATTTAAAATCTTTTAATAAATTATTTTTTAATTTTATGATTTTTTTTAATGTAGAATATAGAGTTACTATGCCTATTAAAAATGTTAAAGCAAGATGAGAGATGAACCCATCACTAGAAGCTTGATAAAGACCTTTAGATATTTTTATTTAAAATTTGGGTATACGCCTATAAATTTTTTTTTGTAAGATTTTATGTGTGTTTTATTTTATGAGAAAATATGGAAAATAAATAAATTTAAAAAAATTAAATTCAATAAAATAGAAAATTAAATTTAAGAAAAAATATGAAATCATGGGAGAATTAAGAATTATAAGTAGTATGACTATTAAGTATTAATTAACAACAACCAAAATAATCCTCTTAAAGCTATTAAGGTTGGCCATGGGTAAATTTCCCTAAATTCAAAATAGGGAGGGCCAACCACTTTTCACTATATCTTCTTTTAGTTTCTTTTTATTTGGAACTATTATTTGTATTCTACATATTTACTTATTATTTTGCTAAATCAATAAGATTATTGATCTTAAAAATTAAAATTTAGAATTATGTAAAGATGTTTGGGTTTAGTGGCCAACTTGTATAAAAAGAGACTTGGTGGTCTTCTTTGATCAAACTCTTTTGCGAGTAATAATTTTATTTATTTTACTTATAGCCTTTCAAACCTTTATCATGTGATATTAGATCTTATCTCCCATGACTATAGAAAATGGCCCAATTCTGATTGAAATTTTCATAAAAAATAGCATTTTTGAATGTTGACCTCACTTTGAGGTTGACAATCACATCTTTAAACCTAAGATTCAATCTAGGAACTAAGGCTCTCATAGAACTAAGAGACTTCGTGGTTAGATGAACACCAGTCATAAGCCTAGAAGACTCATGGGGTTTAATCATAGGGTTAGGCCTTGACTTAGGTTAAGTGGGACCCACCTATCCCAAATCCAAACCAACTCTTATACCTAAATCAAATTAAAGCTAAGTCAACCTTAACACCAAAATTTGATTACCAAAACCAAATGCCTTAGCCTAGTGAGTTAATGGAGTAAGCCCAATTTGCCTACTTGACCCATATAGGGCATGATGACCCAGACCAAACCAAAACCAATTGGCTTTTAACAAATTACCATTTGAAGACTCTAATTCATGCCCAATTCAATCTAATTAGGGCTCAATTTGGCCAATTGCTTAAGCTAAATTAATGGGCTTAAAGGGATTGAACCCAAAATTAATTAAACTCATTTAAAATTGAACCTACCCAAACTCTCCTAAATCTTATTTGAAACTTAATCGTAATCCAATTTGACCTATAGGCTTAAATTGAGTTAAAATCCAATCCAATCTAAATTGAATCCAATCAAAGCTATCAAACATCTATAAATCATATTTTAACCCTAAATTGATTTCAATTGATTCAATTTAGTTAATTAACCACTTGACATAAAAGCTCAAGCTGAACCAAAACTTGATTCAACCCAAATTGGACCAGATCAATCATTCTAATTATATCTCTAAAATAATTATTTATCATGACTCAACAATCAATTGAGCCCAATTGATCCAATTTGGCCCTTTTATCTAAGTTGGCCCAAATTGACCTAAAGGGTCAAATTGAGTCAAAACTTGATCTAAGCTAAATTGGATTGTACTAATGCTTATAATCATTTCAAAATTGATGAGTGAACACTTGGTTGGTTTAGTTAGAGAGAAGAGTATACACCTCCTCCCCACTCAAACTCAATAAACACCATCACCAAGTTCCCAAAGCCAGTCCCTCAAGTTCCTACAGTTCCTCAGGCACCCCATCGTTAATGAGACCAAGCTCTCCCTCAGCCTGAATGCCCCTTAAACCCAATCACACCAAAGCCTAACCCCACTCAAATTCCTTTCTCCCATAACTTTCTCACACTCAGGCGAGTGAAAATGAATCGAGAACCACTCGATTTAAGCATAAGAAGGCGGTTTTAGACTAACAATGATAAGCCCATGGCTTTGCTTGATCCACAAGGAGGCAAGGGGGGCATCAACTTTAGAGCTTCATCTCTGCTAGATAAAGCAGCCTCATATGTTAGGCCACTAGTCTTGAGCTTTGGTGAGGTAATTTTTTCAAATCGTAGAAATATCCCTTAAATGTTGGTCTCTTGCGAAGGAAATCATGTTGTGATGTGAATCAAATTCTTCACAAATCATAGGATCCCCTTAAAATCACTCCTTGATCAATTTAGAATCAAATCCCCATGCTCCAATCTTAGGTGAGTTCAAATCAAGCAACAAGGGATGAACGACTTTCATCTCTCGTTGGACATTGAAGATGAATCACAAGTCATCCATTCTATGTGATTCAAATAGACAATTATGATAAATCTATGTTAGATTACTTGATTTAATTATATTAAAATCATAGGATTAATCATGGTCATTTGATCTATGATCGAATGGATCAAACGGTTGAGACAAAATCACATCTTCCATCACTGATTTAGCGTGCCACATGAGATGTTTTGAATAACAAACCATGTGGTGTCACGTGTAAAGCAATGCCACATCAGCATTGTTGTGGTGCCGAATGTGTAAATTGGTTAATTAATCTTAAAATCAATTAACTAGTCAATACTCTAAAAAAATCATAGATAATTTTAGAGAAATCCAAAAATATAAATAAATACTCTTTAAAAAGCTTAGATAGATAAGAATCCATGACTAATTAGGGTTTCATAATTTTCTTAATTAGTAAAATTAACATCTAATTATTTGGCTAATTAACTTAGAACTTTATGTGATTGTTCCATGGGATGACTTCTACATCTCATAATTATTTTAAGTTAATTGGTTGGGAAATTTGAGAAATCCAAATTTTTAAACCCTAATGGATTATTTTATGCATTTAATAAATTTATGCAAGTAGAAAAATTTTGAAAATTATTATGGAGTCTTAAATATATTTTAGAATGTTAATGGTGACAAAGAAATAAATTAGGGGTCACTAGTTCTAATTATTTCTCAAAATCATAATTAAAGGGCTTTTATTAATCAATTAAATCATGAATTAGCCTAGGACTTAGAAAATTTATAACTAACTATTTAGATCCCAAAGTTATGATCAACCCCTCTTTGTGCCCAGTTAGCAAATATGTTTCCAATGAAATCAAAATCCCATTTAGTTTGGATTATTTTGATTGTAATTGATGATTTTGAGTTTTCCCCATCTATTTAATTAATCCAAAATGTAAGCCCATTTGCATTAGAATTTTTATGGTATATTTATTTCTTGTTTCTTCATTTTAATAAATTTCTCATGATTTTTAATCTTATATTTAAGATCTAATTGAATTTTTGGGCTATGTGGGCTTACATAAGTAAAATAATCAATTAACCCTTATAAAATTATAAAAATTACTTAAATAACTTTTTCAATCACTTAATGAACATAGATGGGTTGTGGGAGAACTTTAGTTTTTTATTTATTTTCATTAGGTTTAATTAACTCAACTCCTAAAATCAACAATTGAGGAATTTGATTAAACATAAGTATAATTATTCTCTTATGAATATCCTTAGGATTTGATGGCTTTGAATAGTTTATTTGGTGATATTTAATTGCTTTATTTTATTCATTTTATAAATATATGTTTCATGTGTTACATACAATTCATATTTCAAAAAAATATAATATCAAGATTCCATCAATTGTATGATTTGATGAATGTGTGGCTATTATCACTAGTAAATCCCAAACTACTTTCTTTCACAACCTATAATAAATATATATAGTGTAAATATAAAAAGGTAAGGTAATTAAAACATAAATATACTTCTATATGTATGATTTACATGTCGATATATAGTCTGGACATCCCAAGAACGCAAAGCTACTAATCAAAGGAGGTCTTAGATACCTCGACTCTCTCATTTAATAATGACACATACCTCAAAAGCTTTATAGTAGAATATATAGTAAGGTTAACTTATTTCAAAATTCTTAAGCATTTTAATTTGGACATCCCAGGAGCGCGAGACCTTCATTAGTCCCAAAGAGGTCTTTGATTACCTCACTTCTCTATTCTAACACGACACATATTCAAATATATATATTCATGGATATTATTCATGATCTCACAATATATATATATATATATATATATATATATAATATATATATCATATATTGCACACACACACACACACACACACACACACACACACACACACACACACACATCTTTAAATCCTAAAATCAATATCAATAAATGAAGCATGTCAATTCATTCATGCATCAATGAGTGAAGATTTTTTTATTAAACCCAATTGAATATTAAGAATGATGAAATAAAGTGAAGAAGACAATCTTAAATTGATCATGATTTATTTCCATCAATTCTAAGATAACTTTCATAGGGTTAAAATGACACTTAAGTTTAATCCAAATTTATGATCTAATAAAATTTAATGCTTCATTAAGTTTATTATTAAAAATTATAAAATCCAACTCTAGTCCCAACTTAAGAATAGGGTATGAGATAGGGCTCTCCCTTCTTCATACTATTAAGAATCTAAACACAAATGGAATATTTAATTAAATTAAGAATTTAAAATCCTTTTAAGTCATTAACCACTTAAATGGTAACCATGATTTTGTGATAAAATTAAATAGTTATTTGGAAGACACAACTTAAACATTAAAGCCAAGTTTCTTTCATGCCACATAAGTTGTCACACACTTTAGAATACTCTTACACTAATACTATAATTAAATTCGGATGGACTTTGTGTGGTTTGATGTTTTATTTTGAGATGCATTATTTTAGATTCTATGTTTGGGTGCATATTTGTAGTTTGATGTTATAATGATATTAGACTAATGATGTTGCCTACAGGGGATTATGTTTAATGGACTACTATAATAAAAATTATTGATGTTTTGCTTGTAACTTTAGTTCTTAAGCATAATCCATTAGGATAGGTGGGCTTGATGACCAAAGAAAGGGAAGCTAAGCCCTAATGCATGAAATCATAGACTAGTTGGCATGTATGCATGTTCATTTAACTTTTATTTTGTTGGTGTAGTTAGATTTTAATTTTCATAAAAATATAATTTTTATAATAGGTTTAGGATTAGAACTATGAGATTTTGGATGAGAAGTTGCTAAAAGGACTTGACTTGGGAAGCCTTCTGATGCCTGGAGTAGCTAATTCATGAAGATGAAGATTAAAGACCCCCATTGTTTATTTTAATTGTATAATTGTAATTCGAGTAGTATAAGGGCAGGATTAGATTACCCATTTTTTTCTTTTTCATGGTGCACGATGGTACCCGTCACACAAGCCTTTTATTATTTTAATTAATGATGATTATTTTATTTGTTTATATTGATTGTGTAATAGAAATGATTTATTTTTTCAATGGTTTCTTAAAGCATGTGTGTTTGTTGTATGACCTTGATATGGTCGGCTCTTTAAGGATTTAAAATTTCTACTTCAACTAATCAATTTTAATTAAAATTTTAGCAACTATAACCACACTTTAAAACCTTGACATTTTAATCTAGATAAAAGATGTAGCAACTCATAGGTCTGTTATGAATGTTATAACACCATGCATACATATAGTTTCATTTTTTGCAAATATGGGGACTCCACTCCTTTGGGTAAAGATGTTCCAAAATATCCCATTTTTGCCTAAGTAGGTGTTCCTAGCTTATGATGGAACACTATTAGATATAAGGTTTAAAGGTACCAATTGCTCTTTTGCTGTGGGTGTAAGTCTCCACAATCTTGTGAGAATATAATCCCTAACATCTAATAAAATATTACATGAAAATAATTTTAGGATAGATTAGAGTATCTCACAAGATTTCCTAGTATCTGAGTGCTCTCTACCTATTGCCCTTCGGATTTTAGAAAAAAACTATGATACATGAACTCTCTCACTTTATTGTCCAAATTTATTCTAACCTTTTGATATCTGATCTTTCAAATTCTTTCATATGTAATTCACTTATTATTAACTAAAACTGCTTAAAATAAATTTTATTTTACTTCCTCCATATAAAGTAGGGAAATAATGTATAGTTATATGTAAGCCCATCTGCCTTAGGAGTCCTTATTCAATGATTAGATCTATCATAAGGTGGTTCTTCTATCTTTCGAGATAGTGTTTCATTTCTCAATACCATACTTGATCATTTTAGTAAGGACCCACTAAAATCTGTATGGTGTTCCTAAGACCCCAAATATAAACACCACATTGATGAAATAAATTTCATAAAATAAATTCTTAATTAGAAATGCATTTGACAAAAAAAAATTACAACAAATATTTTGACTGAATTTTAATGGAAATTTGGTTGGAAATCCTTTTATATGAACTAGCAAAGATCAACATTAGAAGATCCATCAAAGGTGGGGAATTCCACCAGAAAATTTTTGATAGAAAATTTTAGTAGTATTTCTCATCAAAAATTTTTGTTGGTAGTCTACTAAAGTTTTTATTATAAATCTTTGTACCCTCATTTTCTCTATGATGATTAAATTGAAGTGATGGGCATAAAATCCATCAAAAAGTATGTATAATAATAAAAAAAAATGAAAGGAGCTTGTTGACCTCATTTTTAGAATGAGTTCTCAACCCCACATCTTAGACATAGGACTCCTCTTAGACTTTAAGAGTTTCTTAGTATTAAGATACATCTAGTGATTAGGTGGACACTCAACCTAGCCCTAGAGACTTAGAAAAGTTAGCCATAGGAATAGGTCATTCCTTAGGGGTGTTAGAAAAATTTTCTACCCTTAGCTTAAACCATTCCTCACTTTCCTTCATTCAAGTCAAACTCCAAATCAATTTTAATTGATTTTCTCCAAACTCAAATCAAACTCCATGATTGAAATCCATGATTGAAATTTATGATTGAAACCCATGATCAAAATCCATAAAAATTCCTAAGTCCAAATTTTCCTATCTCCCTTTAATTTTCCATTAATGGACTTAGCCTAAATCATGATCAAAACCAAATCAAATCTTTAAGATTTTCTCATAATTCATTTATACACTTATTTATATTCACATATATAAATGAAATATAAATTCAAACCAATCAAACTAAACTCAAAATTTCAAATCAATTCATGAAATTTTCTAAGTCCCTTTAATTTTTCATTAATGGACTTAGCCTAAATCATGATCAAATAAATTCAAACTCATGGGATTTTCTCAAAACTCATTTATCTTCACATATATAAATGAAATATAAATATAAATCAATCAAATCAAATCTCAAATTAAATTCTAAATCTAAAATTTTCTAAGTCCTTAATTTTTCGATAATGGACTTAGCCAAAATCATGATCAAATCAATTCAAAGTCATGGGATTTTCTCATAAATCAATTATATCCTCATTTATATTCACATATATAAATGAAATATAAATATAAATCAATCAGACCAAATTCAAAAATTCAACCTCCAAACTTCATGAAATTTTTCTAAAACCTTTAAATCCTTCTTAATAGACTTAGCTCAAATCATGATTAAACCACTTCAAATTCTTAAAATTTTCTCATGATCCATTTATATCCTCATTTATATTCACATATACAAATGAAATATAAATTTAAATCAATTAAACCAATTACAAAAATCAAACTCAAATCCACTCAAAATCCAATCTAAGCCTTTCAAGTCAAAATCTTGAACTTAGCCAAATCAATTTCAAATCAAGCCAAACTCTTGATTTTCTCTCATGATTCAATCAACCCTACAATCATGAGCCCATATATAAATACAAACCTCAATCACCAAATCAAAAATCAATTCAAAAAATTAAACCCTAAATCCTTTCATATTCTTCCTTTGAATATGAAATTATCAAATGGATCAAAACCCATTTGACTTCAAACCACTTGTAAATGGATTTATATTTCAATCACGAGTCCATATACAAGTTCAATCAAGTCCAAATCAAGCTTTGACCAAGCCATTTGACCCACTAGGCTCACTTGACCCAAAGTGACCTAAAGTATCCTTATGAGCCAAATTCTAATCCTAACCAAATTGGATTGAACCAAACTCATCTATGCCTCTCATCATGATCAACAATCATCATTAGATAATCAATCAACAAAATTGGGTTAAACCAAGTCAAATCTAAGGGTTGACCAAGTCAACACTTAGCCCAAAATGAAACTTAACATAGCCAAATTCCACCATAGGCCAAATTGATTGAAACCATTGATCTAAGTTCAATCATGACCTATGTTTGAACTTGACCAAGCCAACATTTGAGCCTAACCTAGCCCAATTGGCCATTTGACCCAAGTTGACCTAAATAGTCAAAATGCATCAAAACTTGATCTATGCCAAATTGATTGGAACCAATGGGTCAAGTTCATTCCAAATCACTTGTTGAACTTGACCAAAGCCTCAATTGGCCAACTAGACCTAACCTTTTGACCAACTTGACCAAGGGGTCATTGAGCCAAATTTGACTTAACCAAAATTTAGAAACAAAGACACCAATCCATATGACTAACCTAACCTAAACCTACTCTTGACCTACCCCAACTAGGTCAAATGGGTCAAATAGGTCAACTTGACCCATTTGACCTAAATGAAGTCATATGAGCCAACAAAACTATAAATCAAACCAAAGCCACCAAAATATTTCAAATGGTCATATGAACTTGACCCAACCCTTGGTTTGACCCAATTTGAATTGGTCAACTTGACCCATTTGATTTTGACCTAAATGGGTCAACATGAGCCAAACCTTATCAAATGAATTTCAAATCTCATGAAACTTGGCCAAACCTAGTTTCTCCACATACCCAACATATCCAAAGTGAAAAATTAGACCTAATCTATGGGTAATTTGGTCATACCCTCTTCATATCAGTTGATGCTTTCCTAATAGCTCAAGGGACTAATGAAGAGTGGTGCACCCAACCCAATGGGTTTGGGTTAGCCCAATTGGCCCCAAGACCAAACCCGACTCCATGGGTCAAAATGGCAAATTCAAAATCCCTCTTCCACTCAAATTCAAGCACATGGGAGGTTGGCAATCTACTCAAGGCCTCAAACTGACCATGTGCACACATCTAACTAATCAAACAACCCTCCCATTGTGATCAATTGGATCAAAATGGCAAATAGTCTTGTGGTGTCTGATCCTTCAAGGGGGAGATATACTTCCCTAATCAAATTCAAATCCATCAATCCTCATTTTGATTACATCTAGGGAAGTCAGAGAAGCAATTCCTCAGCCTCCCTAAGCTTCTAGAGTGAAATCAAATCTCATCTTCTCGGGTTTGCATAGTGTGAAAATAGGGGAGCTCACTTGAACTTCTAACTTCCTCCACACTGAAAACCATCCCAATTCCTCCTACACACTTCTTCTAAGGACCAATCCGAGCTCACCCAAGCTTCCATTGGAGTTCCCATATCAAGAAGAGGAGCAATTGAATCAAGGTCACAAGGATCTTCAAGTGGTGTTGGTCCATAGAGCAAGCCACTCAATCCCAAGGCCTAGGAATTTTAACAGGGCTTCGCCTCTACCAGACGAAGCTATCTCATTGATCTCGAGTGCCGGTGATCACCTCCAGCGAGGTATGAAATTTTCTGACCACTTAGCATAGGAGGTGTTGGTCCTTTGTGAAGAGAATCTTCAATTCAAGTGAATCCCACTGTTGGATGTGTCGCTCCTTGGCTTTAGATGGTGTGGGTTAAGTTTGGTTTGAATCCGAGCTCAATCGAGTTGGATCTTCCCTAGATCATGGATGATCTCTATTTATCTAAGGGAAAGAACTAGGGAGATCTAAGTTGTCCATTCATGCATTTTGGATGGATATTAGAGATATTTCCCACATTTAGGATTTGATATATCCTTTTTAAAATTGCAGGGAGATCTCTGGCCGTCTGATCTTTGATCGGACAATAGAGATTAAAGCGCATCCACTGCCAAGCCACCTTTTTGATGTGATGTTTAAGTGATGGGTTCACGCATGGCGGGTAAAAAGCCGCACGTATATAGAGGAGGATTAGTTAGAAATCTTTAATTAATTTTAATTAATCTAGAATCTTCTAAAATTCATATCTCTCTCAATAAAATTTAGAAAAATATGAAATAAATTTCTATGGAAAGATAATTCAACCTATAATATTTTAAAATTAATTTCAAGGATTTTGAATTATGCTTTTCTCTAATTTTGGGTTTTATTAGAAAGTTTATTTTGCTAATTATCTTTTAATTAAGCTTCTGATTAATCCCAAATTTCTTGGGCATATTTTAGGGGATGACTTTTGCCTCCCCTAATCTTCTTGAGATTTATTGAATGCTTAATTAGGAGAATTGCATATGAATTTTTTAATTACTCTCTTAACCTAATTAAGCATAATTAGGGTGTGATCAGTGATTTTAATCCATGATTAGGGTTGATTAAGGTCAGATCCAATAGATAGGATATTTATGGAATAATTTTTGTGCATTTCCCCTAAGCTATTCCCTAAACCCCCTTTTTTTGCTTTTTAATCTTCTCTTAATTAATGGTTAATTCATTAATTATCCCTTTAATTAATTTCTAAAAATTTTAAAAACTTTCATAACTTAATTAATCTACTTTTGGTAGATGCTTAGGCGTTTAATAGCCTAAGTTCAACTAAGAAAATTAAAACCCAATTCATATGTGTGAAAGGTGTTTTGAAATTACTTAAGCTAAACCCCTTTGTTTAATTAACTATTAATTGTGAGCCAAATTGCATTAGGCCTTTTTCATATTAGGTGCATTGAAAATTTAAATTTCTTGTGAGTTTTTATGTCATCTCATTGGCTCATAATTATTTGGTTAATTATTCTAAGGTGGTGTAGGTAAGGGTTAATTAAGTTACTTAATTCATACCTTAACCTAATTAATACATAAAAATGGATCTAATTACCTAAAAATTAAACAAAAATATCAAAAATATGTGGGAATGGGTTAATAATATCAAACTCAACTCACCTTTTCAAAATTAAATCAAACTTCAAACTAAACAAAAATCACATTGAGTACACCATGATTTATTTTAAACTTTCTTATTCTATAAGAATGTCTTTAGATTTAACTAAAGTGAGTTTGTTTACATGCTTTCATTAATTTGAATCTTTCCCCAACATATTAATTTGTATGTCATGTGGTTTCATGCATTCATATTTGTCAAATTCAAATTTTAAAAATGAAAATTGTTTACTTTATGGAAAATTTGCATGTGTTGGCTAAAGTAGAAATATGAATGGATATTATCACTACTAAATTCAAATTATTTTCAAAACATATAAATCAAATATCAAATCTAAAATTATGCTACTTATATTTAATTATGAGCTTGCATGTGAAGATTATAAAGGTATTCTTAGCATAGGTTTCCCTTTTCTTTTATGTTAGCATAGTTTTAAATAGGAATTTGTGAGATATATGGTTCATTTGAAAAGGTCCTAATACTCACCTAATTATATATCCTATTCACCCCTATGCTATCACCTAAGAGGGGCTAGTTATACTTGCATATAAATTTCATAAACAAAATGAATCATTCAATACAACTTTTGCATTCTTCTTTTCCATTTCATTTCTTTTATACATATGTTTCTATTTAAGAAAAGTGGCATATTAGCCTGTACAATCCCGAGGTTGAGAGGCTTTAAGTAGCCCTAAGTAGGTCCCGTACCTTACATCTCTGGTTAACAATGGTGCTGCACTCACTTATGCTTTTCTTACTTTCATGTGTGTATGTGAAAATTTGAATAAAGAAACCCATTTTCTACAAAAGAAATTCATACATCTTAATCTTCTAAATTTTCTTAAATGGATTACTTAGCATGCATCATAAAGTGTGTTAAATATTATCATTTGTATGTGTAGATATGCTTAGGGTCCATCCATATGCATGTTATATATGTTGGGAAAGAAATGAAGTGAAGTGCGTTATGTGAATTTTGATTCATTTTACTTAATCTTAAAATACCTTTCATTTTGAATAGGTTTGTTTAGAGTTCATCTAAACTTAAGATTAATTAAAATATTTAATCAAAACATTCACTAAACAAAACTAAAATGTGAATCTACTTTAGAAATTACTTAGGTTAGGGAAGGAAAGAGAAGTTCTCTTCTCTTTCCCTCTCTTCATAACTTAGTAATTAGTGGCAGAATTCACTTGAACTAAACCAAAACATGAAATAAAATCAACCCAAAATAATTAAACAACTTAAATGAAACCCTCCTCTAAGTTAAAGATGTTTTCACACTTAGAAAATTTAAACCTAAAGTCATAGCTAAGCATACCACATAAACGTTCAAAACACACACAATAACCTAAGTCACCACTTCTAGCTTTAGGTTAGGTCGGTGTATGGTTTGATGTTTATTTTATTTTGTATATGTTTTAGATGGATGTTAGGTGTATCTCATACTAGAATGAATGGTAGGATGCTCTTAGCCAAACAATTCTTTTCTAGGGATGTGCTTAATGGGTGCTATTATAAAAATAAAATATAAATGCTTTTGCTTGCAGGTGCTTTTATATCCTAAGCATAATCCGATAGGTGTGGACTTAGTTACCCATGTGTAGGGTGATAACTCCAATGTACATGCTTGGGATTTGTGTGGTTTATTTTTACTAACCTTTGTTTTGCAGGTGTTAGTTAGATTTCCACTTTTTCTTTTCATGTAAATTTGTGTAATTAGGAATTTGGATTAGGATGAGCATTGGTCATAAGATCCTATTTTATGCACCATGTGAAGCCTTGAAGCATCTACCTTCCAACCATCCAAAAGAAGGAATCAAAGAAGAAAGAAGAAAAGAAGAAAGAAGAACGGAAGCTTGAAGTCCCCCATTACAATGAATTCCTTGTCTAATTGTAATATAGTTCATTTGAAATCCAGGTTGTATGAGGGTAGAGCTCGGCTACCCACATTTGATATTTTCGGGTTTGTGCAGTGGTGCCCGACCATAACGACCTTTTATTCTTTTTATAATTAGCTTTATAAATTGATTGATGATTAATTTAGCTTTTGCATTAAGTGGCATGCTTTTCCTAGTTTCTTCCTTGCTTTATGTATGGCCTGGATGTGGTTTAGGCTCTTTAGAAAAACATAAATTTTTTACCCAACTTGGCAACTCAAAATAAAAATTAAATAACTCATAACCTCACCTAAAGCTTAGGTTTAAAATCAAGATAAAAGAATTAACAACCCTTAGTTGGATGAGCATTTCTTTTGTAATATCATGAATAAATGCATCTTACTTCACTCTTGATTGGAGGGCTTCCACCTTGTTTGAGAAACTTGACTTGACCTTTGAGAGCCATGGGAGAAACTCACCTCCTCCCTTATCATTGATTTTAGCCAATAACTTTATTTCTCATGCAATAGTCATATGAATCCTATTAGCTTGAGTGAAAAATAATTGTAATGAAAATAAAATAAAATTTGAATTGCATTAGATTTAGGTCATTTGAAGCATTCCCTCTACATGATCTAGTATTTTTAGGGAATGAGTTTAAAGACTTAGTCTCTTTCTAAATAAATAATAGCCTAGCTATCTTGCATAAGCATAAAGACTTGCCTACATGTATTTAAAATCATAGGAGGTTAGTTGGCGCCACCCAGGCGGTTGTAAATCAAAGCTGGGTGATTTGTCCTCTCTTGTGGAGGCAAACCAATTACCCATTTTGCCTTAGATTCAGGTTATGCTTCGAGCCCTCACCGAAGCTCCTAGATTTAGGTTCTAAGATCGCTTCTCCCCTTTGTGGGAGATAAGAATAATTTCTCACCTCTTAGGCATTTTCTTAATATTGTGTTAAAGAATCATAAGTCCTAAATTTCTAATGAAAAATGCAACTCAAATAAACTAAATCAATTTCAAAAATGAAAAGCTCAGCTATAAGATAATTTGAGATGCTCACTAAGTTTTCTAGCATTATGGGCATCTCTTACTTATCTCCCATTTTGGCTTTGATAATAGCTCCCTCTTCGATCAATCCCATTTGATCTTCAAAAATAAACTAATCTATTGATAGTCCCTTTCTATTGAAATCTTTGAAATAACTATCATTTACTTTAATCAAGAGTTTTCCTGAGGAATCCCCATTCCTTAGGATGTAATTAACTATGGGAGCTTGCCCTTGTAGGGAACTTAACAAACTCAATTTAAAATAAACCTTGCTTTACTTTTATATGTGAAGGAGGGGAAGAATCTTTGGTACATATGTTGACCCATCATTCTTAGGAGTCCTTGTTGAGGTGATTAAGTCCATTAAAGGGTAGTGATTTTTGTCTTTTGAGATATACACTATTTCCTTGATAATGGACTCGATCACCTGAATAAGTACATCTACGGATCTGCATGGCATCCTAAAAAGACAAATTTCTATAAGTTTTATCTTTCTTTTCTCACCATAGATTTGGCATTTCTTAGGAATTTTTCTACCAATTTTTGTGACTCTGGATGGTTCCTCTCTCCATATTTGGTAAATGATTGTTGACTTTGAGTATCGATAGTGGGTTTGTACTTTGGTATGAATCCAAGACTATCCTTCTTTCAGTTGGCACTTAGCTCATTTCATTCTTGAGTTGAGTTAGCCTACATCTTTAGGTTTTAGGACCACATTCCTTATTGGTCTTAAAACCCTCGTTGGGTTCTCTAATGGGTAAAATGAAAAGATCTAAATAAAAAAAAAAGAAGAAAAAGCATTTTAAAGACTTCCTCCTTATCATTTTTTTATGATAAAGAAAGGTTCATTCAAAAATAATAAAGACAAAAATAAATCTTCCATAAGAACTTTGCTTTTCAAAAAGCACCTTTTCAAAAATGCACTTAATAAAATATTTTCCACAAAGTTTTATCACCCTCATTTAACAATTCCCATAATTGTTACATGTAAGAATTTTCATGAATAAAACTAATAAAATTTTCCAAAATAAAAAGCACAAATGAACATCTTCTTTCAATTCACTTTGATGAAGTTTCATTTTCAAAATAAAATGAACAATCATCTTTTCCAAAAATCACAATCATAATCATAAAGTTTTCAAAAAGTGCACATGAATTTTCTTATTCAATACTCTCACACCTATTGAATGGAAATTTCATTTGTAAAACAAAATTAAACTTTTTGAAAAGCACATATGAATATCTTCATTTAATATACTCAAATTTATTAAATGAAGATTTCAATCCTAATTAAAAATAAATATCATTTTGGAATTCTCACTTAAACATATCCCACATATGATTAATTCCTCTCTTTCAAAAAGTAATAATCACAGAGAAAATAAAAATCTCATATTTCAAAAATAAGATTGATCTCTATTATATATACCTAAATTTGTTGAATGGAAATCCTCTTTCCAAAAATTAAAACTTTAATAATCATATTTTCAAAATTCTAAACACATTTTCGGAACGCCATTTAACATACCCAAATTTGTTAAGTGAAGTCTCCAAATGAAAAATCCAAAATTTTTTCAAACACACTTTGGAACTTCACTTAGCATACTCAAATTTGCTAAGTAAAGTTTCCAAATCCAAAATCAAAAGTCAATAATCATACTTTCAAAATTCTAAACATATTTGGAGCTCTATTTAACATACCCAAATTTTTTAATGAAGTCTCCAAATGTAAAATCAAAATTTTTTAAACAAATTTTGGAACTCCATTTAACATACCCAAATTTGTTAAGTGAAGTCTTCAAATCCAAAATCCAAATTTTTTCACATACATATTTGGAACTTCATTTAGCACACTCAAATTTGCTAAGTGAAGTTTCAAATCTAAAATCAAAAATCAACAATCATATTTCAAAATCTTTCAAAACACATTTGGAACTTCACCAAATCAAAATCTAAAAATTTTCAAACACACTTTGGAACCTCACTTAGCATACTCAAATTTGCTAAGTAAAGTCTCCAAATCCAAAATCAAAATTTTCAAACACCTTTGAAACTTCTTTCCTTAGCATACTAAATTTGCTAAGGAGAAGTTTCCATTTTTTAAAGCCAAAATGAAATCAAAATTTTGATCACTCCATTTGGAATTTCATTTAGCATACTCAAATTTGCTTAGTGGAATTTCCATTTCACAAAACTAAGTGGGACTTCATCTTTAGCATGCCAAATTTGTTAAAGTAAAGTTTCAACTTTCAATCAAATCAAAATAAATGAAGTACCTTAGGATTCCCTTAGCATAGAAAATTTGCTAAGGATCCCACCCTTTTTAAAAAATCAAAACATCAAAATAAAAATGAAACACTTAGGATTTTCTTAACATACCTAAATTTGCTATAAATCCTATTTTCAAAAATCAAGCAAAATGCACTTGGGTTCTTCACTTAGCATACCTAAATTTGCTAAGTGGGAATTCCAAATTTTCAAAATTAAAACAAAAATTCACAAAAAGAAACAATCACTTCTTCAAACACTTCACTTAGCATACCTAAATTTGCTAAGTAAGTGAAATTCCAAAATAATCAAACAAAAATAAAATCAATTTGACCTATGGAAGCATCCTTATTAAAAATTTTGAACCCATATTTCAACATACCTAAATTTGTTGAAGTTTGGATTCATATTCAAATTCCTCTTTCAATCAATCTTCTTAAACCCATTTGAACCCCACTTAACACTTCCAAGTTGTTGGATGTGGGTTCAAATTTTTAAATTTAAAATTCAGAAATCTATAAAGACATAAAGCTGATACAAATTCATTTCTCATTATCGATCTCACAGTTAGTGCAGTAGTAGTTCAGTTTCAGTCTCTTACAATTATTAAAATGGCCGGTTCTCAGAAGTTTATTTTTACCATATCCCATGGTATGAATCTGGCTTTAGATGAAGCCGACTTACCCTGTATGGACCATACTCATCTGATTCACTTTGGTCGGAATTGAGGGGGAATTCATGCCTTGGTCTTGCAATTTTGGATTTGCTAGAATTACTTATGGGGCACTCCCCACACTATAGTTAGTAGGAATAAGGTGACTGGGCAGAAGCCGATCATCATGATTGACTTGCCCTCTGACTCTAATGTCACCTCACGATGAGAAAGGCGTACACACAGACTTCATATAAAGTACCCGATACGACCAGTGCACCTCAGGGGTTTCTCATCGTGAGGGTTAGCGGCATCTCACCCTCAAGGGTAAGGCACCCCTGGTTTGCTTGCCTCCCCTACATTTAGTATGGTTCTAGCTCACACTCCTCCCATCCACCCACATACATAGGAATAAGAACATGATCAGTGCACCATGATCGAGGAGATAGAGGCAGCAGCTCGATCAGGAGTGGATGAGTTCCCCATTGTCACTTCACCACTGGTTACAAAAAACTAATTCCATCCTCTCTCTAGATTAGATAGAGATGATGTCAGGAGGATCCGTTCCTCACCTCCTCCAGTGGTGCATTTTTAGTCAGCAGTTTCCAGGAGCAGGAGGTCACATGTCGGCCTCCGATCTATCTTATGCTAGGTAGGTAGAGCATACGGATGCTCAGAGTTTGGAACATAGTTTGATCTTTTGATCCTCATCCCCATAGCATGGGAAGTAGATTCACGAGAGAGAACGAGGCCCTTGTCCCATGTTACTAGTGACGTGAGATTCACCGAGGTTGGTCATAGCATACTGATTGATTTTCGGCTCGCACTAGACCCATGCAACAATATCCTTCTCAGGACTAGCCACCATAGAGGCGGTTCCCATAGAGGGTGGTGTCTCCACCCCACAGCTCTGGCCACATCCGGGGAAAAGCGCACCCCATTGGTGATCCAACTTTGACCAATGGATCCTACCCTTTCTACACCCATATGGTAGGGTCTCTCTCCCGACCTGCCCAGTGGTGGTGAAGGAGTGGCACCCAAAGCATCGTGGTCATCCTTCACCAACTCCACCCATATAGCTGGATGTGGAGATGGTGATAGATATTCAGATAGCATTAATTTGTAGTGGAACATCCTAGGATTGTTACCTATTAGCCAAGATAATGAGTGTCATTCATCTAGTGAGTACAGTCACACAAGATTGACTCTAATGATAGAGAGGTCCTCTCTCAAAGGATGTGATCACATCGATCACCCTAGATTATTTGTTCTGCCGATGGATCTTTTAGATGAGATAGTTGCACATTATTTCATGGAGAAGAAGGAAATCTTGGGGTACGATGGTCAGATGAAGAGAAAGTCAGCTCGATCCCAATGAAGATGACTTGTTGGGGACTCCATGCATGGTTGACACTAGAGGATCTCTTCTTAGGAACAACAGCCATGGAAGGTGATGAGGTTGATCGTGAAGACACCATACAACACCTCTATCGCTGAGAAGGATGAGGATTGATAGATGGCATGACACAAGACTTGTTAGTAGGGTTTTGCTTTTAAAAATAAGCCCTTTAGTTCATCCTACCATCACTGTAAGTTAGTGTCTTGGACCCAACCAAGACTTACCTCCATTGAGCAAGGTAGCACTAGCATGTATAGAAGGTAGAAAAGTACCTCCATACAAAAGAAAACATAAAACAACAAGTGAAGGAAGCTTTGGCTCAAGGGGGAGGATCATCGGTTCCAAAGGGTAGACCCTACCTGAGGAATTTGATGCTATCCAATATCCTTTCTCTCCTTCAAAAGCTTTGATGGTAGTGGAAACCAATAGCATTTTGGCTGGCAAAATGTAGTGGTAGTGACGCTTTACTCTTTTCGCTTTATTTAAAAATGCTTTGAGGCAGTAAATCAAGCAACTCTTCATAAAGATATTTCAAGAAAGGGTTATCAGGTGATCTCGTAGCACAACAACACCGTGAGTCATTGATTATATTCTTGATGGCGTAACATGAGTATGAAGTGTGAATTGCAGCTGTCTGAACAGCATGCCATTCAGATTCTCTTGAAGAATATCCATGGTCTGGTCGCCTTCATGCTTAAGGGCTTCACTATCAAGACATTTGAGAAGCTAATCAACAAGGCTACTAGTCTACAAGGAGAGGCCAAACAGTTGCCTTTTCAAGATTGCTAAGCAAAAGTGAAAGGTCTAAGAAGAAGGAGTAGTAGCAAGGGGAAACATAGAGATCACCGAGACCATGACCTCAGCCTCCACCTCCTTTGCCACCAGGCATCCTACCACTCACCATAGCCTCTCCGGCCAGAGCCACTCACCATACCACCAGAAGTGCATGTATACCCACCAGTAGCTATGGTCCACCTACTTTTTAGATAAGTTAAACAAACCTTATTTTTTAAGAGGGAGGTAATCAAAAATCTTTAAGAATCTCTTAAAGAAACTTGATTTTCTACCCAAGCCTAGAGACCGGAGGAAGTAGTCATGATCCAAACTTTTCCCTTACCACCAAATGCTAGGCCACATTTTTTGGAGGATTGCTTCACATTCAAGGATTGGCTTGAACAGTTTCAAGATCGGTACTAGTTATCCCAAAGCCTTGTGGAACAACCTTCAGTTCCATTAGGGTAATCCTTGGGATACATGTGATCCTACCAAAACCAAAGAAGGTTGGGATATTTCTCTATCCAAAACCTCTAAGAAAATCATTCAAGATCAAGAAGCTTTTCTTAGTGCATGAGCTCAAACCTCCAACACCAAGGAAGGTTTGCAAGTGCCAACTCTAGAAAGTGGGAGCTCAACAATAGCAAGAACATCATGTGTTGGCTCAGATAGCGCCCATCTGTCTAGCCTCCGCCTTCATGCTTCCACACGAACTTTCCATTTCAACTAGCTCTTATGTTTCTTCTACTAGTAGAACTCTTGTATCAACGGATAAGGACATCAAATTTCTCCACTTACTCTACTTGACTTCTACTTTGTACCTCCAAATAATTCTAAGAAATTGAAGAATAAAGCAAGTTTGAATTACTTCTGTGTCACTTTTGATGGGTTATCTTCTTCTATTCCAAACGATAACTCTTCAAGTATAAATAACTATAATAATGATCTTCCTTTCTAATTTGAGTTAGACTTTCCAACTCGAATACTACAGTTCACCTCTTGAGATAGACTTGGAATCATCGATTGAGGGTCCCATAGAGAAGTGAGCGTGTGTGGTAACCTTCCACCACCTTGCCTCAAGAGATCAGTCAACCTGAGTGGCAAGGTTCTACCTCCTAAGACACCTCAAGATAGAAAAATAAGTCATTGGTAAGATCGAGAAGCCCTTCCACAAGATGCTCCACCCTTGGATATGCTTGTGGAAGACCAAAGGTGGACTACAACATCCTTTCTCATCTAAGAAAGTTCATCTAAGCTAAGCATATATGATGCCCTTGTCTTATCCAAAGAGATGAGGGAATCACTAATCAAGGCCCCTTGATCCTAAATATGCTGCTCACCACGCTATAGGTGAGGAAGCACATTATGCAAAAGAAGCCCAAGGGATCACCTTCACAAATGAAGACCTTCTTCTAGGGGACTTGGAGCACAACCACCCCTCTACATCAAATGACATGGATAGTTTATTTGCAAGGTTCTCATGGATTCGTGGCGAACATTATGAGTCTAAAGACCCTTGTTTATTTGAAGATCGACATCTCGACACTCTGAGGAGATAGGATGATGTTGAGAGGATTCAATGATCAAGGTGAGCAGGCTTTAGGTTCTATTGTGTTACCTTTGGAGATCGGTGATTGGAAGATTGAAGCCAAGTTCTACATCATTAATTTAAATACTTTGTTCATTGCTTTGCTTAGGCCTTGATACATCGATAAGATCTTCCATCCTCCCTTCATCTGCATCAAGTTAAGATGGAATTGAAGTGTCAATGAGATGAAAAGCCAAGTTAGAGGTTGAGATTTATGAGGATGACCTACTATCTTCCTCAAAACACCCTTTCTCATGAACTTGGACAAAATTTAAAATGCAAATACAAAAGAAAAAAGAAAATGAAAAGAAAATGAAAAGATAAATAAAGTTCAAGTGAGCAAGAAAGGGGAATTGAAGAAGAAGACCAAGATATCACATTCCACCCACAGTTCATTCCATCATATGGACATGTGGGTAGATGGCTCAACCTCCACCAAGTAGAGGCAGAGGTGGCACAGAGGTTCAGGTGGAGACCTAGTTGGCCTCAAGAGGTGTTCTAGTTCATGGAGTACCCTACTATTCACATAGACTTGGAATCCTTGAGGATGAGTCTAATGTGATTAGTACCAACCCTCTCGTGGGTTCCATTGAGGTGACTTTGATCCGAGAAGATGAAGACCGGCCTCCAAGCAAAGCAAAGTATTCAATCATTTATGTGAAACTATTAGAAGTTGGGAACCTTAGCTCTACCTCACTTACATCTCAAAAGTTGAAGGTTTAGTAGTTAAGGAAGTCCCTAAGTCTTAGTGACATAAAGAAGAAGTTTTTTGGGATCATCATCCTCAAGCCCTGAAGTTGATGTAGACTGAGGAAGATACTTTTAAAGAATTAATGGAATTACCTTTTTACTTACTTGTGTGTTAAAAATCTTATACAGAAAGGTTTAGTTCCTCACACATGGTCCAAGCACAGGTCAAAGTACTTCGAGAAGCTATGGAATAATACAAATAGGGAAGCACAATCAAGAGAAGGACTAGGATTCGATAGTGTCCAATGATGACAAGATTATTGCCTAATTGTTACCAATCATTTGGAGTCGATAGTTTTTTCTCACACATCCCCAACTTATGAGAATGTGTTTAGAAACTTGATGATCCAGATGATCTCCAAGTCAAAGAGGCACCAAAATTTGAAGAGGAGATTCATTCAACAATTGAAGCTTAAAGAAATCAACCTCGTGGATAAGAAAATCATCCGACATATATCGCTTGTTTTTGAATGAAGAAGAAACCAATGACTTAGTTAGCTATTGACGAAGTTTAAAGACCGCTGCATGGAGTTATGAAGAAATCTGATTATCTCACATGTGTAGTCCACAAGCTAGCAATAGACCCTAACACCCTATTAAGCAAGCTCCTAGATGCAATTAGAAATTGAACAATAGGTCATTTCAAGTCAAGAAATGACGATGTTGGTTTCATCGGGAAGAAAAATATCCTACCTTAGCTAGTGCCCCTTAAGAAGAATGGCCAAATTCATATGCATCATTTTAGGACTTAAATAAGGCATGTCCTAAGGATGAGTTTTCTTCTATACCGAGTTAATGGTATCATCTCATGCATTCTTCTTTCATGGATTTATAACCAAATCAAGATGTCTCCTAAGATGAAAGAAACACTTTTTCAAACCCCGATCAAATCTTCTTATAGGGTCATGCCTTTCGCCTTAAAATATTGTTACATACCAACGGGCCATGACTCAGATCTTCAATGAACTCATCCATCATTAGGTTGAGTGCTATGTTGATGATCTAGTAGTCAAGAGTAGAGAAAAAGAAGACCACCTCTTTGAATTGAGAGTAGTTTTTGAATGATTAAGAAAATATAACCTCAAAATGAATCCTGTGAAGTGTGCATTCGGAGTAGCTTTAGAGAAATTTCTTGGGTTTGTTGTTCGACACTGGAGAATAGAAATATATCCTAAAAAGATTAAAGTTATCTTAAAAATGCCACCTTCTAAGAGTTTAACTCAACTAAGATCCTTTCAAGGATAGGATATCTAAGATGCTTTATCTCAAACATATCGGAGATGCAAGCCATCTCATTTGTCAAAAAAGGATGCCAAGTTCAAGTGGATGATAAGTGTCAACATGCCTTCAAAGACATCAAAGAGTACTTGGTGAAGCCACCAATTCTAGCAGCCTCATCCAAGTGCACTATCCTCTACATCAGATAGACTTCAAGCTATTGGCCCAAGCCAATGACAAAGGAAGGAGAGCATTTTCTACTATCTCACCATCCATTCCTCACTTCTAAGCAAACTATCCACCTATTGAGAAATATTATAGCTTTGATCTTTGTCCAAGTTATGACACTACATGTTTTCTCAAAGATGAACTTGATCTTCAAACCAATCACCAGATCTCATGACATGATCAACCATCACATTTGATGTTCGTCCATGATTCTCTCAAGTTTGATATCATATTTGTACCCTCCATGTAAAAAAGGAGCATCATTTCTTAGACACCACTTCGGATTCTCCAATGAGATCTCATGAACAAATCATGAACTTAGGGGAGTCCAAAGAATCACCATGGGAGATGTATTGATGGTCCGCTTCTTTTCTTAAAGGTGAAGCACCATGATCTATTCTTAGAGGGGGAATAGTTCTTCTAACTCTAAACCATGAGATGAGATTCTCATACCATCTATCCAACTTGAACAACTAAGTATAAGCTTTGAAATCTAAAGTTAGCCATCACTGTGTCAAGAGAGCATCAACATCTTTGGATTTCGCTGGTCATCAATCAAGTCCTCAAACCAAGCTTTGACAAAGCATACCATACATTAATGACAGATTATGAAGTCACCATCCAAGGTCCAAGAGAACATAAGATCATGATTGGGAACTTGCCAAAGAGACAAATAAGATGAGTCCATTTTAATAAGGTTCAAAATAGACAAAATATCTTATTGACTTTAAAACTACCCAGAGACTTCTTGAAGGGATTTGCCGCCAAAATGGCAGTTTGGAAAACTTCATAGATTACTTGAACACCAAAACTACTCAAAAAAAGTCACAGCATCGTGTAGAGAGCTCTCTCCTATTTTTGATGGCACTACCACTCAATCCTTACCAAATGGTTTTATTTACAAATGTGAAGCTCATTAAATTGTAATTCACTCAAGTTATGTGGAGCTCATCAATCCACTCAAAGATGAAGATAAAGATCAAAAGACTATACCACTCCTTTCAGCAATTATAAACTGTATGGATGTAGCAAGACCTCAAGCAGTTGATCACTTGTGGTCCTCCACTAACCACTCAACATTAACACCCTACATTAGCTTCAAGGCCATTTGAGTGGAGTAACATTGTGTCCGATCGATCTTCCTTCTTCCAAGGGCATCTTCATCTTAGTCGCCAGACTTTTTTTTCCATAAAGGGAAGCCATCCCACTCGGAGAGGCACTTTCAAAGAGGCTTCAATTTTTTAGAAATATATCATATAGTTTGGGGTGCCTCATGAATTATATCATGATAATTATTCAAAAAGCACAAAAAATCAAATTCTACATAATAAAAGATACTCATCATCTTCACCCTTCTAATGAGGCATTCAACAAATCTTTAGATATTAAAGAAGATCTTGATGGCAACAAACTATGTAAATACAAATCCTCTCTTAAAGAAAAACCTCAAGAGAAGAATCCTATTTTGATTAGCAATTGTTGGAGAGAACCCAAGACATCCTTTCTTAGTGGGAATCCTTTTCCATCTGGCATCATTTCATCAAACCCCCAAGTGTGTTTAAGGTAGAGTCCCTGAGGCATCCTATTCCTTTAACACATGCACAAAACAAAACATAAATCTTTATCTCAAGCTATTTTGATGTAGAGCAAGCCCCTATGACACTCATTAGTCGCCTAGGTCGTTTACATGCTACCTCGCTAGTATGTCACCCCAAAGGTCATTTGTTTGGAAGATGTGAGTCCTCATGCTTTCTTCCCATATCAAGAAACCAATGAGCCTTGTTAGTATGGTATTCACCACCTAGTTACCTCATGTTGACTTTGTTTAAGAAGATGTGAGTCCCCATGCTTTCTTCTTGAACTAGCCATCATGTCTAACTAGGTCAAGTATATTTGAGGTTTAGATAAGTCCCAGGCTCCTTCCTTTGACTCTTTTGAGTTGATATAAGTCCCCAAGCATTCACTCAAGAGTCACCCAGTGGATAAATTTGTCGAGCCAAGATAAACTATCCCAGCCATATAGAGGATGTGAGTCCCAGCTTTCTTCCTAGTGATTGTTGCAAACCGATGCACCCAGGTTGGTTGATGTTCATTATGCTAATACAACCGGTACTCTTGGAAGATGAGTCCCCAAGCTTTCTCCTTGAGTTGACAAATTTATTGGATATATGACTAGCCATGTCATCTTCTGGTGTTGATTAACCCCTTGCCATTTGGGCATTCTATGGATCAAGTCCTTCAACATTTAGACACTACCTGTTACTTTTGGATTGGACAGCCTCTTCCTAGTAGCCACCCTGGTTGAGAATTTATTGTGGATGCATTATTCTCCTTGTATTGATGACATATAAGCTCCTTCTCATTTGATCCTCACAAACCAAGGTCCATATAAAACAAACTACAAACAAATTAATTCTCTATGGATTAGAATTCAAGCCCCAAAGGGCTCCTTTTCAAGACATCCTATCTAGTGTCAAAACTCCCATAGAACACCACGAGTTGAGATAAATCTCGACTCACTCCATAGTTGGTCAATATTTTTCCAAAGTAGTTACACAAAATTCTTTGAAAGATAAATTATGACACATTCTTTTCTAGCATGATTGTCAAACCGAAGCCAGTGTTTGATTTGTCCAAAGCAATCAATCACCCATCTTTAGTGGATGTGAGTCCTCGAGCTTCCCTTCAATTGATCATAAAATTGAAAGATACTCCTGGAAGTTCTCACGAACCCTCCCTTTGTAAATCTAGATAGTCTAGTCGATATAAGCTTCTCTATGATCCATCAAAACCAACAAAATCCATCAAATAAATTAAAAATGAAAATTAATCTTGACTATCTTGAGCGATCTAAGTCCCCAATTCACTTAATAATGCCTCAGTCAATTTGTTGCCCAAAGCAACCAATCACCCAGTGGTTCTTATTGGAAGATGTGAGTCCCAGCTTTCTTCTAACTTGACCATTGTATACCAAAGGCATTCCCTTTGGGATAGTCCTACCTTATGGTTGGTAGACTACCCCTTTGAATTCAAACTGGTTAGGTCTAGGCTATGGCCCTACTCGTGCCATCAAACTAATGGGATCCATCATAATCAAAATAAACAAAATAAAAATGAAATCAATCTTGACTATCTTGAATTTAAGTCCCCCAGCAGCATTCACTCAATAGTCAGCCCTAGGTTGGGTTCAATCTGCTGCCTCGCCAATAGATTACCCAACAATTGATCTTTACTTTGGAGGATGTAAGTCTATTATGCTTTCTTCCTAGTAGCCATATCCAAAGGCATCCTTTGGCTAGTCCTACTATGTGTTTAGTAGACTACCCCTTTGGATTGGTAAATCTGAGTTAGGTCTTAGCCTCCATGGCTCTTACTTAGTGCAACCCATCGCAAACCAACAAGGTTCATCTCAAAATTCAAACCTAACAAAAAAATTAAACAAGTTCAACCCTCTTCCCCAAGTGGAATAAATCAAATCTCTCTCGAGAATCAAATCAAATCCCCTCATCCCTTGTGGATGACTTGAACTTGCTTCCCTAGTGGAAGGTTCACACTCTATCCCTTAGTGGATTTTTCCTCTCTCTTATGTCTTGGACATAAGTAGAGCCACATTGCACTAAGCTCTGGATTCTTTCTTTTCCTTGGGTTAAGGATAGATTGTTTCTGTTAGTGCTTGTGATCTCTCGATGTTGTTGATCATTTGTCAACACCACGCGTGTGTTCCTCACCACACACACCTATTGCCTTTGTTGACCTCATTTTAGAATGAGCTCTCAGCCCCTCCATCTTAGACATAGGACTCCTCTTAGACTTTAAGAGTTCCTTAGTCTTAAGACACATCTAGTGAGGTGAACACTCAACCTATCCCCAGAGACTTAGAAGAGTTAGCCATAGGAATAGGTCATGCCTTAGGGGGAAAATTCCTACCCTTAGCTTAAACCATTCTCACTTTCCTTCTTCAAGTCAAACTCCAAATCAATCTTAATTGATTTTCTTCAAACTCAAATCAACTCCATGATTGAAATCCATGATGAAATTCATGATTGAAACCCATGATCAAAATCCATAAAAATTTTAAGTCCAAATTCTTTAAGTCCTTAATTTCTTAAGGACTTAACCAAATCATGATCAAAACCAAATTCAAATCTTTGAGATTTTCATAATTCATTTTCTCATTTATATTCACATATATAAATGAAATATAAATTCAAACCAATCAAACTAAACTCAAAATTCAAATCAATTCATGAAATTTTCTCAAAATTAATTAGCTTAAATCAATGATCAAATCAATTCAAACTCATGGGATTTTCAAAACTCATTTATATTCTCATTTATATTCACATATATAAATGAAATATAAATATAAATCAATCAAATCAAACTCAAATTAAAAATCTAAAATTTTCTAAGTCCTTATTTTTTCCATTAATGGACTTAGCCAAAAATCTTGATCAAATCAATTCAAAGTCATGGATTTTCTAATCATTTATATTCTCATTTATATTCACATATATAAATGAAATATAAATATAAATCAATCAAACCAAAAAAAAAATTCAAATTCAAACTTCAAAAATTTTTAAGTCCTTTAAATCCTTAATGGACTTAGCTCATGATTAAACCACTTCAAATCCTTGAAATTTTCTCATGATCCATTTATATTCTCATTTATATTCACATATATAAATACAATATAAATTCAAATAATCAAAACCAATTCTAAAAAATCAAACTCAAATCCACTCAAAATCCAATCTGTGCCTTTCAAGTCAAAATCTTGAACTTAGCCAAATCATTTTTAAATCAAGCCAAACTCTTGATTTTCATGATTCAATCAACCCTACAATCTCATATATAAATCCAAACTTCAATCACCAATCAAAATCAATTAAAAAAAATCAAAGCCAAAACCCTTTCATATTCTTCCTTTGAATATGAAATTGTCAAATGGGTCAAAACCCATTTGGCTTCAAACCACTTGTAAATGAATTTATATTTCAATCATAAGTCCATAGACAAGATCAATCAACTCAAATCAAGCTTTGACCAAGCCATTTGACCCACTTAATCACTTGACCCAAAGTGACCTAAAGTACCCTTATGAGCCAAATTCTAATCCTAACCAAATTGGATTGAACCAAACTCTATATGCCTCTCATCATGATCAACAATCATCATGGGATGATCAATCAACCAAATTGGGTCAAACCAAGTCAAACCTAAGGGTTGACCAAGTTAACACTTAATCCAAAATGAAACCTAACATAGCCAAATTCCACCATAGGCCAAATTGATTGAAAACCATTGATCTAAGTTCACTCATGACCTATGTTTGAACTTGACCAAGCCAACATTTGAGCCTAACCCAGCCCACTATTTGACCAAGTTGACCCATTTTGACCTAAAGTCAAAATGTGTCAAAACTTGATCTAAGCCAAATTGATTGAAACCAATGGGTCAAGTTCATTCCAAATCACTTGTGAACTTGACCAAAGCCTCAATTGGCCAACTAGACCTAACAAAGCCCAATTGGCCTTAGACCCAACATGACCTAAAGGGGTCATGTTCAGCCAAATTTGAACTTAACCAAAATTGATTGGAAACAAAGATACCAATCCACTCTATATGACTAACCTAACCTAAACCTACCCTTGACCTACCAAATGGGGTCAAATAGGTCCCATTTGACCTAAATGAAATCATGTCAGCCAAATTCAAAACTAAACCAAATTGAACCAAACCAAAGCCACCAAAAAATTTCAAATGGTCATAAGAACTTGACCCAACCCTTGGTTTGACCAATTGGTCAACTTGACCCAAGTTGACCCATTTTGACCTAAATGGGTCAACATGAGCCAAACCCTATCAAATGAATTCCAAATCTCATGAAACTTGGCCAAACCTAGTTTCTCCACATACCCAACATATCCAAAGTGAAAAATTAGAAAAATGACCATTCTACCCCTAGGCCATAGAACAAATTTTGGCTAATCCATGGGTTTGGTCATACCCTTCACATCACTTGAGGCTTTCCTAAAAGCTCAAGGGGACCTAATGAAGAGTGTGCACCCAACCTAATGGGTTTGGGTCAGCCCTGGCCCCAAGACCAAACCCACCCCAAAAAAAATTCAAAATCCCTCTTCCACTCAAATTCAAGCACATGGGAGGTTGGCAATCCACTCAAGGCTCAAACCAACCATGTGCACACTCTAACTGATCAAACAACCTCCCATTATGATCAATTGGATCAAAATGGCAAATGTCATGTCATCCTTCAAGGGGAGATATACTCCCCTAATTCAATTCAAATTCATCCCTCATTTGATTACACCTAGGAAGTGTGAGAAGCCTCGACCTCCCAAGCTTCTTAGAGAAATCAAATCTCATCTTCTTGCATAATGAAAATAGGGAGCTCACTTGAATCCAACTTCTCCACACTATCACCAATTCCTCCTCACACTTCTTCTAGGACCAATCGAGTCACCCAAGCTTCCATTGGAGTTCCCAAGCAAGGAGAGGAGCAATTGGATCAAAGCCGCAAAGCTTCAAGGATTGGTCCATAGATCCACCCAACCCAAGGCTAAGAATTCAGTGGGCTTCATCTCCACTGACAAGCTACCTCATCATCTCGAGGATCACCTCTGAGGTGAGGATTTGAATTGACCACCCAGTGGTGTGGAGCTTTGTGAAAGAAATTTTCAATCATGAATCCACCATTGGATGCACCTTGGCTTTAGATGGTGTGGGTTAAGTTTGTTTGAATCCAAGCTCATCGATGATCTTCCCTGATCAAGCCTATTGATCAAGGGGAAGAACTGAGATCTTCCATCCATCCACATTTTGGATGGATGGCAAGATTATTCCCACATTTAGAATTTTTATCCTTTTTAAAAATGGGAGATCTCGCCATTCGATCTTTGATCATGAGAGATCAAAGCGCCGCCACATCGCTTTGATGACATTTAAGTACCGATGCATGCATGTAACCGCCACGCCGTAATGATGATTAGTTAGATTTTATTAATTTTAATAATCTATGGATCTTCTAAAATTCATAACTCTCTCTAAAAATTCAAAATATGAAATAAATTTATGGAAAGATAATTCAACCTAGAATATTTTAAAATTAATTTGGGATTTTGAATTATTTTTTCTAATTTGGTTTTATTAGAAAGTTTATTTTGCTAATTACTTTAATTAAGCTCGATTAATCCCAAATTTTGGGTATGTTTTAGGGATGACTTCTGCCTATTAATTTTCTTGGGATTTATTGAAGGCTTAATGGGAATTGCATATGGATTTCTAATTACTCTATGTAATTAAGCATAATTAGGTGTGATTAGTGGTTTTAATCCATGATTAGGTTGATTAATTAGTAAATAGGAGGTTTATGGAATAATTTTGGGGCATTTCCTAAGCTATTCCCTAAACCCCTTTTTTTTCTCCTTAATCTCCTTAATTGGGTTAATTCATTAATTATCCCCTTAATTAATTTCTAAAAAATTCTAAAAAGTTTTAGAAACTTAATTAATCTACTTTGGGTAGATGCTTAGGTGTTTAATAGCCTAAGTTCAATTAAGGAAATCAAAACCCAATTCATATGTGTGAAAGGGTGTTTTGAAATTACTTAAGCTAAACCCCTTAGCTTAATTAACTTTAATTATGAGCCAAATTGCATTAGGCCTTTTCTTATTAGGTGCATTGCAAATTTAAATTCCTTGTGAGTTTTATGTCATCTCATTGGCTTATAATTATTTGGTTAATTATTCTAAGGTGGTGTAGGTAAGGGTTAATTAAGTTACTTAATTCATACCTTAACCTAATTAATGCATAAAAAATGGATCTAATTATCTAAAAATTAAACAAAAATATCAAACACATGTGGGAATGGGTTAGAATAGCAAACTCAACTCTCACCTTTTCAAAATTAAATCAAACTTCAAACTAAACAAAATCACATTGAATATCACTTTGATTTATTTTAAACTTTCTTATTCCATAAGAATGTCTTTAGGATTTAATTAAAGTGAGTTTGTTTACATGCTTTCATTGCTTTGAATCTTTCCCCAACATGTTAAATTTGTATGTCATGTGGTTTCATGCATTCATATTTTTCAAATTCAAATTTTAAAATGAAATTGTTTACTTTATGTCAAATTTGCATGTGTTGGCTAAAGTAGAAATATGAATGGCTATTATCACTACTAAATCCAAATTATTTTCAAAACATATAAATCAAATATATCAAATCTAAAAGTATGCTACTTATATTTAATTATAGCTTGCATGTGAAAGAGATTATAAAGGTATGCTTAGCATAGGTTTCCTTTCTCTTTATGTTAGCATAGTTTTGAATAGAATTTGGTGAGATGTATGGTTCATTTGAAAAGAACCCAACACCTAATTCCATATCCTATTCATCCCTATGCTATCACCTAAGAAGGGTTACCTATACATACATAAATTGCATAAAAAAATGAATCCATTAAACAATTTTTGCATTCTCCTTTTCCATTTCATTTCTTTTATACATGTGTTTATATTTAAGAAAAGTGGTATATTATCTGGACAACCCCGAGGTTGTGAGGATTTAAATAGGCCTAAGTAGGTCTTGTCTTTACACCTGGTTAACAATGGTTGTACTCACTTATGCCTTTCTTACTTTCATGTGTATGTGAAAATTTGGATAAAGAAATTTTTCTACTTAAGAAAAAATCATGCATATTCAACTTCTAAATTTTCTTAAATGGATTACTTAGCATGCATCATAAAGTGTGTTAAATATTCATTTGTATGTATAGATATGCTTAGGGTCCATCCATATGCATGTTATATATGTTGGGAAAGAAATGAAGTAATGTGTGTTATGTGAATTTTGATTCATTTTATTTAATCTTAAAATGCCTTTCTTTTGAATAGGTTTGTTTAGAGTTTATCTAAACTTAGGATTAATTAAAAGATTTAATCAAAACATTCACCTAAATAAACTAAAATGTGAATCTACTTTAGAAATTACTTAGTTAGGGAAGGAAAGAGAAGTTCTCTTCTCTCTTCCCTCTCTTCATAACTTAGTAATTAATTGTAGGATTCACTTAAACCAAATCAAACATGAAATAAAATCAACCCAAAATAATTAAACAACTTAAATGAAACCCTCCTCTAAGTTGAACATCACACTTAGAAAATTTGAACCTAAAGCCATAGCTAAGCATAATACACAAACCTTCAAAGCACACATTAGCCTAAGTCACCACTTCTAGCTTTAGGTTGGTTGGTGCATGGTTTGATGTTTGTTTTATTTGTGATATATGTTTTAGATGTTAGGGTGTATGCTCAGAATGAATGGTAGGATGCTCTTAGTCTAACTATTCTTTTTAGGGATTGTGCTTAAAGTTATCATAAATAAAAATATAAATGCTTTTGCAGGTGCTTTATACCCTAAGCATAATCCATATGGGTGGACTTAGTCACCCATGTGTGGGGTGATAAGTCCAATATACATGCTTGGGATTTGTGTGGTTTGTTTTAGCTAACCTTTATTTTGCAGATGTTAGTTAGATTTTCATTTTTTCTTTTCATGTAAATTTATGTAATTAGGATTTTGGAATGATTATTATGGGGATTAGGATGAGCATTGGTCATAAGATCCTATCTTATGCACCATGTGAAGCCTTGGAGCATCTACCTTCCAACCATCCAAAAGAAGGAACAAGAAAAAGAAAAGAAAGAAGAAAGAAGAAGAAAGAAGAAATGAAGCTTGAAGACCCCATAATAATGAATTCCTTGCTTAATTGTAATTTAATTCATTTGTAATCTTGTATAAGGGTAGAGCCTACCCACATTTGATATTTTGTTTGGCGGTGTGACCACAATGGCCTTTATTCTTTTGATTAGCTTTATAAATTGATTGATGATTTGTTTAGCTTTTGCATTAAGTGGCATGTTTTTTTCCTAGTTTCTTCCTTGCTTTATGTATGGCCGGATGTGGATTAGCTTTAGGAAAAATAAATCTTTACCCAACTTAACAACTCAAATTAAAATTAAACAACCCATAACCTCACAATAAAGCTTAGGTTTAAAATCAAGATAAAAGAATTAGCAACCTTTTAGCTGGATGAGCATTTTTTTTATAATATCATGCACAAATGCATCTTATTTCACTCTTGATTGGAGGGTTTTCACCTTTGCCAGAGAAACTTGTCTTGATCTTTGAGAGCCATGGTGGAAACTCACCTTCTCCCTCATCGATTTTGGCCAATTACTTTATTTCTCATGCATTAGTCATATGAATCCTATTCGCCCAAGTCAAAAATAATTGTTCAAAAATGAAGATAAAATGAAATTTGAATTGCATTAGATTTAGGTCATTTGAAGCATGCCCTCTACATGATCTAGTCTCTTTAAGGAGTGAGTTTAAGGACTTTGTCTCCTTCTAAATAAATAATAGCCTAGTTATCTTGCATAAGGATAAAGACTTGCCTACATGTATTTAAAATTGTAGGAGGAGTTAGTTGGCGGCCACCTAGGCGGTTGTAAGTCCAATCTATGGTGGTTTGTCCCTCAGGCAAACCAAAACTATTTTCCTTAGATTTAGGTTGGTTATGCTTACCTCAAGCTCCATAGATTTAAGTTCTGAGGTCACTTCTTCCTTTTGTGGGCCATAAGCATAATTCTTAACCTATTAGATATTTCCTTAATCTTGTGTTAAGTCTTGTCACAAATTAATGAAACTCAAACAAACTAAATCAATTTCAAAAATATAAAGCCCAACTATAGGATTGTTTTAGATGCTCACTAAGTTTCCTAGCATCTTGGGAATCTACTACTTATCTCCCATTTTGGCTTCAATAATAACTCCCTCTTCAATCAATCCCATTTGATCTTCAAAAATAAACCAATCGATTGATAGTCCCTTCATACTGAAATCTTTGAAGACAACGATCATTTACCTTAATCGAGAATTTTCATGAGGAATCCCCATTCTTAGGATGTAATTGACTATGGGGGCTTGCCCTTGTAGGGAGCTTAATGAACTGATTTAAAATAAATCTGTCTTTACTTTTCCATATAAAGTAGGGGAAGAATCTCTGGTACATATGCAGACCCATCATCCTTAGGAGTCCTTATTGAGGTGATTAGGTCCATTAAAGGGTAGTGATTTCTGTCTTTCAAGATAGTACACTATTTTCTTGATGACGTACTCAATCATCTGAATAATTACATTTGTGGATCTGCGTGGTGTCCTAAAAAGATGAATTTCTATAAGTCTGTCTTTCTTTTCACACCACAGATTTGAAAGGCGACTCGTATAGGAATTTTTCTACCAATAGAGCTTCACATACATTTTGAATTTTATACATTAAACTACATTAACTAGTTATTAAATTTAAAATTAATGTGGAATCACAACAATCACACAAGAAGGCAATACTTATAAAAAAACTTTAAAGCTAATATATCATTTAATTATTAAAAATATTAACATTGCATATAATTATTCAATAACTAAAGTTTCACATAAAAAATAACATGATACAAATAAAATAAACTAATTATCGTCAGTCCATCATTGTCATTCTTCTCCTCTTGTTCCTCTAGAATCAACTATTTTCCCCTTTCATTTATCTCAACATCTATTTCAATCTTGTTTTTATGGAAACCATTCGAACTTTTTCATTTGAGCAGTCATCCAAGCCTTCATTTCCTCAATAAATATAGTGACATGACTTCAAAATAGCTCATTTATTAAATCAATGCTTAGTCTATAAAAAGTAATGATGTGCATCGTATGTCAAACATTTCAAACCTAAGTAATTTATTCCTCTATTTTTTTTGCCTTCAATAGTTCCTCTCCAAATGTCAAATTCTGACTGCTCATTTTGGCCACTTGAACTTTTGCACTAGTAGAACTTTGACTCTGTACCTCCTTCAACTTTACAAAGTCATCATAAAAAATATTATGATGTTATTTAAATATAATGTATTTTCAACTAGATTGTAATTCAAATATAAACATTTTACTTATGTAAGCTCCTTATTACCAGACATCAACCCATTAATGGTTTTCCTTGTGCTGATGTATTTTACTATACAACTCTACAGTTGCTTTCTCTTTCAAGTACTTGTTTTTATAAATATATCAATGGAGTCACTAAATAATGCTTATAAATTTTATTGACTTAGGAAACCAATGACTTAATAGTCTTCTCTTATACTTAGTATAGAAAGTGAGCCTCTAATAGGTAGGGTGCATATTCCTCTATAGTTAGATGACTAATTTTGCTTAGTCTACTCCTTTTTATGAACGTAGTCAAGAGAGACCCATGCTCTATATAGCTTAGCCCAAACTTTCTCTCGAATCCAAAAAAAAAGACTTTGTCTAGACTTATGAAAGTTTGTGAACATGTATTGTGAATGGGAAGCGCATCTTACATCAAATTTTTTTTAATATTTTTGCTTTGCTCTAGTAGCCACCAAAATTCTTTCTATAAAATAAAACACATTATGGAAAATTAGTAAATCTTAAGCACAAAGTGTTTTATAAGTATAAAGAGCTTAGTTAATACCTCAAATTCCCTAGACCATATGTCAGGCACCTCTATCAGTATCTTCTTCTATGATATATATCGAGCATTAAATTAGCTTATTATTATATATATATATATATATATATATATATATATATATATATATATATATATATATATATATATATATATATATATATATATATATATATATATATATATATGATTTTTATGTGTTACTTATTCTAATGGATTGAATTGAACCTACGAAAACAATTTTTAGTAGTACTACATGAATCAAAAAATTAAAAGTACTACATACAAACTATGTATCTCCATTAGCCTCAATTAAAGAGCCTGAAGTGGGTTTCTTAATTCCACTATTCTCATAGGCATAAATGAATTGAGCTGATGCTTGTTGGAACGGTGGTGGATGGTGTTTGCTAGGCTCCCTTTGACATATGTAGGCCTAAAATGAGTAAAATATAGTAATGTCGGTAAGCTTAAGAAAATAATAAGTTCATGTAGGTGCAGAGGTACAGGGTAATGAGATTGAGGAGGTGGTTTGTGGTCTTAATAGTGGCAGTAGTCTAAAAGCTGGGATGAGAAACATTCTTCTTCCTCCTAAAAATAATCATGCTCAATTTATGGAGGATGTCGTCACCAACACCTGATGTTGTCCGCAATAAAGAGAAAATTGATGATTAGATTACCAAGAAAAAAATACTTTAGGTTTTAAATTTTAAAATGATATTATGAAGAAGAAGTAAGAAAAACCATATTCTAAGTATTAAACTTAAAAATATAGTGAAAAAATACAATATATGAAAGTAATAAAAAAACACATTCTAAGTATTAAATTTCAAAAAGACAATCCATATTTATAATAATATGAATTTTTTTTAAAAACATTGTAGGTATTAAACAAAATGGAGGTAATGCATATTAATATTATCTCTAAGAAGTAAAATAAAAGAAAATATTCTATCTATAACATACATAATATATAATTCCTATGATGAATCATTAGAAGTTGAATTAAAAATCTTCTCTTCATTATCATCACTATGCTAATTGCTTGATTGAATAACTTTCTCATAATCGATAACAATATCTTGTAAGGTTATTATTAGCTCAACATCATCACTTGGAAGTCTGGAATCTATTGTTTCATATTCTTGATGAGCAAGCTCAATTATATTTTGAACTTTAACTCTTTCTTTAGGCTTAATCTTAATTGTCATTACCAAATCTATTTTTCTTTTATTCTTCCAGGATATCTAAAATAATACACTTGACTGGCTTGATACATAAGGATGAAGGGATCAAGTTTAGTGTATTTTATGCTCAATTTCACTTTGGTGATGACATATTATGTATTTATTTTTATTCTGTGATTAAAAATATAATCAAACTAATCAAAGTTTAATATAAATGTATTTCTCTTACTTGAGCAAGGATACTACAATTGCATAATCTCTTGTGAAGCCTCTACTTCTTCAACAACATTCTTCTATGCATATGGTTGAAGTAGTATGAGTAAAAATTAGTAGTCTTCTATGCATGCTTTATTCTTCACAATTTTATTTAATTTATTCAAAAATTTACAATATCTTCAAAATATAAGTGTGACTAAATTAACAACATTCTTCTATGCATATTGGTTTGAATTAAAAATTAGTAGTCTTTTATGCATGCTTTATTCTTCACAATTCTATTTAATATATTCAAAAATTTACAATATCTTCAAAATATAAGTGTGACTAAAAAGATAATAAATTAATATTATTGAATATTAAATATATACATCTCTCAAAGGGATACATCCGGTGTTATTGCACTAGACCTCCAACTCTAGTTTTATATGGTAGATGTATTAACAGGTGCTATATTGAGTCAAAAATATAGTGGGAATTATCCTTTCAATCTTACACAATTTGAGTGAAACTTTAAGTTCAATTTTTAAATGAAACATTAAAATCAATGATTCAAAATTTGATTGGGTAAAGCACTAAATACAAATGATACTAAGTACTTCAAAAAAATATGATAGTCATGGCTTTTTATTTCAAATATTTTCTCTATTCTCAAGTCAATGTATCTACTCAAATTAGATATTGTATATATTCATATGCATCTCATAAGCAAGGCAACCAAGAGAGCAATCCAAGTTAGGATAGCTAGAGCATAATGACTTGCCTTAGGGCAAAGACTCTCTCCATGCATGGTGAGCACTCAAGAAACAAAACTTTACTAAGCCACCGATGCTTAGCAGCTTACCTCAAGTTCAAAAACTCACTTATATATGGGGGACTATACAGTTAGAGTGCACATAGAATGAACCATCATGCTAAAGTCCATAATCTATCAGTCTAGGGAACTTGCCACTCGATCGCGATGAACTTGTCTCTCGGAGGTGAATCATCTATCTTATTTATTTAGCATTCTCCATGAATGTCAATCATATAAAATATCAGTCATGGAACTTGCCATTCGTGATGAACTTGTCTATTGAATCATCTATGAAGATGGGTATGGGTTTTTAAAGGAACTTTTTACAGAACCTTTATCTTAATTCTCAAATTATTCATTGTAACACAAGCATAAAAAAGAGTCATTTACATCATCAATGGAAGCATATTTCTACATTTCTCTCAGATCTATCTTAACCCTACTTCTTAGCCACCTAAGTAAGTTCCCTTTATTCACAAAAAAACTTGGATTTAACAAATATATACTCAAGTAATGTTAATGATTATATCCAAAAGCTATTGATATAACATGAGGCAATACTTGGCTTTAAGTTTCAAAAATTTATCACTTGTAGTCTTTTTAAGCTCTAACTCTCTTTGTTTGTAATATTTCTCTATTTTTAATATGGCATTCACTTTATCTTTTCATTTTCCCTTTACATTTATCGTACTTTTGAATATATGATCGGATAATTTTTTTTATATAAATAACATTAAGATTATATCTAATCAAAATATATCTTCTAGCATGGTAGATTCTACAAAATACTTTTTTTGTCCAATTATGTTTTACACCATAACCTGGAAGATGATTGTCAGATAACATTGGAGAATCAATTATTGCTGAAATTGAACTAATAATTTGGCGCAACTCATCCCCACTTAATCTTGGTGATGGCTTAGACGTTTCAACTCTAGTTTTGATGAATGTTTCTTTATTTCTATTGAATGAATGATTAGCGAGTAGGAACATATGATGATAATTAAATCATGAATTCTTTTTATTTGTTAAAATAAATACCTTCAATAAATTTATGCAGTATTGACATGCTAACTTTCCAGCAGTGCTATACTTGATAATATTCCATACACAAGAAAGTCATTAATAATTGATATAAGGGTTGCCTTCATTTGTAAGTTTGGCTTTGTAGATTGTATGTTAGTATACCACTATCCCATAAGATTTTTAGCTCTTCTATCAAAGGCCAAAAAAAGACATCAATTTTTTTTTAGGAATATGTGATCTAAATATAATTAGTGTGAGAAATATATAGTGTGGTCATGCACATCTCCAAAGGTAGTTTATAGAGTGTAACTATCATAGGCTAACATGAATAAGACAATGCAGATTAACTATATGGCATAAAACCATCAGCACTTGAACAAAGTCTGACATTACGTGCCTTAATATTGCTCTCTCATGATGTCATCTCATATGTTTAATAAAACACATAAATGTGTATAGCCATTAAAGATATGGAATAAGTGGCAAGTAGAACAAATGCTTGTATGGAACATTATATTATTTATGTTATTTTCTACTTTGTGGCTTGAGTCTAGGTGCTCCATAAAATTCAATATTCATTGTGTTATTTTTATAGTATAAGATACAATTATTAACACAAAACTCAATTTTTTGTAAGCTCAAATCTAGTTTTGATACCAATGTTTTATTTTGTATAAGTTCTCTAGAACAAGATTTTTCTTCGAATTAGTCTACTTAAGCAGCCCTTCAAATTAATTAAAACATTCTTATGATATATTATAATCAATTTTGATGCTCAACATTCTTATAGCCATAGATAGTTCAAAGTGTTTCATGCAACCATCCCACATTGGACGTTGTGCTGTATTCAATAGATTGTATAATTTTGAGCTTTCATATTAGGTGGTTCCTCTTTCAATACTCTTATAAATGGGGCTCTTGTGGCTAATAACATTTTTTCATATCATCTAGAATCATATTTAGTTAAAGTTGGATAGATCATCGAAGCACTAGTGTAAAAAATGATATGTGGCTCATAATCATCATATGAAGTTCAGTGCATGTAATTTGGATGAAACCCATGCCATACAAGTCCATTCTAACTTCATTGGGCATTTAGTTGTTTTGATTCTTATGCAACCACACAAGTACATAAAAACTTTTCCTCTGAAGGTAAATTGGAAGTTGAGATGCCACATGCATGAAGTACTCTATCTTATTCAATAATTCATGAATTAATCATTTTTTGCCTGGATTTTACCTATTGTGCATTTGTGATATTTTATCATAAATATCCAAACACTATGTGAGAATAAAAAATATTTCAAAATTATTGAACTTAAAACCTTATCTTCATTTATATAATGCCATTCTCCATCATTAATTACACATTGCCTAAATTTAAACCTATATTAAGATTTTAATCACTATTGAAGAAAGGCATGGATAATTACACATTTAAACCATCAAGAGAGAAATAAACTAAAGAACTACTTGGATTCCTAATTTTGAACAAAAAAATATGAGAAAAGAATTCTATGTTATATAAATTATTAAATTAATTAATTACATAATCAAGCACAATATTAGATTAATGTCTAAGTGTCTACTATTTGACTCGTAAACATTCAATATAACTTAATGAACTTACAAGTAGAAATTGCAATTAATTCTTTTTTTAAATGATAAAGTTTACTTTCATATAAACATTTCTATTAATTTTTTTAAAAAAATTTGATACTAAGCTATGTATTCTTACCCCAAAACTTGATAATCTATTATAAATTTTCTAACAATCACCATAAGTTTGTTAAATTTATTTTCACATAATTAGTATTATTTATATAAAATTCATCTCTTGATTTTAACCTAAAATGTGTGAAATTATGTGTGTGTGTGTGTGTGGGTGTGTGTGTGTGTATGTCTATATATATATATATATATATATATGGATTCTAAACCTTAAGCTACATAAGCATAGATCTATCTCCATAAAACAAAAATAGTGTGCAACAAGAATTTTAAATAAATTTCAACAAGTTTTATGCTATAAATTGAAAATATTTTCAAAAGCTTTAAATCCATATGAGACAAAATTAAATAGATAAAATCACTAATAAACATTTTAAAAACCATTATTCCACCATCCTAAGAGGAAGCCAAAGGAAGAAAGAAAAAATGGGGGGAAGGGTAGGCCTTGATTGGATTATAAACATATTTTTGATGGATTTTTCTACGAAAATTCTAGAAAACAAGTGGCTTATGCACTGATAGATTTTTTATAAAAATTTTTTCAAAAATGTTTTGATAGAAAATGTTTCTTATAGATTAATCTATAAAAAAATCAATTTGTAATGAGTACTTTTCATATAGTATATATCTCTCCACATATTTTTTTTGAAGTTTCTCCCACAAAATTAAGCTAATATACGTTTGAAGTGTCATATAAACAAGCCCAAATAAAACTAGCCTCATTCTTTATACTATTTAGTCTATCAAAATATCTTGAAAATTAAGATCAATTATACCTCTAATATATACACATTCCTCTACCAAGTGTAATAGTTTGTTTTATTTTTTTGAATTTGTAAAATTCTTTCTTAAAGCTAAACATCCAATGTTTACCTATTAAAATAACTAGGGTTCTACTTGACCTTATCATATTTTAAATTGTTTAAAAAAATATCAAAAGTCTTTAAGAAACCATAAATTTTTAAAACATATTTAAACACATCCCCGTAATGCTTTCAAGTGGCACCAAGTTTTAGGGTAGCCAACATTATCCACACTAAAATCCTAAAATCAAATCTAGAGTTTTCAAATTTTGACTCCTACCTTGGTTGGTTGACATAATTTAAAATTTCTTCAAATTAAGCTTCACCAAACCTTAATCCAAGCCTCTCACACCTTATTTTACACCTTGTAGAGCTTCTCCATTACATCCAAGGCCAAACACTAGGCCTCCCATCACCCCCATCCATAAAAGTTTGTTATAAGAGCACCACGTTTAATAAGGAAACAACATGAGGATCACTTACAAGATGAAGCTCTCTCAATTTCACACTTAAGGTAATATTCTATTTCTCTATATATTTTTTTCACTTTAGTGTAGTGTATTTTTCTATAAAATTATAAGATTTATTTATCTATTGTAACTCTTTAAAATTTATGACATTCTTCTAATTAATTGCGTCCACCATATTGACTTAGTCATTTTCATATCCCATTCTTAGATTTTACTAAATTGATATTAAGTTTTAATGAGTTTGGCAGTGTCAACAAAATTTTTAGGATTTATATCTATAAACTTAATAAAACATCATAAAAATTAAATTTATTTTTTTCTTTGGCTTAAATTAGTTGAATTTCATAAGTTTTATATATTTATGTTAGCTAGTTTGGTTTATCTCATATTTTTTTAAACTTGAATTCTAATGTTTTGAAAGTTTATATCAATTACATTATTTAAATCATATCAATTTAGCAATCACTCAAAAAAATAATCACTTTTTAAGTTAATTAGTTACTTGGATCTTTATGTTATTTATGTGCATCATGCCATCTAAATCAAATTTTATGGAAAGAAGTTGAAGGATTAGCCAAAATGATCAAAAACTTAAATTTAAAAGTAGATAATTATAATGGTAAGATTAAGTTCAAAATTTCTTAGAGAAAGTAATAACAAAATATAAACCTCATTTATGGTCATGATGAGATATATCACCCAAATGAACATTTAACTTCAAACTCACTTTATTCTACCCACTCAATCCATCCCATTTATGAAAGATGTCCATGAAGAGATGAACTACCATGATAGGAACAACCAACATTGAAGAGACAATCACAAAGGAATAGAGATGATTTGGGGGGCCAATTAGAAAGGTCAAGATAGAAGCTCTTATAATGAATGGGGCCTATAATCCCAATAAATTTTTGCTATCTAAATTGATCACTTCATTGATTGATACTAATTAAAAGATTAGATTGTGGCCTTTAGTAAATAATATTAGTAGATCATGTTAATAATTATTGGTCTAATATTTTATCAAAAGAAGAAATATTAAATAAACCAAAACTTACTTAGGTAGACATGATAGAGATACTAAGATCTAAATACTACACATACACGATGATGAAAAGCTTAACATGTAGTTAATGATTCTTAGGTTTAGCATGGTAGTCGCAGCATAGTTAAGTACCATTGTGAATTTAGTGGCAAAATCCAAAGAAATGAAAATGATTGGCATTGATAATTTGTTATTATGTTTATTACTAGTATTTTGATTGATATTTAGAATTGGATTGAGTTACAAGACCTTTAAACCCTCAATGATACTTTCCACTATGCTATTCTCATTAAGAATCATAAGAGTTTGTTATTTATCTCTAAAACTAAAGCACAATTTAGTTCTCATTCTCCCAAAAAACAAACTTTCAAGCTTAATCCGGTTCACTTCATGAGCCTCAATTGATTTAAGATTGATTTTTATGATAACAAATATATGTTCAAATGCCACTAATTAGTTTAAATTCTAGTGTGCAGAAAAATTCTTCAACTCTAGATTCTTCAATCAATTTGAAAAGTTAAACCTGTTGGACTTGAACTACGTGGGAATTTTCTAAGAATCATATTGTTAAGGCAAATTAAGAGCCTAATAAACCAAAATAAATGAGTAATTCATTTAAAAAAATTCATTTTAAATTATTCATATTTTCTACATTTCATATTTACAGTTATTCCTTGAATTATCCATTTTGGATAATATAGACTAAGTGCATGAGTTAAATTCCATTTAATGTGTTTTAAAGTAAAATAAATTAAGTTGATACTCCATTAAATCATTTCCATTCTAAATAATAAATTTTATTCAAATATTTATTGCATAAAAATTAAATTATTCTAGAATTATTCTAATTATTCTTTTCTCTCTCCTAACATCCCAATAATCTTTTGGCCAATATTTTCATAGAATTTTGGTAAATGAATCATTGAGATTTATTTAAATCATTTCCATAATAATCCCATTATTTTTCAAATTCTAAAAATTCATTCATTTGAATTTTTAAATTTAAATCATTTTAAATTTAAATTGAATAATCCATACCATATCAATGCAAAATTGATTCTAATAATTTATGGAATGATTTGGTCGACCCTAGCAGGATTTAGTTCAGCTAATTGTAGTTTTATTAAATTATTGCAAGTTAATATAAATTTTAATTTAAATCTTAATTTAATATCTTTTCCTTTTTATTAAATATATTTTAGGAAAGTTCATGGCCAACCCCTATTAAATTAAAATTATATTATTTTAAATAATGTTTATTACTTAAAAATAATTCTAATTAATCATCTTAGATTTGGATTAATTAATTAAATTGATTTGAGATCATCCTATTTATGGAATCTAGCTTTGGCCAATAATTCCTATTACTTTTCTAGCAATTATTTTATTGAAATTAATTCACAATTTTTCTTATTCATTCATGATTCATTTAATTCATTATATTTGCATTATATCATGCACCTAATTTGTTCTAATCCTTGCATAAATACTCATCTTTGGATGACCACCTCATGTGGGTTCAATTATTTTTGAAATTTATTTTGTTTAGGTAAATCACAAAGTTATTTAATTTCATCTTGGATTTTATTTGATCATCTCTCTCTCTCTCTCTCTCTCTATAAATCATCCTTGACCAAAATATTCATTGGAGCACTCATCATATGTTTGAAATATCTTCATTGAAATTTGAGTAATTGCCTTGCTTGGACTTCCTCTCATGTTTTAGCTATGAGCCAACATGATATCCTTCCAATTTGGCTTAATGTCAAATATGTTAAGGAGCCTGATTTCTCATTACTCTATCTTGGCCAATCCATTGGAATTTCATCATGTGCTCTTGAATTCAAATTCAAGTTGTTGCCAAATTAATTTTTCCTCTCATAGATCCTTGCTTGGCCGAACCTCATCATCCCTTTTCTATATATTAGAGTTGTGTATTATTGGAAAAGGTTCCAAAAATGTACTCTCCTCTCTTGGCCAAATTTTTCTACATCATTCACTTAAAGAGCTTTGTGATTCAAGTTCTAATTTCTTCATCATCCTTCCTCTTCCTCCTTACGAAGAGATTACTTTGAAGTTTGCATGTGAAAGACTTGAAGGATTGGTGAATACTCCCTTGCCAAAAGCTACATAAGGTTCATTTAATTTGTATTGTGCTTAAATTGTTTATATGATCGTGATTCCTACCTTGGCTGAAAGTTTTAAGTAGGTTACTCAAGTTTTATTTGTGCTTAATATCATACTTCATCTTGTTCTTGAGTTGGCCAAAATATTAGTTTTATTTTAATTAAAATTTGTGCTTTTAGTTCTCTTTTTCTCAATCTATTTTCATGTATCCTTTAGAAACATTCATCTTGTATTGTTACTTTAAATAGTATACAAGTGATTAGAAAATTTTTTAATTTCCAAATCATTTTATCACTTGCATATATCATAGCTATTGTGAAAGAAAATTTAAGTTAACTTGTGTGATTTAATTTTTCATATTAATTATTTCATTATTTAATTCAAGTTTCCATACAACATTTGTTGTGGTTTATCATTCAATTTTTATTGTATTGTATTTCAAATTAACAACTTAAATCATATTGATTTCAAGCTTTCATATCCTTATATTAAATCAAATCTCATAAAGACATACTTTCATTAAATTGTTCTTTCAAGTTGTTACATTGACTTCAACTTTAAATATTAAATAAGTGAGTTCTCTTTCTTTTATTTCACGTGCCTTAATATTGGTATAGTTGGGTTGTGAGTAAATTTTTTTTTTTTTAAATTGAGAGTTAGATCCTTTTTATGTATTCTCTTCTCTGTCCTTGTCATTTGTTAGGATTGTATTTGCCCGTGTAGGAAAGTATGATGTTGGGTTGTAATTACCTATGTAGGAAAGTACGGTGTTGGATTGTACTTACCCATGAAGAGGAGTTTTATCATAATCTCAGTTTTGACATAGTGAATTTGTAGCTTGGGTTGCTAGGCATGTCTATTTTTTGAGTTTGGCCAAACTATGTAAAAATCTCTTTGTTCTCTTTTTTACTTTTCGTGCACCTTTATTTTTCTTTACTATTGTTTATTAATTGCTATGGATCTTTAAAGAAAACTCATTTATAATTAACTTTTCTACAAAGAATTCAAATTAACTTTTAATTTTAAAATATTATAAAAACCCAATTTAGCCACCCCCCATAACCATAACTTCATAACAAATCCTCCATTAACTAACATCCCAACACTTAGAACTTATATTGAAATCACCTTTAAGAATAACAAAGAAATCATTTATTTCAAATGAAATAAGTAGGGGCATATACAACCCCAAGATAAAGCCTAAATCTTACTTTTTAAGAAGGATCATGGGTTAGGATGAGAATATAAAAAAAAAATCATTGATGAGAGACATCACTATCAAAAGATAGTTTGAGAAACTTTATTATGCACTCCATGAGTATCAAGAGTATCTATCTATGAGAAAAATATAAACATTATGATTGGTGGAAAAGAAATATATTCAATATGTAAGGCTATCAAAAATGCTTGTTGTTCACAAACAACTCAAGTTTGACTCATTAAATAGTTCGTGAGCTTGAATATATGTATATATATATATATATATATATATATATATATATATATATATATATATATATATATATATATATATATATATATATATATATATATATATATATATATATATATATATATATATATATATATTTGTGTGTGTACAATTAATTTTGTATTTTTTAAAAATTTAAGTACATGCTAACAAATTAATTAAATTATAATTAATTAAGTTAAAACTTATAAGAAACATTTACTAAATAAAAACTAAATTTAATAAGCTTTAATAAATCAGGCTTATGCGAGCTAAATGAGAACAATTTAATGGTAGTTTACCAAATAATTTCAAACATGATCCAAATTCGAATAAATAAATTTTTTGAATAAACTAAACACAAATAAATTGTCATCTCACTCAAGTTTGGCACATTTACTCATCTATCAACATGTATGTTACATGAAATAATATAATAGGTGAGCTAGAGATTGATGGTTGTAATGTGATGAATATAATATCCACCTAAGCATTAGTAAGAGAAAACCTAGAGACGATCCATACTTGCACCAATTCATGTGACATGGGTGAAGCATACATCCCTTTCAATAATTATTAGGTATATGGTGCCAATAAAATAGATAACTACAACAATTATACATGATGTTTTATATTTTCTACATATATAAATCATATACTTATGAGGAGAACTTAGTTATTTGACATGAGTGCCATTTAATATAATAGTAAGAACACTTATTTATTTAAATTTAATGACAATACTATCAAAATTTCTTCTATGAAGCCATGTAATAAGGTCCCAAATCCTCCATATATACTCATGTCAAACCCACAATCAAAACATCAAAATAAAAATGGTCATAGAGTTTAGTTGATTATAATTGGCCCACTTTGATAGGGAATCATAACATGATATTAATCATGATTCACTTGGCCTTTATTAGAACAAGATGACATTATTGAGAATTTTGGTTTTATCTAATGATTCTTCCAAGTTTTTTGATATATCTACTATCCACCTGCATCGGTTACTGATACTTAAAGACACTCCCTCATCATCAAAACACTTCTTAGCAACTTTAGAATTTGCCCATGGTTCTAATTCCAAAAGCTCTTTTGATATAACTAGTGTTTCTATTTATTCTTTTTTAGATTGTAGATTCATATTTGCAAAAGACTTAATTGGAATACTTAAAACTATTAAGAAATAAATTGAATAAACAGAAAGTTTAAATTGATTGAATTTATAAATATAATTAGATCTATAAAAGAATATAAGCAAGATAATTATGTGATTATGTAAAAGAATGTGCATTTATTTAATTAGCATAAGGTTAGGGCGTGATTAGATGGAATTGCAATAAACTCCCTTTGATATATGACTTTATGCACTAGGTTTGTTTGGTAGGCATTATGTAAATATTTTGTTTGTAAATGCTTTACATATGATCATATATTATTTTCTTTTATAAAGGTAGTGGCCAGAGGCCATATGTTGATGATACATTCTAAATAAAAAATAGAGCCTTTGCTAAAGTGTCAAGCTTATTTACTATGTTTTAATATGAACAACTCAGTTTATTCAAAGGAAATATGTACATGGATATGACACTCTCTCTATACTCTTATTTTTTAATTAGAAAAACTTTATGAGTGTTATAAGATATAAGCAATGATCTCTAATTAGAACACTTTTAGATCAATAAGTACATTCTAATTCAATTCTAAGAGAAACTAGGATCCAAGATCCTCTATGTGGCAAAGATCAAGAATAAAAGGATCTTAATACTTAAATCTTATTTCACCAATAAATTTTAGTCTCTTAAATTATAGAATTAGAATTGGAACAAACATATGAAAAATCCAACTACCTTTTTTTTTTCTATTTTTATTAGAATTATACTTGTAAACACAGTTATACTTAACCTTTATTAATTATTCAATTAGGCTACTTGTGTTTTACTTTCTTCAATTGTATTGGAACATAAATTTCCTACTTTTCATAATTTTAACTACTATGTGTCATTAGCTAAAAAATTATTTGTAGTGACAGGGCCTTAAAGAAAATCTTTTCTACTAATTTTAAAAAACATTTATAATGAATATGAGCAATATGATTATGTACATATCTATCCTTATTCAATTTAGTCCCTTAATGAGATGATTAGTCCACTAAACCAATTAATCAATGACCATAAACATTCCACCTTAGAATATTCTTAACGTGATTATGAGTCAAATGACCATCATAACCTTTTAAAACAAGCCTAGTTTACCCAAATATCAGTAAAGTCAAGTCAAGTTTAATTTGGGTCAACCCAAGGCCTAGATTGAAGTCAAATTACATGGACTTAAATTGAACACCTAAATTTAATCAATAAATGAGTCTATATATTAAAATTATTCTAATAGAAATATTTTATGCATAAGTTATTTCAATTGAATGTAAGTCAACCTAATTGATTAAGTTGACCCAATTAGGCCAATTTGACTAACTTGGCTATGGTTATCAAACTACTTGAGTAAATTAGATATTTAAGTTTTTTTAAGTTCCTTAAATATGTTCCAAGCTTTATAGAGCCCAATTGACCTAATGGCTTAAGTCTAATTGGCAAAAGTAAGAAACTCACCCAATAAGACTATTACCTTTTTTTGATGGATGATTAGACTAAGCTAATCATGATATCCAATCAATTCCTTCAAAATATTTGTTTCCAAGGATACCATTAACAATTTTTTTAGTTTAACTTATATTAATTTGACCATCCCAAGTGGCTTAATTTAGCAAAATCGACCAATATAAACCTTTTTGGGCCAATTTGACCTAAGCTAATTTGACCACTCCGAGTAGGTTTAATTGACCATTAAAAACTATTTGTAGGTTTTATTTCTTTCTAGCCTTAGAAACCATCTAAGGATTCTTAGTTATTTTTCTTTTGTTAAAGGTCATGGGATTAACTTTCACAGGCACAAATTATCATTATTTATAGAGTATCTCACAATAGGGCTTGATTGATTACCTTCCTAAGCTAAATAAATTTTAACTTAATTTCCTATGATGATGGACTCAAGAAGTCTAGATTAAGGTTATTTCTATTTTTCTACTTAGCTTATTTTCCTTACCACTTACCACTTTGAGGCCACTGTTATAAAATATTTGATAATTTAGTAATTATTTTCATACAGGCTTTCTATATTGAGTTTGTCATCTCATTTGGTTATGTTGATTCACCCTCTGTCTCATAGATTGACATCTACTATATAATTTAGTTTGTTGTGATAATAATCATTGATTCATGAATGTTTCTTGATAGCTTAAAATAAATAAAAATTCAAAATAAAGTCATGTTTTAATTTATCATGAGTTTCTTTTAGAGGTTTCCTTGAGTGTAATTAACCAAAGCAAGTTTTGTCTTTCTGAGAGATGTGTGTGTGTGTGTGTGTGTGTGAAAATATGTTTGAGTTTTGATTTTTACCTACACTCAATTTTGAGGACTTGAGTTTTGACTTGGTTGTCATAACTTTAATATCTTATCTATGAGTAGTATGATATCACTCCATAAAACTCTTTTCTAAGATACTTCAATTCCCATAATCACTTATTTGTAAATTGGTGCATTATTTAAAACATTATCACAACAACATTTAATTCTTCTTTGTTGTTCTATCAGTCAAATACATACATTTTACAATAAGCAAATATAAAAATGTCAAACGAGAGAAAAGAGGAGTGGGTTAGTCAAGTGTGTGGATAAGAAAGATAGAGTGGTTACACTTGTGTAACTAATCTTAATAACCCTCCGAAAGAGTGATGGACAACCACTCTTGAGAAAACATAATTAATTAATAATTTTAATTATTAATTAAATATTTTCTATAAAATTTACATAATTTTCTCTCATATATTTGAAAAATCAAATTTCAAATTCAAAATTTTAAATTTTAGAAAATTAAACATTCAAAATTTGAAATTCACATTTTCAAAAGTATGAAAACTCTACAAACAACATTACAAACACATATTCATAATCAAAATTATCAAACTCATAATATAAGAATTCTAATTAATGGAATTTTGAAAAGTAGCTAAAAAATAAACTCCCCTCGCTATTCAGTAAAAATGATTTTTACTATGCATCTCGATGTTAGGGAGCTACATTATAAAAAATTTGGCTTTTTTATCCTCTTGTCATAGTACCATGATTATGTAGCAATGCTTTTGTTTTTAGCTCTAGTGGTTAGTTCATTTCTTCTTGCATTAGCACTTTATGCCACATCATTATGATTATTCCATACTTTCAAAAATTGTTAGCTTATGTATCCAACCTTTGAGGCAAAGCATCTTATTTAATATTGAAAGAAGATAAGTATTCATGATAAAATAAAAATAAAACCAATTTAGTCCCTAAATTTTATGACGAGTGGTGAAATAATCAAAATATCAATTTCTTAATGTCCTAAAAAAAAGGTTATCATTGTTGAAAAAATTTATATTATCTTTCTATAAAGATTTAATAAGTTTATTATTTTAAGAAGAGTGTTGTAACCAAACTTTATAAGTTGTTACTTCAATTAAGAATGAATTCCCTAGAAGCTAAGAAGCCTAATAAAGTCGATAAGATTGAAATTTATTCTATTATCTTAATCATATATTTGGAGACATATTATTGAAAATTATAATATGTTCAAGTGTTGGCTTGATTTTCAATAAAAAATGGAGAGACAAGATCAATGATGAATTCTTAGAAAGTTAAGCCACTTCTATAAAATACATGGTGTAACCCATGAACAAGGTCCCTAAATAAGAGCTAAGTCAAGGGCATTGAAGGCTAATCATGGTAATCCCATCACTAGAAGTAAGAGTGCTTTAGGAAGAAATTAGAAATTGATGCATGAGACCAACTGAAGGACTAAATTGATGCATTTTATGCTATATTTTCATACTATATCATGTTGTTGCAATTATTTAGATTTTATGTAATTATCATGTAAAAGTGGGTCTAGTGTTTGTAATTTTAAAAAAGGTAAGTGATAAATATAATTATGATTGATTAATATGTAAATTAATCAATTATAATTAATTAAATTTAGAGGAGTCCCCTCCATGAGGAGAGTTAAGAAGAATAGTGAGGAGGGAGAAGTTACTCCCATTTGATTGGTCGGCCCAACCACCTCCTCCTTCTCTCTAATTAGTAATTTGAATTAAGTGTCCTATATTAAATAATATATTATGATTGAAATAAAGTTTTGCAATCATTTTGAATAAATGTTGGATGAGATCCTTCATTGATGAAAGCTTAGTGACCAACCAAACATAAGGAAGATTTGGTGATCTTCTTGCATAGACTACTTTGGTGACTAGACCAAAATTTATCCGTGCAATTTTTGTATAATTACTTTATGAGTTGTTTGTGAGATATTTAATTATGCAATAACAAATTTATTTTTCAATTTTTTGGTAAAAAAGTGTGTTTTGTGCAAGTTTGAAGTGGTTGCCACCTCTAGGGTTAAACTGAATAATGGATGTTATAGCTCATATTTGGTGCCCTTCAAATCCATCAAAATTTATGATACTTTCTAAAATTATTGTCAATATACCTTTTTTCAATTCTCATGTATTATTTGTAGTTTTTTTTAGGTGATTTTTGAGGTTTTATCCACCTTAAGTACAAAATTAGAGAGTTTATTTGGCTATTTCCCGTGTGATCAATCTTAGGAGAAATTTTAAAAAATTTATACTCTTAAAATTCATAAAATTTTTCGATTAGAAATAGACTTCCCATTCTACAAATTTCTTTTTGGTTTAAGGGATTTGTATTTTAGAGTTAAAATTTTAGTTGTTAGAAATTGGGGTTCCATAATTGGGACTATGTGCTATCTTATGTTGTCTAACCCTAATTTCTTACATATCTCTCGTACTACTCCAAATTAAACCATACAAAGGCCTTCCCTACTCTCCTAACCATCTTAGGAGAGGTCCCATGCAACGATTTGGTCACCCAAGTTGCCCCTCTATAGCCCACAATAATGCATCTATTAATCACTAACATTAAATTTATTATGTTATAAGGACTCTGCTTCTACAATGAGTATCTTTAATCCTATATTTATTTTGAATATATAATAAACTTCATAACTTTTAAGTTATTTTTGTTTGCCACTATTTTCATGATTAACTTATATGAAAAAAATTAAGGAAGAATGAACTGTATGTGGTGCAGGTGGTGCGAGCTATAGTGAAGGGAGGAAAGATGAGTGCGTAGGAATTTCCCTCACAACAATGGAAGGGGTCACGAGAGATCACCAAATCTCATGGGAAGGTCAGACACTAAGCACCAACCATGAGTCATTCACTTAAAATTTTCACCAAAAATAAAACAACAACCTTTTTTTATCAAACAAAATGTTTATCTGTCACCTCACGATGCTTAAGCACTAGAAACTAGCACCACAACATTGTCTTATTTTTATTGAGATAATAAATATTATGTCAATGGAACCATAGTGCCATATGGTTAGTGCCTAGGTGCCAGGATGACTTCTATAGAATGATATAAGATTTCAACTACAACACACATACAAAACTTAAAATGACAAAACACATCATCTAACACCTAATACAACACTTGAAACACAGTTATAAAATACCATAACACATAAAATACAACATAAATTCATATAAGCTTTGACTTTTGGATTGAGACATTATAATGGGTCCTTTTCTTTCCTTCATCCCTTGATTTGCTTCATCAATTCCCCCATACCTCAAAAAAGTCTTCTCAAAGAGTTAAAATTCTAGAGGTCTTAAAGAATCTAAGGCAAGTCTTTATAGGCCGTCCAATGCCACCCAAGTCCCCTCACTTGGGGTCTATCTTTTCATCTAATTAGAAACCTCTTAATAGTGTTACTATCTAATGATGCTTTAGTTGTGATGACATCCTCCACTTCAAAGAATGTTGGCTGGATAAGTACTTGCAAATGATTTCTATCTCTTTCTGCAAAAGTATCATTCAATAAATTTGAAGGTTGGGTAACTCCTTTAAAAATATTAGGTCTTTTATATTAAAAATAGGGCTAACAAATTTGTGAGGGGAAAATTCAAGAACATAAGCATTAGTACCAAGTTTCTAATAATTTTAAATGTCCCACATGATCTCACTTATAAATATTTCATGGAAAAAAATCTTTGAGGGTGGATCCATACTAATATGTAATAACCTACCTCATATTCTTTAAAATTTTATTTTTATTCTTTTGTTTAGTATACTTAGCATTTTGCATTTCTCTTTTTTATTTTATGTCTTTATGAAGGCTATGAAAATGACATGCAAATACATATGTTGAATGAAAAAATTCATAAGTAGGTGTGCTATTTTGAACAATAGGCATGCTGAGATTGTACTCATAAAATTATCTTAAAAGGTGATTTATGGGTTTATCTAGAAATGGTATTATTATAGGAAAATTTAGATGCACGTTGTGGTGTTTTTATTTGGATGTTCATTGGGGAACCACCCAGATCTTAAGGGGATTTTTTGAATTGATTGAGTATGACATCTAAGGAATGATGTACTATCCCAAAATATGAAAACATCACCTTAAAATAGAATCAATTATTTAATAAGGACTCTAAATGCTAATAGGTGTACATATACTAGAGATCTTTTCCCTACTTTACATGGATGAAGTAAAATAAGATTTATTTTAAGTCGAGTTCATTTAATTCTTTATAGAGGCAGGCCCCCATAGTTAATTACATCTTAAGATATGAAAATCTCTAAGAATACTCTTGATTAAAGTAGTTAACTAATATCTCTAATAATTTCAAAGGTTGATGATCAAGAGATTGCTAATTTTAAAGATTAATTAGGAAAGCTTAAGACAAGAAGAGTTCTTGACATATTTGAAAAGAGAAAAGTATGAAGCATTGATGATACTAGGAAGCCTAGTGAGTACTACAATCTATCCTATAATGAGACTTCATATATTTTAAGGTGAAAATTACATTTATTTGAATTGGAATTTCATTAGAATATTTGGAATTAGATTTCAACAATACAAGATTATGAAAATGCTTATAAGATCATGACTTACACCCATTGTAGAAAGAAAAAAAAAGACTTTGAACCTACATTTAAAGTGCTATAACATAAGCTAGGAGCTTGACCTAATTCTACTCAAAAAAAGTGGGATATGTTGGTTCACTTACACGAGAGAGTAAACTGATCCTGATTTTTCTGGACTTACAATCGCCTTGAGTGGATTCCAGGTAACACCTCTTACGATTTAAAGCTATATAGCATAACATACATGATAGCTAGTATGTTGTTTATTAGGAAAGAATCTAGAGTCATAAACTCACCTCATATGAGACTAGATTATAATTGGTGTGTAAATTATGATTTAAACTAATGTAATATAATTTTATAAATTTTTTTTCATTTTATACTTATCATTTTTTGACTTAAGCTTAGAGAAATTTATGTCTAAATGCATGATGAAATTAGGCTAAATCAGCGAGAAGGGGTATTCTCCACTATAAGGGACTACTCTTATATGTCAAGCCTTGTCCTTTATCATGCAAGGGTGGAGACCCCTATTTACAAGAAAGAGGAGACGATGCATACATATTGTTAGAGCATACAACCATATAGCTAAAGGATTGCTAAATTTTTTATTTTTTTGATTAAATGCTTAGGTGTTAGAGCATGAGATTATGTGTTATTATGAATTAGTTTAAGTTATTTATTTGAAGTAGAAATTTTAAGTTTTCTAAAGAGCCTACCCCATCCAGGCCACACAAAAATAATCAAACTTAAAGAAACCTATGAAAGGATGTCATTAATGTTGCATAATCAATGTAAACATAATAATCAAATATTATCAATTAAGAGAATAAAAGGACAACGTGGTATAGCATACAACCTAAAAAAGGAAAACTAATATGTGTAGTTGAGCTTTACCCTCATACATCTCAAATTATAATTAAATTTTAAATAAAAATAGAGTTATGGGGGGTCTTCATTTCTTCATCTCCATCTTCACTTCATGGGTTCATACTTCAAGTATCACATGGCCTCTCAAGTCTATGTCTTTTAGTCACTGCTTATCTTAAACCCCATAGCACTAATCCTATTCCTATTATAAAAATTATATTTTTATGAAAATAAAATCTAACTGCACTTGCAAAGTAGTATTAACACACATTCAAATCAAGTAGTTACATTTCATATATCAAGCTTAGCACTCTGCCGTGGATCACCAAGTGCACCTATCCTAATGGATCATGCTTAGGGACTTAAGTAGCACATACAATAAAGAAGTATTTATAATTTTTTTTATTATTACAATTCCTTAAGTACAATCCCTTACATAAAAAATCATTAGTCTAACATTGACTTAACATCAATACTATGCACAAATAATTCTAACATTTAGTATAATATAATACATCATGAAATAAAAATATCACATCAACACAATAATCATTGACCTAACCTAAAATTAGGATTAGTGACATAGCATTCTAATATAAGTGCTAGGTTTAGTTTGGCATGTCATGATTAGGTTTTAATATTTGAAACTTTTTAATAATGAATGTCTAAATTTCTATTAAGGGTGGTCACACTTTCCATGATTAACAATTTAAAGTAATTTTTAGACTTTAGCTTTCAATTTTATTTTGAGTTTCATTTAAATTAGAGTTATAAAGAGAGAAAGGAAAGGTAAAACGTGCCTTAATCCCTTAATTTAGGTTGGATCTAAGAGGTGGATTTTATAGCTTTTAATTCTCTTAATGAAGTGTTGCAAGTTTTTCTAAAGCTTATATTTGGATTTGGCTTAAGGAAGTTATCTTACATATGAAAGACATTCTTAAGATTAGTGAAACCAATGTATAAGTGACTTGATGATATCCTCTCAATCTTTGCATATTCATTTTATTGCATACACATAATTAGCTAATGAGATTTAATGAACATATGTATATATATCATTTAGTTACTTCACATTGATGCATGGATGAATTATTATACCTTTAACTATTAATTTTTACTATAAATTGTGTCCACTTGATACCTAAATATCACATGGAATGAGAGTTTCAATTTTATGCACACACACACACACACACACACACACACACACACACACACATTTTATTTGTTGAACCAGGGAGAATTGAGGTATTTAGAGACTCCTTTGTGACTTATTAAAGTTTCATTTTTTTGGAATATCCAGACTATATACTTGTTAATTCATATACATATGCACACATATATGGACATAAAAATGAAATTATAAAATTTTATTAAATTTAATTACAAAAGTAAGTTTGTTCTTATATGTAATTTACTAGAAATCTTAGGGTATGTGCCATTGTTATACTAGAGGTACGGGGTATCAAGACCTCCTTCGAACCAGTAGCCTTACGATCTCAAATTTCTACACTATATACCTTTTAAATCATAGCTCATACATGTAGAAATTAGAATTAAGTTTCAATTATTTATATTGATTTATATTTAGATTAATAACTATTAATTGAGAAAATAATTTAAACTTTACTAGTGATAATAGCCATACTAATGTATATAGATTAATGTAATGTTTCAATTTTATTTTTGGGATATGGATGCATGAACATATGAAACACATTATCAAATGACTCATTTGGTTCATTAATTCTTAAGGATATTCACATTAAGACAAACATCTTCAAGCCTAATTAAATTTATTAAGGGTTGATTTTAGGGATTTGAATCATTTAATCCTAAAAAGGAGATGAGATTATTAAAGTCACCCCTTAGCCCATCCCTGTTTATTAAATAATCTAAGAGTGATTTAGGTTATTTGTATGATTTAATTAATACTAATTACTTAATTAATTAATTAAGCCCCAAAAGAGCCTCTAAATCTAATTAATCCTTGAACATGAGCCCAAAATTTATGATAAAATTACTGAAAATGCATAAAAAAAAAAAAACATGCCCTAAGAATTCTAAGGCAATGCTCATAATTAAGGGTTAATTAAAAAAAATAAGCAAAACCAAAATTTATCAATTACATGAAGATACCCCATACCAATATGAGATCTTGATTTCATTGAAAACCCTTTTGTTAGTTGAGCACAAAAAGGGTTTGGTTATTAAATTTTTTTTCTGAGTTATAGGTTAGTTAATTATTTAATTAATTAACTAAGGTTTATCAAGTTGATTTTAGGAAATAATTAGAATCGATGGATCCCAATTAATCTCTAAGACCACCCTCACTGGCTTAATGTTTAATTGTATTCCCATAATTATTTTTATAATTATATTAATTTTAAATAATTATTAAATGCATAAAATGGCTAATTAGGATTTGAAAATTAAAATTTCTTAAATTACGTAGCAAATTATGTTAAAATTTTAGGTGGTAGAGGTCATCCCAATGAGTGATTACACCAATTTTCAGTCCAAATAGCAAAGTAATTAAGGCTTAATTATGTGAATTAAGTAAAATATTAAATTTTAATTAAGCACTATTCACTTAATAAAAATTGGGAGTTTTATTTTTTCTTAATTCTTTTATATTTACTTTTTTTAAACTAGGTTTATTTGTAAATTTTAAATTTTTTTATAATTATTTATGATTTTTCAATATTTTGGCTAATTAAGTTATATTTTAATCCATAATTAATCTATTTACACAGTCAACTCCATAATATAATGCTTTTTAGGAGGCGCTACAGGATGGGTTACTTAAATCATCCTGCATGGCTACTAAGTCAATGATAGTGGACATGCTTTCTCATTAGTCGATCGTGGTTCAGATGGCAGGGATTAATCCCATAGTTCAAATCAAAATTTGTAATAGATTTAATTATAACCTTCCCTTCTATTCATGCGGAATAGATGGTCGATGATCTATCATCAAGCCGTGGTGAGAGATGGACATTGTATGCCTTTTGCCACTCGATCCAAACTCACCGAGCTCTCTCAAGAACATATTCAACTCTAAATCGATCCGAAAAGCACTCTAAAGGGATCCTATTACTTGATTCATGCCACTTTCAATTATTTTCCCCAAATACTAACACTTAAGTGGTTGGAACTATAGTTTGAGGGGATTACCTCACTGGAGCTAAAGACTCATAGTCCGTTAACTGAGGTAGCTCACCTTAAAGAGATGAGACTCATCCCTTGCCTCCTCATTGTCCTAAGGCCAAGCTCCATTGTTGTTCATCAGAGTTTGATCAAATATTAACTTTCAGTGATCAAATAAAGTGAGGCTCGATTTATTTTGACTCAGAGTGAGGGGAATGTGTATGTGAAGTTAATTTGAAATTGATAAGTTTTAGTGGTTAGAAAGAATGGGTGCTCGGGTTGAAGGAGGAGTTGGTCTCGCCAGTGGCTGAGTGCACAGGGAGCTCTAAGGAAGCTTGGGGACTAATGCTCGAGCTTTGGTGAATTTGTGTGTGGAGTTTTAATGCAAGGAGAGGAGTATACCCTTCTCCCTAAATGAACCAAGCCATGGGATTAGTTTAGCCTTTGACAACCGTCTGACCTATGTAGGTAGCCAAAGATGGTATGGGATTGGTGTGGTGGATGTGCTTAAGTGGTTGAGGGAGCCCAATAGTTTGCCATGGAGTGCACACCTCTTTTGAGGTGGATCAATGGCCAACCATGGGAGGAGGTCCTCCCCTTGGTTAAGGATTGAGCCCAACAACTTTGGGTTAGGTTGGGTCAGGGTCTTGGACTCTAAAGAGGAAAAAAGTGCCTGCCATTGGCTAAGAGAGTTGGCAGGCCTTCCAAATGGGAATTTTGTCTTATTTGGAACCCATTGGTTCACTTATTTTAGGTCAAACCGGGTTCACCGTTGGGTCCACTTTGGTAGGTCAAGGGGGATCTAAGGATGAGTCATGCTATCTTTTGGTTAGGTTTGGATCAATTTGACCTATGTAGGTCAATTTGAGTTCAAATGGTTTAGGTTGACTAATAGACCAAATTGTCATGCGAGCTAGTGGATTTTGTTCAAAAGGCCATTTGGAATATATTAGTGAAATTAGTTTGATTCAGTTTGAAGTGGATTTGTATTTGGTTCATATGGGTTCATTTGAGTTAAATGAGCTAAGTTGGCCAATTCAATCAAATTGAATCAAATTAGGTTAAGTGAGGGGTTAAATCATATTTAATTGATCATTCAAGAGTGATTGGAGGCTTAAATTTGGATTAAAATAAGTTTTAGTTCAATTTGATCCTTTAGGTCAAATTGGGCTAAATAGGTCAATTGAGTTTGTTTGACCAATTGACTTCAATTGATGGTTAGAGAGTGTTCAATAATTTAATTTTGATTAATTGGAGGTATTAGTTGTAATTAATTTGGATTGAAATGAGTTTTGGTCTAATTTGACCCTTTAGTTCAAATTGGGTCAACTTAGGTTAAGTGGCCAAATTGACTCAATTGGGTTTAATTTGTTGCAATTGAATGATTGATCATGATCAACAAAGATTTTGGAAAAGATTGGATGAGTTGATTTGGTCCAATTAGAGTTTAAATTAAATTTTGGCTTAATTTGGTCTTTTGGGTCAAGTGAACCAATTGGCTTGGTCAAGTTTAATTGGGTCTAAATAAATTTGAGAGATGTTCAATTATTGGTTTGAAGTTGATTGATTACTTTGATTGCAATCAATTTTGACTAGATTAACTTTTGGCTCATTTGGACTCTTTAGGTCAAATGGATCAAGTTGGGCTAGTTGAACCAATTGATGGAATGGGTAGGAGTGAATTAAAATGTTCAATTAAGTGTCTATAATGACCATGAGGCTTGAATTGATTCAATTTGGCTTAGATCACATTGAATTGAATCATGGTTTTATAGGATTCAAATGGGTTAACTTGGGTTAAGGGCCAATTAAGTTCAATTTGACTCAATTGGGTTGCAATCAAGGTTCAATCACTTTTAATTGAAGTTTAGATGAGTTTAGGTGAGTTCAATTTTAATTAGATTGGATTGATTTTGTATTTAGCCTTTTTAAAGCCCGAATGGGTTCGAATAGGTCAACTTAGCCACTTGACCAAATTGAACCATAATGGCTCAAATTAGGTATATGGTTGATTAGTCTTATTTGAGGTTTAATTTGTGGTCATTTAGTTGGAGTTTGGGAGTTTGGTTTAATATGTGGCTTAATTGAGTTTAGGTAGGTTGGCTCTATCTATCCTAAGTTAGAGTTTAACCCTATGGTTGAACCTTATGAGTCTTCTAAGCTTAGGTTTGTGTTCACCTATTGACTAAAAGTGTCCTGATCCTAGGAAACCCTTAGTGCCTTGATGAATTCTAGGTCTAAGAAGGGGATAATTAACCTCACTCTAAAAATGAGGTCAACATACATAAAGTTAAATCCCAATTTTTAAGTTCTTATTAAGTAAACATCTCAATAAGTTCTCTAAGGTTCTATTTACTACTTATGTTGATCCATCGGTATGTGGTTAAAATGTAGAGAAAAATTTCAGTCATGTTTTCTTTAATTTTCAGAGTCTTACAAAACAATATAAATTTAACATCTCTATTAGAAATTATGGATGAAACCCTGTGTAACCTAATAATCTCTCTAAAGAATAACTTTTTTGTGAGATGCATCATTTAATTTTGATCAAGGAAAGAAACACAACATTTTATAATCACAAATTTATTATCATTGCCTCAAGTTGTTCTATATAATCCTAACATGAATAGGTTTTCCATGATCAAGAAAGAACATACAATAATATATGATGACCGCTTTTGTTTTGTAGCCTTAACTTGATGACAAGTATAACACTAGGCTACGACACATTCAACATTGCTTCATAGAGATGGCCATAAAATCTTTTCTCATTGAGCTCTTGGGTCTTTGATTTATCAAAATGTTCTACTATACCTACAAAATAAGTTTAAAAATATGAAATTGTCTTATGTATGTTATAGGGATACATAACATCTTGCCTTTGTAAAGATAAGCATCAATGATGCAAAGGGGCTATCAAAAGTCAAGGGTTTGGAATTATTTTCTAGATAAATTATATCGAAGTCAAGGCAAATTTTATAATCTTCCCTTAAAGCCTTAAATCTAAAGATTTGAAATGTCAAGGATGAAATGGTTAGAGATATCCTAGATAAAGCATTTGTTATTTATTTTTTATTTTAGGTTTGTGTTTAAGTACAAAGAAATAAAAATTCTTAAAGGCATTCAATCCATTTAGCATGCCAATGTTTAGTTTCTTTAGGAATTGATAAATTTTAGAGTATGATGATATATGTTTAGAATAAACTTTTATGAAGAAGATAATATCACCAATGCTTAAGAGTTTAAATGATCATAAAAATTTCTTGATCATAAGTCAAATTTTTTGTTTGGGGTCATTCAACTTCTCCCTGAAGAAAATAATAAGATGAATTTTCTTCTCTTAATTCTCCACTAATTACAAACCTGATGTATCACAAGTTACTTTAAATATTTTTTTGAAATTAGAAAGTTTTAATATATGTGAAGAAGTCATAAAGAATTTGATTTCTCCTATGGCCCTTTCAGCTCTATAATCCAAGCAAACTTATCTTTCTTTAAAATGTCGGTGATAGATACAACAGTGCTAAAGTTTTTAATAAATCTTCTATAAAAGGTGGATAATCCATAAAACTTCTAACATCCATAAACTATTTTGGAGTAGGCCATTCTATAATGTATTTGATTTTGCTAGATTTGCCTTTAATTGATTAGCTAACATGATGTAACTTAAGAAGATAACTTCAAATTGATAAAAGAAATACTTCTTAAGGTTTACATATAATTTTGCTACTATGAATTCTCTAAGTATCATCCTTAAGTGCTGTAAATGTGACTCTTCATTAGAGCTATAGATAAGAATATCATCAAGTAAAAGACATGGTAATGACCAATAAAAGGTTTCAATATAATGTTCATCATTCTCATAAATGTACTTGCTGCATTTGAAAGGACAAATGGCATAACTAACCACTCAAAGGATTGTAGGGAGTTTGAATGGTATCATTCATTCATCTCTGGTTTGATTTTATCTAGTGATATCTACTTTTCAAATCAATCATGAAGAATAAAGATGAACAAGAAAAGATCTAACATATCATCTAGTCTAGTATCATGAATCTATATTTTATTGCAATTTTATTTATTGCTTTACTATCAATACAAATTCTCCAAGTTCCATTTCTCTTAGGGGTTAAAAATGTAGGTACCACATAAGGACTAATCCTTTCTTAGATTAAACCCTTCTTCAATAATTTGTTGACTTGTTATTTTAATTATGTACACTTGATTGGATTCATCTTATAATGTGATAAATTAGATATATGTGAACCAATAATGATGTTTATAGCATGTTGTCTACCCCTTAAAGGTGATAGTTCATTGGGTAAGTCATCAAGGATCAATTCAATAAATTCATACAACATATATAAGATATTTATAGGTACATGGTGTTCCTTAGTATCAAAGGATACTTCACGAAGGTGTAAGATAAATAGAGAAGTGGGATTAGTGAATTCCTTAGCTAAGCATCTAATCCAAAGGTTTTGATGTAAATTTTAGAAGATTCAATTATATAAAGTGTAGATTAGAGGTATACTTTTCTTCATTAAGTGGGCATATCATGATCAACTGAGGTTTTGCTATTTTTCTTCTAATTGGGTTTAGGTTATAATTTAGAGTTGGGCTTATGCGGAGGTGTGGGAAGAATTCTGTGCGGGGTGTAATTGGCCTCTTTTTAGTTTGTTTTATTGGGAATAATTTAATGGTATTTTCATTGTGGTTGAATATAAATATTTTCACAATCATAATGAATCACATTTAAATTGTAAAACAATGGTCTTCCTAATAAGATATGCATGATTTGCATTGGAAGGACATTGCACTATATTTGGTCAACATAGATGTATACTCAAAATAGCGGGTAGGCCCAAGTGAGTCTAGTTATCACAAGAATAAATATACTTACCAGAAGGCATGTCTAATAAAGGAAGATCAACTTAATCCCATAAGCTAAGAACTTAAAGAATTATAATCCAAAAGATAAGGTAATAAATCTACTTGCCAACAACAAGCAACTATTCAAAGAAATGAGGTAGTATTCTCTTTAACCCCATCCCAACTTGCATAATCATTCGATGATAGACTACTCGCCCCCTTAATCGATAGATCTATACTTGTTCACATGCATACCACCACTAGTTTAGGGGGTAATTCATTTGTATTAGATCTACCTTATATGCACTTTCCATGTATGGTCACCCCTTGGTATTATAAAAATGGGACTCCTTTCTTATGAAGGGACTCTTTCAGCTCTCACTTTAGACCCCTATACTTTGTAAATTGATTTTTTAATAATAAAGATTATTATTTTGCATGGACTTTTCTACTCTTCCTCCTTCTTGTAGTCTTTTACTTAACCCTGTTTAACAAGTATCTTAGAAGGTTCTTTCTTCCATTTATGAATAGACTTGGATTCAACATCCTTTAAGAGGTGAATGTGTATGACAATGAGAACCATAATCTAGATGCAAAGTGAAGTAGGACCTTTAATGTAAGATTGCTTATACAACATAGAGCATAACATCTAATAATTCTTGACTTAGCAAGATTTGAAAGACATGGAGGATAAAGATAGCCATTAGCAAATCACACCATAAAGAACCCATAGCAAAAGAGAATGAAAGATCCACAAGATTGGTTGCTCACTGAGATTAATAAGAAAGAAGAAACCCATATAGGGTCTCAAGCACTCATCCATCCAATATCTTTGACTTATAAGATGAATCCTATAACACTAGTGAAGAAGAGGGTGTATTAAAGAAGCTGCCATAATCAACTAATGCTTTCTCTATGAAGATTCTAGAAGCTCGCCCTCCCTATGCATTCAAGATTCTGCATCTTAAATCATATAAAGGTCAGACAGATCCCATCGATAATATAACATATCTTGAGTCAACCACATCAATTCTAGACTTAGATTATGTGATGAAATGCCAACTCTTCTTCACCACTTTTAAGGAGTTGACCATCAAGTTGTTCTTACCCCATCCTCTAGGAGTCATCACTTCATTCACCGGCTTCAAATGAATGTTTGCCACTCAATTTGTTTGTACTCAGAAGAAGTTGAAGAGTTGTTAAGCACTCTTGTGGATTAGGTAGGAACTTGACAAGTCCTTAAGAAAGTTCATTACTCTCTTCTAGTGAGACATACTAGAAGTCAAAGATTTGGAACCCATTGTCGCTCAAGTAACACTCGCTCAAGGCTTGAAGGAGGGGACCTTTAGATAAGGTTCCAGCAACCAAAGCCACACACTGAACTATTGGAGTTGGTAATCATGTTATTGTTGAAGAGTATAATGAAGTAGTTCAGCCATCATCACTAGTAAGAACTAAAGCCTCGATGAAGAGGCCTTCAGAGTGACTACCTAAGGAAGGGTATCAAAGATGGAGAATCTATAAGAGAATGTGACTAGAAGTTCAAAGGCGAGGTTTCAAAATTTAGCTACTCGCTATCCAGGACTTAACTATGCACAACCGCTTTATCACCCTCAGTGTGTTAATTACCTAGCTAGTAGAGGCATTTTAGAATAAAGATTATTTTAAATTCCTAACACCAATGAAGGTGGATGGAGTGTGCGATCGATCATGGTATTGCACTTATCATCCTAATCAATAGACATGAGGAGTGTCACCATTTGAAGAGTTTGGTGGATGAATTGATAAAAGTGGGGAAGCTAAAAGAGTTCATCAAGAAGAAGGATAAAGAAGTCATCAAAGTTGGAAATTAAGGTACCCATGCACACTATTCATATTTGTGGAGTCATACCCACTATCTTTGGAGGGGATGGAGAGTCCTCCAAGAAGGCGAGTCTCCAAGATTGCAATCTAGAGAAGTAAATTCAACAATTATGATAGGAACACTCTCTATAATTTTCATTAGTGAGCTTTCCAAAAAGGGACAAACCAATTATTGGGAACCCCTACAATGACACCATCATAGTGACAACTTTGATCACTAATTACCACGCATGAAGCATTTTGATTGACATGAGAAGCTCAATCAGTATCATTTTCAAATAAATTTTTGATAAGTTAGACTAGAGAACTCTAAATTAGGTCCCATAGAAGGACTATTGTACAATTTCTCAAAAGAACATAGAGAAATTGAAGAATGATTACTCTTCCCATCAACTGGGAAGAACGTAAGAAATAGTTTACGATAATGGCAAACTTCATCATGGTAGAGGCCCTTGCTTCTTACAATTCTATCTTTGGCTGACCATTTCTTAACACATTCAGAATGGTGGGGTCAACATATCATGTCGCTATCAAATTTCATACTGGAGGAGAAAAATTACTTATAAGAGGAAACCTCAACTAGTCTGGTACATTATGTGGTGTGTACTAGGATTATCAAGGACATAAAAAAAATTCTATCTCTAAGATAAGTTTCATCCATGTATCTTTCTATTTTCTTAACATTTAATACAAGAACTTTTATCAATTCACTATATGCTGACAAACAGAATCAAAGGACAGTGGGAAATACACATGACTCAAGTTAACACTGAAGGAGTTGTTAACTGACTCATGCTTCATGGCGCACTATCCTTAGCAAGCCAACTTAACAACATAAGCATGCACCATACTTTCCTAAAAAAGAAGAGAGAGAGAGAGAGAGAGAGAGATAAGAAAAAAAATGGAAGACTATACGTTCAAATTATTCAGTGCACCATCATTGGCCGAAGAAAAAATATAAAGCCTAGAACAAGTCATTTTCAATATGATCGAGTAAAATATTGGTTCAAAATAATATGCTAGAAAGTAATCATGCTCATTAAAGAATAAAACACTAAGACATAAAAAAAGAGTAAGTTACAAAGACCATCACTCTATAAGTGGTTGGCACATTATGTGTAAGAATGACACCCCATGAGATTGGCATCTACTAAGACCAACTCTCTGTGGTTGGCACTCTAAGTGTAAGACTGACACCCTGTGAGGTCAGCATCTACTAAGCCAACACCCCATGAGGTCCATCTTTTAAAGAACATTTAGATTCTGCATTTGAAATCTTTGAATAGTTATCTTCAAGTTGGAATAAAACTCAACAGATTTGAGGGCTTACAAAATATTTAGGTTTTTATTTACAAATAATTCATACAAATCGCCTAAGTAGAGGCTTGTACACATCTAAAACAACTTGATTCTCAAAGTTCATCACATGAGCAAGTAGCCTAAAGAACTAAAGTATGTAGGAATTTCAAAGCAACCATCCCTTCAACTTAAGTCCCTTCGACTTAAATGTTCAAAATATGTGTAAACACCTAAGTGAAATAATTTTTTGAATATATTTTGAGACAATCTCATGCTTTATTTAGATTCTTCAAAGGATTGATGGAGGCATGTAATACTTATATAGTGGGTGTTCGAAGACACATAATGGGAGACAAAAGCAAATTCATTTCATTGGAACTCAAGGAAAATGCCACCCTTGGAGATAACACAACTTATAAAATAGTCAAGTCAAGTACCATTGTTATAATAAATTCTATATCTATTCAAAAGAAACTCAAGGATGGACATTCATTAGCATAAAATAATATCTATAAGAAAATAACCCTCTACTTCATTCTTCACCTCCACGAAGACATTAAGAAATGTCATGGATGTTCAAGATTCCTTCTTTGAAATCACATAAGGGGTAATTAGATCGCACTGATCATGAGGGTTATTTTAAGTTTGTTGTCATGCTAAGGATTAATGACAAGTTGAAGTGTTTTTATGACTCCAAAGCAATTAGCTCTATGCTGATTCAATAACTTGCATGTAGGGGTAATTACTTCTTTTATTGATTTTAAGTGCATTCTTCATTATGTAGTTTGTTATCAGTCTGAAGGCTAATAAGAGTTTGCAAGCCACGCTCTAAGTTTATTAGAATCTTTGGGAGTCCTTGATGAGCTTTATCATCCACTTATAGAGGAAGAATCTCGATGTTAGAAATCTTGAGCCTATAGTTGCTCATGCTACACCACCTCATGACTTTCGAGAAGGTCCACCTCACTATGCATTGGGTTTGCAACACCCAAAAATACTAGCTCAGTAATTGGAGTTGGTTAATAATTACTTTTTTTATAAGAGTATAATTTACTACTGAGCACATTAGGAGTGAAGAAGAAGGAGCATCAATGCCCTCGAAGACTAACTTCTATAAGTTATAAAAGGAGGGATGTTTTCTTATGGGGTAATAAAATCAAAGGAGCTTTGATAGGAACAAAATTTATCCTTTTGAGTGGAAAACTCAATTTGATGATAGAAAAAACCATAGAGGTAAGAGAGGAGGTCATTGTTGAGAAGCTAATGATTGTTGGAATTGTGCATTTTAAAGATTTCTAAATTAAAACTTAGTTTTAAAACTTTATAAAAAGTTTAACACCATTTTTTAACTGACAAGTATAACTCAACAATATACTTTTTGTAATTGGAAAGTACAACGCAAAAAAAAATGAAAAGGAATAGGAAAGTATCTAACTCTCAACTAAATATATTAAGACAAAAAAGTCAGTGAATTGGGTGTTTTAAAAGATTTCTAGATTAAAACTTAGTTTTAAAACTTTATAGAAAGTTTAGTTGCAAATGATTAAATATACTAATTAATGAAAGTGCAAAGAAACAAACCACCAAAGTAAGAAAAAATAAAGAAAATAAAGAAAGAGAACACATATATTTTACATGATTCAAACTCCCCATCCAAAGAAAACCTACCACCCATGCCTAGCAACCAAAGTTAGAAATTCACTAAGTCAAAATGAGATTATAACAAATCTCACTTACTCTCCTTTATGGGCAAGTACAACCCACCACCATATTTTTTTAACTAGCAAGTATAACCCAACAATATACTTTTCTTAATAGGCAAGTACAACCCAACAAAAAAAGAAAGAAATATGAAAGTATCAAACTGTCAATTTAAAATAATTTTGCACTCGAGTCCCAACTAAATAATATTAAGAGAAATAATATAAAGAGCTTAAGGTGAATAAATTTCTTATTAAATTAAAGTTAAAATAATGATTTGAACTTAATATGAAACACTTGAAGTAAACAAGTCTTAAAAAACATTTTACTTTAAAAGAAGTAAAGACTTAAATTGAAAAGAACTTGAAAGACTATGAAATTAAATCACATGGATGATTAAAATATTTGCATTAATATGTAATCTAAAAAGAATTTTATAATAAATTCTAGCAAATAAACAATCTAATGTATATTCCTTATTTGTAAAATCAGTTTAGAAACTTTTTCTCAAAACTTTGATGTATGAAAATAAAGTTCAAGAAATCAAAGTTTATGAAAGCTTTATGAATATAAAATTAATTCAATCAAATCAAAGAGAAAGTCTTTCTAATCTTTTGAAGGAAGAATGAAAAGAGATCAAGATAATATTTTGACAATAAAGCACATAAAACTTTTCATTCAAATCAAACCAATGAACATAAATATTCAATAGAATAAATGAAAGTAGTTTTGTTACCCAAGTCCTTTATATGTTTGCAAAGAGATTTATGTCTTTAAAGTTTCTTAAAAGAAGAATTAAAAGGATTTTAGAAAATCTTTACTAATGTTAAAACAAATCTTGTTAATTAACATAACTTGAATGACAAATTTTTTGAATATGAGATTTATGAAAGCTAACAAATGTGAGAAGCCTCAAAAATATTATTTTAAATCAATTAAATCAAAAGGAATCAGTTGAAGATGAATAGAAAGATATTATAAAAAATTTTAATCATAAAGCACATAAATCTTTTAATCCAAATCAACCAATAGAACTAATGATCCAAAAGATTGAAATAAAATAAATACACTTACACAAGCCATCGTATGTTAGCAATGAAATCAAGTGACTTCATGTGAACTTTCCAAAAAATAAAAAATGCTTGTAGTTGAGAGAGTGAACAAGAGAGATGAACTTAGCACTTCAACTCCAAGAAATTGACTAGCATAGGTTCGGCCAAGGAGGAGACAATCAAGATGAATTAAGTAATGAAGTCCACTCTTTATATAATGTTTTTTTTCCCATGAGAATTTTAGCCAAGCCTAGGAGAAGAAGAGGAAAATAAAGAGAGGGAAAAATCATTAAGGAAAGTATTTGATTTCAAACAAATGAGCATGCAAAATAAATTCAAATAAGGGTATTTAAATTTTAGCCAAGAGAAAGATAGATAGATAGATAGAGAGAGAGAGAGAGAGAGAGAGAGAGAGAGAGAGAGAGAGAGAGAGAGAGAGAGTGAGTGAGGAAAATTACTCAATCCAATTAAATAAAATCAGAGAATAAATCCAAGGATTTTTAGCCAAGCATGAATAAAGAGAGGGAATATTTAATTAGTAACAACTTAAATTTTAAATTCAAGAACACATGGTAACCATTTGAATTAATCTCCTAATAAACACATAATATTCGGTCAAGGCAAGAGAGGGAAAGAGATTCATGCATTTAATATTATTGATTAAAATTGATTTAATGAAATAGTCAAGGAAGGAAGAATTTGAATAACTTCAAAATTGATTTAATATGAAACTATTTATTGTATGGAGCCACCAATAGGATTCCAAGGATGGATTCAATCAAGAGATATGAATTTAATGCATATTGATTAAGATAAATTTAGGTAAGTTAAATAAATGAGAAGCTAAATAAAATAAATCAATAATAATATGATGAATTTTCACCAATGCAATCAATTTAATTTAAATCGTGTGTAAATGATGATTAAATAATTTAAACAACATTTCAAATTAATTGAATAAATTTATTTAATAGAAAAATAATAAATGGGGCCGGCCAAAAGGCTTTCCTAAAATGGATTTAATTTAAAAAGGAAAGATTATTAAATCAAGGCTTACTTGAATTCAATTTTGAATTAACTTAAAATAATTCAATTAAACTCCAATTAGCTAAAATAAATCATGCTAGGGTTGGCCAAATTATTCCAAAAATTGTTAAAATTAATTTTGCATTGATATGGCAATGAATCTTTCAATTAGATTCATAATAATAAAATAATAATAATAATAATAATAATAATAATAATAATAATAATAATAATAATAATAATAATAATAATAATAATAATAATTTAAAAAATTCAAAGGAATGAGTTTTTAAAATTTAAATAATGAGGGAATTATTATGAAAATAATTTTAATAATTCTTACATAATTTATTAATAAAAAATCAGTGAAAATTCGACCAAAACAAAATTAGTTTGATAATTATGATATGTAAGAAAAAATAAAAGGATAGGAGAGAGAAAAGGTTAATTAGAGTAATTCTAGAATAAAATTTTTTCTCATGTTAGAAATAAATAGATAAATAATGTAATTAAGCTTTGAAATAATTTAGTGAAGTATAAAAGCAATGTATCTTTTTAAAATATATTAAATGATATTTAAACTCATGTATTTAGTTTATGTTATCTAAAAGGGATAAATCAAGGAATAATGCAATTTTTATAAGTAAAAAATTATGAATGAATTTAAATAAATTATTTTGAAATAATTAAACCATTAATTTTATGTTATTGCGTTTTTATTTATCTTATATTGCAAATCCTATAGATATTCCTAAATTTCCCAAGTCCAAGCTGATATGACTTTCCAAATCTGACTAAGCAAGTTGAGTCTCGTGAATTTTGTGAAATACTTGAAACAAATAGTTAGTAGCTTCAAGAATATATGTTTATCATCAATATGAATCTAAATTAAGAATGACATTCATTGTTTATAATTTATCCTACAAATTAATATTATTTTTACATAAGATTTATTATCATCAAATCAAATGATGAGTTACAGAAGGTGTATAGTCAACAGTCGCAACCTTAAATTCATCATTTGCATATATTAACCTCTATGAGTCTTAATCTTCCCAAGATTGTAGATTCCATTCAAATTAAAGATAACTTCAAGAGACATTTGTCAACGAGTTGAGATGGTCACATGCACAATTCAAATAAGTACCACGTATATCTTAGAGATCATGACCATGACACTAGAGAGTGTCATCATTTGAGTAGTTGATTAAAGATCTAATCAAGGCTGGTAAGTTAAAGGAATTCATGGTGCTAGAGGTGAACACTAGAATGCAGGAGAATGCACATACTGAGGAGACAAGTAATGAGCCTATGCTGGTGTACACAATTCACATTATAGGAGTAGTTTTTACCATATTTGGAGGAGATGGACAAGAAGCTTCTTGCTAGTCTTGCTTCAACCAACTTTCATTGGGAAAGGTAAACTTGGTGAACTCAACCATGCTCGCAGTGGTTAGTCAACCATCAAATTATTTTACTGATTACAATTATCCTACAAAGGGGAACACCTATAATGATGTTATATAGTCATAATTATGATTGCAAATTATCGATTGCCAATATCTTGATTGATACAAGGATTTTAATTAGTATTCTCTTTAAAAGTCTTTTTGATAAATGGGGTTAGTTATTAGTTAGTTTAGTTTTATTATTAGTTTAGTTTTAGTTAGTTTATTAGTTTATTAGTTAATTTGGTTATTTAGGTTTAGTTTATTTTAATTTTGATTTAGTTATTAGTTTATTATTATTAGTTTTTATTAGTTAGTTTTATTAGGGGGTTAGTTTAGTTTTTTAGTTTTATTATTAGTTAGTTTTAGTTTAGTTTTAGTTATTAATTTTATTCTTATTTATTATTTTTATTAGTTAGTTGTAGTTTAATTTTATTATTAGGTTTTATTTTAGTTTATTATTTATTTTGGTTTATTGGGTTTAGCTTTAGTTTTGTTTAGTGTTTTTTTAGTTTTGGTTTAGTTTTGTTTAGTTTAGCAATTTAGGGTTTAGGGTTTAGGGTTGTAGGTTTAGGGACAGTTTTAGGGTTTAGGATTTAGAGTTTAGGGTTTTTTTTAAAAAATTAAGTAAACTGCAGTTTTAGGTTTATTTAGTTTATTTTTTTAATTTCAGTTTATTTTATTTTTTATTTTTATTTAGGTTTTGTATTTTAATTTAGTTTAGTTTATTTATTTTAGTTTAGGTTTTTTTATTTTAGTTTATTTTTTAAGTTTAGGTTTATTTTTTAGTTGAGTTTTATTTTTATTTTATTTTTGAGATTTAGGTTTTATTTTTTATTTTTAGGTTTAGGTTTAGGTTTTTATTTTATTTTTTTAGCTTTAGTTTTTTTATTTATTTTAGGTTCTATTTTATAGTGGATGGTGGATCTTCACAAGCTTAAACTAGAGAAAAAAGGATTCTCCACTCTAACGAAGTTGGACTTGAGAGTTATCGGGTTGCTGGATGATGACTTCATTAAGAAAATTCTAGCTCATAAGTAAATTTGTTTCTCAATTCTTAGTGTTTTATTTTTAATTTCTTTTAATTATCGAGCTGCATGAGTTTTTGCATAATATTTTTCTTGTAGATATGACCAATGTTAGTCAAGTTCCTCTCCGTATAGGTGTTGATACTGAAGCTCACTTAGAAAGAGATATTGATGATTTTGAGGAGATTAAAATTAAGGCTCTATAGATAAAACATCTTTAACTCTATCCACATATAACTTCACTAACAAATAATCAAATCTATAGTAGATCAACTTGACTCTATAGTGGATAGCTTCATTGATAGGGCTTGTCAACATCCTAAACTTCTAGACATTCTAGGCTCATCGCACCTTAAAGGATGTGAAATCCTTATTTGTTAGTGGTCTCACAACATCTAGGCAAAACATATAAGAGAAAGAAGGAAAGAAACTCCATGAGAGAGAATGAAATAGAGGTAAACTCAAGGAATCTAACCATTTAAATTAAAAATTAGAAAATTACAAAGTTTAAAAGTTGGAAAAAGTTTAGAAAAGGTTCTTTTACCTATGGAAGTCCTTTCCTATTATAGGTTTTGATTGACCCCTAGGAAATACATACTTGGATCCATGAAATAGTATAGTTCAATGAGATGAATCTAGTAGCATAGTTGATTGAGTCATGTAGTCATTTATGCGGTTATGTGGAGTTTCCATGTAGTTAAGGTAGTTGCAGTTGGTTAAGCTTAAATTTGTCATTTGGGATATTTTGATTGAAATGTAACCATTTTATTGAACCCAATTGAAGGCATTGATCCTTATCTCAAACCCTATCCAAGGGTGATTTGTTGAACATATTTAGTTCTCCAACTTTTTAACCTCATTGACACTAACACTACTAAAAGAATAAAAAATAAAATATAATTAATTTAAAAGATGATTGGACATTTCTTATCCATGACATTAGTTCATGTATTTTTTTTCATATTTAGCATTTAGTGCCCCTCGTTGCATTTTATAAATGAGAGGTGTTGGAGGATCTTTATTCATCATTTCCAAAGAATTCCCTTTTTTCTCTTTTTCTTATTCTTCTTAAGCTTCCTATGAAAAATTTAAAAGATTATGTTGGATCAACTCAACATTTCAAAAAAAGAACTTGGTGCTTTGTTAAGTGCAAAATAGAAGGAAGTTTGAAAAAAAGAAGAAGAAAGTGAGGGTTGAGAAAGACTAAGAGAAGTTCTCATTGAAGGATTTTCCTCTTCACTTCCTATTACAAAGCCTTTGAATGTTGCCAAGGTAGAATAAGTTACTATAGATCCTCTTACTATTGTAGAGACCTTAGAAAGTTTGAAGGATGCTTTGTCAACTTTAGTTCCTTGAATGGCAGATGAGTTTAAGGGACTGAGTGCCTTGTCCATCCCTGAAAAACATTAACATAGCATTCGAAGGTAAAGCTAGCTTGCAAATTTTTTCAAAGTAGATAAGCTTAGTGAAGTAATAAATTTGAAAAAAAAAATTTTTGTAGTGTGCTTCAATATAAGTGAGCTCACAAGTGAGGAGTCGTCTATAGATCAAGGTAACCTCCCTCGAGCTATCATTGAGAATAAACTAGTGGAGGTGATTTGTGATAATCTGGTCACTCTAACAATTAAGGAGCATGAAAAATAGTCTTAGAATAACTTGTTTATCCTCTTGTTGAGTTCACTATGTAGATGGTAAATTATATTGTTAAAGGTATGAATTTGTCTTTTCATCATTTGACTTTGTAGATGCTTGCTTAATAAGATCATATACTAATTGTAAATGCACCTTCTCAAGAATATGTACAAGTTGCCTTTGAGTTGAGTACAATAACTCTTCCAATAGTCCAAGTAATATAAATACGAGAGATGCCAATGTCGCTTCTTCAAGAAATAATGATAACTTCAAAACACTTTAGGTAAACTTGGATATTGAGCTAAGAAGGATGAAGAGTGAAGTTACCAAGGAGATGGAAAAAATGAGGTTGGAAAATGAAGTTAACAAAGCTAAATTTCAATATCAATATTTTGAATTAAATAATTCCAAGGGAGAATTGAAAAATCTTTTTGAAGAAATGATGAAAAGAGTAGCTGAGGTGATCTCTCATGTGATTGTACTCAAAGCCACTTAGAGAAAAATTGTTCAAGATAGTTTATGGTAAAAGAAAATTTGTACTACAATTGACAAAGGAAAAATTATGAAAGAAAATTTAAATGATCCTTATTATTATTTTATTTTGTAGCTGCTTTGAGTAGGGTTACTTTTCTATTATATACTATGTATTATTTATGAATTGTTTGTGCCTATTTCAATATTTGATCAATAGTATATGTATTCTATATTTTAATTTTTTAAATTTTCTCTCTCTTATGATGATTTTTCTTATTAAGGCTTGCTTGCCAATTGGAACTCCTATAATGATATGATCATGGTCACAACTTTGATCCCAAGTTATTAGATGACAACATCTTAATTGATACGAGGAGTATATTTAATATTTTTTTAAAAGTATTTTTGACAAGATGGGTTTGGGGAATTCTATCTTGTTAGTGCTCTTACACAACTTAAGCAAAAGCCATAAGAGAAAGAGAGAAAGAATGTAAAGAGAGAAAAAAAGAAATGGAGGGAAAATTAGGGAATCTAAGCCTTTAAATTAAAATCTAGAAAATTCGAAATTGAAAAGTAGGAAAAGGTCTAAAAGAAGTCTTTTTACCTATAGAGGTCCTTCCTATTTATAGGTTTGGATTAATCATGGAGTGATACACAAATTGATACATGAAAAGTATAATAAGATGAATTTAATGGTATAGCTGACTGAGTCACGTGGTTAGTTACACGGTTATATGGAGTGTTCCATGCAATTATGGGAGTTATGGTTGTTAAGCTCAAATGAAATATTCTTGGATTATTCTGACGAACCATAACCCTTGTCTTGAATCTAGTTGAAGTTGTTGATTCTTGTCTCAAACCTAGTTTAAGGTTGATTTGGTTATATTAAAAGTTCCCTAAAATTTATTTATGTTCTAAAAATATAGTTTTTTTATCTCGAGAACCTATCTTAGATATAGACCCTACATAAACACATTACAATAATAAAAGGAAAAAAAAATAGAATAAAGTAAACAATATAATTAAACAATCACTATGTTGCAATGGCTCTAAAAAAACAAGGTTTAATAGGTTGGTGTAACCCATTTATACATACATAGATAAAAGAAAAGTATAAAGGGTAGTCGATCTCTACCCATAAATACAAGCTCAGATAAATTTAATAAAAAATTAGATATTAACTCTTGTTATACACCTATCCTTCATATAGTTCATAATGCATGTTCTTCCTTCAAGCTTTGGTATCTCTGAGTGCCAAATTAAAAAACCTAGTTTATATTTTATTTTTACATCAAAAATTTAAATGGTGTTATAAATGGAGAAAAACTCTTAAAACAAATGGAACCATCATAGAACAATATAAGTAACATGTCACAGAGTAAACATCACTAGATTATTTATTTTTGTCGCACAACCCCCTATAAAATCAAATGAATGCTACATCTAGCACCTACAAAAATGTCTCTTACATAGTAATAATATGGCAATAGAATAATGTAGTACATTACAATTTGTATAATTAATTGAAATAAATGAACTTTTGCCATACTCTTGCAACTTCATCTTGGATAATCAGAAAGTTATCACAAATGAAGCAACCTAGTTACAACCTTCTTGTGCTAGTGACAATAGGTTGTGAACTATCACATCATGTAAGTGTGTGCAAGTTAGTGAATTCCTAAGGATAATCTTACATGACCATGACTTACCAAGCTAAGCCATAGAAGCCCCAAAAGAAGTGATATGCTTAAGGTTGTTTAAGCTTGCTAATTAGTCATATGAAGATTTAATCTTGATTAAATAACTTCATTATTAGTTGAAATTTCATCCAATAATACAAGTTAATTAATCATGACTTAGGTAAAGTCTCGACCCTAAAAGAATGTAGTCTAATCTAATTATACTGACAGACATGCAAATGTATGAATATGATAGATAACAATTAACATAGTCAATCATAAAAGAATAATTTGGTATCCATGCAAAACTTAGATATCAAAGGCTTTTAACTATTATAAAACTCAAAATATTTAGGGTTTAAAGAAAAGTTGAATGGAAACCATCCATTCAGAAGAAGAGAATAGGATTGAGTACATGTGTAAACTCAAATCATAATATTGTTTGATCATGGGTCGATTGAACCAAGGAAGGACTGATTTAGTCATAAATGCATGACTCTATTGGGTAAGAACTAGTTAATAGTGGTTGGTTATTTCCAATTGAACCTAATCCAAAGGAAAAAAATCTAGCAAGGTTTCAAAAAAGAAAACCAAGCTAGGAATGATTTGGGTCACTATGTGTATGACTAACTCATCAAAAATCTTTTGTCATACAAACATGATTGAGGTAGATATCAAGGATGCTGATTCAATATATGTTTTATAGGTGGGAAGACAACACTTAACCCAAATGGGTTGGTAAAGCGATGAAAAAAACATAGCTAATCAACATTGCTAAGTAGTAAGAGGATATAATGTATGTCACGATGCAATTATCAATTAGTTTAAGTTATATACTAATTAGATCCTAAGATAAGTGATCTTATGTTATATATTCCCCCAACAAGTTGACCTACCTCAAAAAATTTATCATCCTATGTGCACATAAAGTGATATTAAAGAGATTAATTGATGTAATAAATCCCATTAAATACTAGAATTAAAATAAAATTAATCAAACTAAGAGATTTATAGTGCAAGTGTGTGCACATGATATATTGCTAATATAATGTAAATGCATGCAAAATAAATTATGACCTATGATATTTATGATTTTAAATAATATAAACTATGGTTTGAACATAATATTTTAAGTTAATACATGTTCAAGGGCAACATTTAACTTATAGGCCCCACTTAGCTAAGTGAGCCCAACTTGTTGATTACCCTTCAACAAGACTTCTTTTGCCTTAGAAATTTATTTTAAGTTGACTTATATTTAAACATTTAAGGGTTCAAATTTTTTAAAGTATATTTGATTTTAATTTAATATTTATTTTTTTAATCTCAAAAATTCATAATTACTTGTCATTTTGTTTGTGAAGTCTATTGATTTTTCATTATCATTTTGTTTTAAAGAATTTATGATAATTTTGTGACCATATGTTAGTATTTTAATTATTTTCTAAATTTTATAATCTATAGTAATTATTAAGAATTTATTTAATTTACTAAATTTTTTATTAAAAAATTGATTTTACCATTTAGATCATTATTTTTTTTTTTTGGAATTTTATTTAACAATTTAAATATCTAGGGAATTTACCCTAATTTCTTTGAATATATTATCATTTTTCTTAATTTTAAATAATGCTTAAATAACTTGGTAAAGCCATAAATTTTATTTTATTTTAAAAGATTATGAAAATTTTAAAGGAATCTTAGATTATTATTTTAAACATTTTGTTAAATTTATATGTATTTAATTTTTTGTAATTATTTTATTTTTCAATAATAACGAATTTACTTTAAAACTTAATAAATAGTTTATTTTAATTTAGAAATTTCTGAAATATTATAATGAGTTTAGATTATAATTTGTAACATTGTTTGAATTTCAAATAATTTTTTAAAATATATTTATTTTTTTAATATATTTGAACATTGATTTAAACAATTGAAAATTATATAAATATTTCACCTTAATTTAGAAAATTATGAATTTTTTTTATAAGTGTAAATGGGTTTTTTAAACATATTTTTAATTTTTAATAATTTTATAATAGATATTTTAATTTTTATAATATTTTAATAGTGGAAAAATGGATTGAAAATTTAAAAACTCTTTGATATTGATTTCAGTCAAAGTAAAATTTTGATGGGAAGTTTCATGATTTTCTATAATAAATATTTATGTTTCATGATTTTCAAACATGCCTAAATTTCTAAATCATTAAAGTGAAGAAATAAATTTTAAAAATTACAACTAATTAAGTTAAATCATATTTAGCATTTTTACTAGATTCTATGAAGATTTCAAAGAATAATACACACTAAACAATCTAGGGAAAAAGTTGAAACAAAATCTCTAAAAATTAAACTTTAGATTTAATGTTTAAGTCTTCTTCCTTTAGTCAGGCTACGAATTGGATTATGGGCTAAGCTCAAGTCGATGTGACTTAAGCCAAACTTGAGCCAATTACTCCTCATCTATGGTTTCTCAAACAAATTTGTTCACTATGATGCATGGTTGGGAGGAGAGGAATTGATTCCACGGCTTTAAGGAGCTGTCTGATTGGGTTGATACCCTCTAAATTGATGGGTGAACCGAACTCTAGCAAATTCCTTATTATGGATTGGTCTTAGGATTGATTGGGTGGTTAGGGAAATAAGTAAGAAGTTTGTTTTTGATGGCGGTGCTCAAAAGAAGTTTTCTAGTCCATAAATTCAATGAATTGGAGCTTTTTATAGAGCACATGTAAACGTGAGCTCAAACATAGTTGAGCTTAATTTATTGTAGGTCTGGTGAGTTAGAGCTCAAAAAGTGCTAGATGGTAGACGGCTTGATTATGTGATTAAGTGAGATGGGGAGGCTATCTCCATCAATTGCGAGTGGATGAGGGTGACGGTTTGATTACTTAAAGTATTGGGTAGGCTCGTGACCCATTAACTTACTTAATCCATGAGGAATGGGTGCACATCATTTTTTAGTCATGGGAAGCAAAGTAACTCTCCCTTTTATAGACCGAAAGGGTTTTGGAGAATTTTGGCTTCATGGGTCAATTTTACCTAATAATACTAATGTTTAGTTTCACTTGATTTTGACTCACAAGGATTGGTCAAATTAAGTTATGATGAACTAATGTGTTGTTTTTAAGATCTTCCTCTTGCTCTATGCTATATTTATTGGGATTATTTGGCCAAGTGGTTACCAAATTCCAATTCCAATGTGGAGCATGCTCATTTGGATCTAATTAAGACACAATGAGTTTTAGGATTTAATTGGCCCAAATGGACTGGTCAATTCAACTATGGTTCAACTAGATAATCATTTAGAACATTCATGGTTATCATGGTGTCTAAGGTTTAATTTATTAAAAAGTTTAGGTTCTTCTAATTGAATCCCTATGTGGCATATGTGGATATTAATGGATCAAAACCATTTTCAAGACCTCTTAGATTTGCATCAATAGGATATTGAGCCAAGAATGTCAAAAAATTATATGAGACATAAAAAAAAATATTTTGATTCAATTTAGGATAATTAATTTGATGTCTAATGCCATTAAGGTGTTCTTAGCCCAATTTGACCAAATAGAACGAGATCAACTATGGTGAAATTAAATTTTACAAATAGAAACTAAAGTGTTCTTTTAGATACATATGAGGTTCTTGGATGGTTTGATGACCATTAGAAAGAATTTTTTTAAATCAACTCATAATAGACCAAAGGCTAACCTAGGTCTAACCAAAGTTTGATTTCATGGCTCATGGTCAACTTAAGTCTATGGCTTTGAGTTATGATCTAAGAATTCATGTGAAATATTTTGGAATATAAATTGATGATTTGGGTTCATAGGGTTAATAAAATAAAAACATTTTTGGGTATGAGATCAAAGTAGATGGGTACTTTAACTTAATCCTCGGACAAATCTCATTAAATGATTTTAAGGTGTGAAAGTTAAGCCTCAAAATTTGATGAATGACTTCATATTCAACTAATTCAATGAGAAAGATTGATTGTTGAAGTTCAATACTTACTTCTAGTAGGGAAAAGTTGAACTGAAGTAATAAAGGAAGTCTATGCTAAGGCTAGCTAGAGTCAGACCTAAGATGTGGGGTGGATTTAGTCAAAGGCCATCCTAAATGGGCTCCTCTTAATATTTTCTAGAGCTAGCCTAATGGCATATTATGTTTACTATGTTGGTTATTTAGAAAGGATTTAGAAGTTTGGTCCTACTAAAATTTTTTATGTCAAAGTGTAACCACATAGAGTCATTGTACATGTCAAAGTTAGCATTATATAGCAAGAATTTAATTTAGAGTGCACTTTGTGTCCATCTAATTTGGTATGGTAAATCAAATGAAAATTAGTTTCCAGATCACTATCTTCCTAAGATCTCCCTTATGTGCCTCTTTCATAAGAAGGTTTTAACTACTTAGATATGATAATTTATTTTCTCATTTGTAGGGAATGACCTAATATAAATGTATATCTATATTAGTAATTAGATAATAATTTTAAGTGTTAAATTTGACATTACCAACTAATTCATGTGATTAGAGTTGCATATCAAGCTAAAAATTCATCCTCAACTTTGGCAAATGTGCAAGACCAAGGAGGTTCATATGAAACCTTCTATCACCTTCTTAAACAAAATAAAACTAAATAACTTGGAGATGAAGAGTAACTTGTTATGTTTGGGGCTTAAATATCGATGAGTCAACTACTCTTGTTTGAATGAAACTCGCATATCTTAAGACATTTTCCTAAGTTTTTAAGTATCATTAACTATAGTCATAAAATTTCTCAAGGTCGTGCTTATAATCAAACTTTAGAAAATGTGCAAGACTAAGGAGGTTCATGTGAAACCTTCTACCACATTCATACATGAAATAAAAGTTAACAACCCGGGTTGAAGAGTAACTTGTTATGTTGGCGCTTAAATGCTGGTGAGTCAACTATTCCAATTTAAATAAAACTCACAAATCTTAAGATCTTTCCTAAGTTTTTAAGTATCATTGATTATAGTCACAAAAGTTCTCAAGTTTGTGTTTAGAACCCAAGCTTGCTTGATCTGGTTACTTTTCTAATATGTGGACTAAGTTTAGAAAACCTCACCCAAAGGCATTATTATTAATAGATGGTAGTGATTGAGCTCTCCCAAATCCTTCTTATGTGTTGAGTCCTTATTAGTTTGTTTGTCTATTAAATGTAAAACTAGAAGAAGGCTAACAAAACCTCTAAAGGAGTCTCCTTGCAAGTTTCAGTAAATTAAGCTAGTTATGTAATATCTATTTAGTTTTGAGAGGTTAGATTAGAATGTTTAGACCTAACCTTTTTTGTTTCTTCAAGATATAATTATATTCTTGAGTTACTCCTCTTTAACACATTTTCTATTGATGAGCAAATGTGGAATAATCAATCTTCTTATTCAGCATAGTAATCATAAGATTTTGTTTTGGTTTAACACATTCTGAAGCTACTTAGAGGGTTTGGTGATCAATGCCCATCTTTTAGAGATTATCCTACATATAGGAAGAAATCTTAAGCCCTAATAAGTTAACAACTAAAACACCAATTACTAAGTTAACAACCACAAGGACATTAAGTCTAATGTTAAATGATTATTTGTTTAACCAATCTATAAGTTACTGTGGATTCTAGAGTATGAATCCATTAGAGAGTCCAAGTATAAATACTCTTTGACATTCATAATTAGAGGTCTCTTGATATGCACCTATTGGTTAATCTAGCAATCAAAACTCAAGATTTTGAAGTTAATGGCATGTTATACTTATTTATGGTATATCTTATTAATATACCACAAATATTAGGAGTCCTTTGTTGACATAAAAATTGTCAATAGGACTTTAGATTAATTCTCTCTTATAATACCATGTTTTAAGTTTAACATTTATAATAAATTTAAACTTAGTAAAGCCTTACGAGGAATCCATATAAGAGGTTTATTTATAAATCTTTCCTACATCATAGATTTGACTCTAGCCAGCTTTAGAGTAAACTTCTTTCACTATTGGGCTTAGTCATTCCTCAGTGCATGTGAGCACAAGACATGAGTAATCAATATAATTTTAATAATTAAATTATATAATTATTCATGAGACTATGAGGATTGGATTGACCATCATTATAAATAATTTGGGAAATTTTATTCATGATTAAGTCAATAGCTAAACCCATCCTTACTTTATTCAGGTTCTTAGTTAGGTGACTATCTCACTTAGCCAAATGGATCAATTACCCTAGATATTCAACCTTAGGATATTTCTAATATAGTTATGAATCAAATGACCATATATTCTCTTGACACATGTTTGGTTGACCAAAATACCATGAAAGTTAAACTATAGTCAATCTAGGTTAACCTTAGGCATAGGTCAAAGTCAAAATTTATGAAGTTTATGTTGTCCATCTCAAATTAATCATAAAATGTGTTTATCTATTATTATAATTTGAATATTTGATTTATCAATTGAGCTAATCGCACCTAAACCAATATAATAGACCCTAATGGACCCAAATCAGGCAAATTTCACCCAAAATGGCTTTAGCCATTAAATTAATTAGACTAATTTGATATTTATTCTCTTATAAGGTCCCTAAATAGGGTCAATGCATCATTAGAACTAATTTCTCTTATGAAAAGCTCAATTGACCAAAGAAGATGTTTATACCCATTAAGGCTAACACCCTTTTTGGGTGTTGATTGAACCAAGCAAATCATGATACCCAATAAAATTATTATAAGTGATTATATGCATAGATATCATTGATAATTTTTTATTTCAACTCACATTGATTTTACCCTCCAAGGCGATCAATTTGACCAAATGGGCTAAAATAGTCATTTTGAGTCACTTCAAACACTTGATTGTAATCTTAGCCATGAATCTTAGAAATAGTCCTTTAATTCAACCCATGCTATTTTGAACACCCCAAGTGGGTAAAATTAGTTTAGTGGGCAAAGGTGTTCCATATGAGCCAGGTTGAGTGAAATGGGTTTAACCAATAAAAATTATTTGGGATTTTTGAAAATACAATTTTCCCATACTTATCTAAAATGTAATATCTTCTATCTCTAATGAGTAAAACTATATCTAGCTTAATATGGATAAGAAAACTCTATTATTAAGGTATGTATGGAGATGATATAGGAACTAATAGGAATGAACCAATTTTACATAACATAAGCCCCTCTTTGCTGCTCCTCAACTATCTATACTTGTTCCATGTGTTCTAACTAGCTAGGAGAGAGATTTAACTAGGGATTAACCATAGTTTTATCAAGGGCACTCTCAGCCAAGTAGCCATCTAATCCCATGATTTTTTAAGTATAACAGGAGTTCCAATCTGTGTTTCTCTAAATAGAGAAAAGCTCAACTATTACTTCTTACATTCCCATACTCACACTAAAGGATCACTCATTTTGACCATACAAAAATTCTCAATAAATCTCATTGGGTAAAACATCCTCCATAAGAAACTCTAATCCCTTAAAGTTCCTTCCATTGTATGGTCTATTGTCTAGTCTAAGTCATGATAAAGCATAATGAGTCATGTTTTTGATTCTTCTAACCTCCCTAGAACTTCTTAGTGAAGGAACTTTCTTGGGAAAGATTAGAATTGTAGACCTCTAAATTCATAATTCTCTCACTTCTTTCTCCACATCACTTCACTTGCTTAACTTGGAGTAATTTTTAATCACCCAATCACTCCAAATAGTGACTTATAGCTGTTCACAAATAATGTCCAAACCCCTATATCAAAATCCATGCTAGTTTTCAGCCATATATATTAAACTCCTCCTTTTAGCTAAAACACCTTCTCCACCTTCTAAGAAGTAAAACCAGCCCATCACCATCCTTTTTCACACACAGAACACAAAAATTGGGCATAATCTAATGAAAATGTGGTATCACTTGGTGGTTGGAGCAATTAGAGGGGATGCAAGTGGGAAATTTAATTTCAAAGCTTTATCTCTGCCAAAAGATTGTCTCCAAATAAAAAAAAATTCACTCAACATTAGGTTAAGTGAGGTAAATTTCAAATCTCTTAGGCAAGACTTGATAATTTGTAAAAAATATGATTTGATTCTAGGATTTTTTTTTCATATATTCCCATTGTACTTTTCATTTTGAACCCCCTTAACATAAAACTAAGAGATTTCCACTGAAGATCACTTGAAAATCATAAAATTTAGCAATTTTGGGGAAGATTCCATCCACCCCTCCTTGTTCTACCTCCCATGAGGATGATAAGTTTAGGGCCATCTTCTACTTCATTAAAATGGATAACCACGATTAGATCTTATTTTTGATTTTTTATAAACCACCTTAATCTATATTTCATGATCTAAAATAGGAAGGTCTAAATCTAATAATTTTCTACCCAATCTATGCCATCTATACATGGTCCAATAAGGTGTTAATTCACATGGAGGAAAGTCATGTCAGCACTTAGTTTAAGTAGAAAAATGAGTGGATTTTTAGACACAAAAATTGTGAGAGAAAAGATAAAACTTTAAAAAAATAATATAAATTAAAATACTCAAGATACAATCAATAAATCAAATCATCAAATTTAGTTGAGAATTTAAAAATTAATTTTGAAATTTGTAAAAATGATAATTTATTAATTAATCTCAAAAATAATAATCCAATTAAGCTAAAATTTTCAAGAATTTAACTTGATGTTAATCCCAACTTTCCTAAAATATTTTAAATAAAATACACTTCTAATTTAGAGTTATTAAATTTTCAAATTCATTAGCAAAATTTTTAATATATAAATAATTAAAAATTGAATAAATTATTAAAATCATTTAAATGATTGAACACTCTACCACATAAAAAGATACCAATAAAAATATTTAAGCTCTCTAGATAATTTAAATTTTAAAAATCACTTAATTAGAAATTAATAAGAATTTTAAAATTTAATTAATTGATTTATTTAAACCAAAATATCAAAAATTTATAATAAATCAACTACTTAATAAAAAAAGAAATACAAATAACCCCTCTATATATGTATATTTTAGAGAGGGGTGCTACAAAATTAAAATCTTAAATTTTATTAAATATTTTAATATTGATTTAGAAATTATCCAAAATAATATTTTTAATAACTCCCTAAATACAATTCAAACTAATTTAAAGTTTTAAGGGTAACATTTTATTGTAAATATCTACTTATCATAGAAGTTTCAAGCCAATCAAACTCCTAGATCAAAAAACATGATTTTTTAGCCTCTTTTAGGATAATTCAGGTAGAATAATTAATTTTAAAATATATAGAAATTATCAAAAAAATATCAAAATGATTAAAAATATTTTACCAACATCAAGGACTCTAGAAAAATTAATTAGACTTTGTGGATATGATAAAATCACAAAAATCACTTAATTAAAGCTTAATGGAGAATTAAAATTTAATTAATTAAATTAATTGAGTCTTAACTTCAAAAATTCCTAAAAAATTAAACATTTAGCTAGAAATTGTAAATGATCCCTCACTCAATGCTTATTTCAGAGAGGAACACAACTAAATTAAAAACTCTAAATTTTGCAAAGTATTTTTGACTTGATTTAAAATTATTGAAAATAATAATTTCTTAATTAATCTTAAAATAATTGTTTGACTAACATGAAATTGTTATGATAGGTTAAACATGTCAATTTGTACTTCTCATAAAATTTTCATGGTATTTGGATGATTAGATCAAAATTATGAATTTTAGAGGGCATAATGATGAAATTACTAGACAATTAATTTTAAAAAAATCATAGAAATTATAAAATTTTTATTTAAATGTATAAATAGAATCACCTAATATAAAGACACTTAAGAAAAAGTATCATGGTCTCTAGTTATCATTAAAATAGCATAATTATTAAATTAATTAATGATTCATTTATTGACCAAAGTCCTAGAAAATTCATAACTAATTATATAAACTCCAAAAATTATGAACAACACCTCTTTGTGCTCAGCTAACAAAGTGGTTCTTAATGAAATTAAAATGCAAATTGCTTTGGGGTATTTTCAGTGTAGTTAGTGATTTAAGATCTTTTCATTTATTTAACTAGTCATAAATTATAAGCCTAAAGGCTTTATAATTTTTAGGATGCATTATATATATTAATGCATATTTTATAATTTTTCCATATTTTTTGAGCTTATATTTCATGTCTAATTAATTTTTTAAAATTATTTGAGCTTAATTGCATTAAATAATTGTTAAATCTTAATTAAATCATAAATAATATTTATCTAACTTATAAATCACGTAATGAACATACAAGGTGGTGGGATAATTTAAAATATCTTAATATCTTTAAATGTGTCTGAGTAATGTTAATCAAAATATATTAAGTGAAAAACTTAATTAAGCTTAACTGGTGTTAGGGATTGATAGCTAGTAGAATTTTATAACACTTAGTCATTCTTCTCTATTAACTTAGATATCTATGTTTGATTACATATTTATGCATTAATGTCCAAGAACTCAAACTGTTAAGTTTATGTTGTTAATTCTATTATCAATGGCACATGTACTAACTATCCTTTGATTACATGTGGTTATGATATTTAGATAAACACAAAGCCTAAAAATTATAACTGAGGTGCATTTGGGACTATGTGGGGCACGTCAATCTGATCTAAAAATGAAGGCAAAGATTAAAATACTTGGATAATATTGGTTAGCCATGATTACAAATAGAATGAATGTGGCATGTCGCTACCACTAGTTTCAAGTGCATGGTGTGGTCCTATATCAACCACCCAACATTCTTCATCCAACGTAGTTTCATGGCTATTTGAGAGTTGGGGAATGGATATATCATCCCAATTAACCCTCCTATAAAGGTTATCACTTCATCCTAGCAGCTACATATTACTTTTCTAAGTGGGTTGAGGCAATTTCATTGAGAGAGGTCAAAGCCCATCATATCCTACAGTTCTTCAAGAACCATTTCATTTATTGATTTGATGTACCTCGATTAATTATATGCAATAATGGTCAAAAGCATGAAGATTAACAACTTAGCCAGAGACATACATTAATTAGAGATACTCCACCATATATTACCTTCTGAATGGGTTAGATGAGGCCTTCAACAAAACTCTCATTTATATCTTAAAGAAGAAACTTGATGATAATAAATGGAACTGACACAACAATTAGTTTAAGCCTTGTGGGCTTATTGCACCACATAGAATATTCTAACACAATCAACTTCCTTTTCCTTAATATATAGATCCGAGGCTATCCTTCACCTATGTTTTAGCTCTTGTCACTAAGAGTTATCATTGCCAAAAAAAAATCATACTGAGTAGAATGCTAAGCTACTGCTGGAAGATCTTGAGGGTATTGCAAAGAGATTTCTCCAAGCTCATCAAAATCTCAAGTTATACAAAGCATGTATGATTAAATCTCATAATAAGTTGATATGTTCATAAACTTTCTAAGTAGGACAACTAGTATTAGTTCTTAAGAGACCAATTGTGGTTCATCATAAGATGAGAAGCATGTTTGAACAAGTGTGGGAGGGACTTTCATCATAAAATACATTATTAGGGAGGATCATACAAACTGATTAATCGTTATGACGAACACTCAATGTTTCCTATCAATGGGGAGCATTTAAAGAAATATTATGCATGAGTATATTTGAAAACATATTTCATCAATAAGATTATTTTTCATGTCAAGTTGGTGCTTATATTGAATGGGATTAATGGTTTAAGTAGATTGCTTTGTGATAATTAGCTATTCTCTCTATCAACTTACGTGTGTGTATTTGATTACATGTTTATGTATTCATGTCTAACAAGTCTAAGTATTAGTTTATATCATTAATGCTATTATCACTAGTAAATCTCAAAACCACTTTCTTTTCATATAAATTGTATGTTCATGTATGTTTAAATTTATAAGTTAGTTTACAAGTCAACAAAATTATAAAAAAATCTTGTGTATCATCGATGCAATCTCTAGAGTATATATTCTAGACACTCGGGGAAAAGACCTACTAGTCCAAAGGAGGTCCTTGATGTCAACTCTCTAGTTTAATAATGGCAAGTACTTAAGAGAATGTAAAGAAAGATAGATATGTAGCTTAAATTATTTTTTAATTTATTAATTACATAAAAGTTTTACAATAATACTTTCATTTGCATACATATTTATGCATACATGTACACATGTAGCAAGTATATAATTTGGACACCTGGGGGCGCAATAGCCCGAATGAGGTATTTGATACCTCAACAACACCCTAGTTTAACAATGACAAATACTTGCAAATGCTTAGTATATGTGTATATATACTCATATATCTAAATGTTTAACTTTTTTACAAAGTACATGCATATCCATATATGTACACATATATTATTTATTTATATTCTAAATTAATGTAAAAGGTTAAATACACACACATATATGCATGCATGAGTGAAACATCCCTAAATGATATTTAAGCAAAATAAAATATTTTTTAATTATAAAAATAAAATGATATTTGAAAAGAATATATTAAAGTGATGAGGAAAGTTGAATATGTGTTATAAAGAGAAACATAAGTTATGTCTATTAATCCTAAGATGTCTCTCATGTATCTTTATTTAGAATTAATTCAAACTTAAGACTTAATCATAACTTAATGTTTTATTAAGATGATTAAAAGTCATAAAATTCACTTCTTTAGATCTAACTTAGGATTAGGGTTATGAGAAGGAATGGCCTCCATCCAAATGGAATCTATATAACCTTTCATGTTCTTTAAAACATTTAGACCAACTTGAATTAAGAGTTAAATCTATAATGTAAAATTTATGTCTAAAATATTAATCATGTAAATCATGATCATCCTTAGTAATAAATTAAATCTCTAATCACATAGTGCAACTTAAATGTTAAAGCTCAACATTGTCATACCACACTAGCCTCAACACACACTCTAGATTGATAGGCATAGGTACTAGTATTAAGTTTCAATGGAGCTTTATTGTGGATTAATTTTTGTATTTTTGATGTAATATTTTAGACTAGATATTAGGGCTTTTGCTCATAGACTAGATGTTAAGATAATATTATTTTTTGTATGGGGATATGTTCAATAAAAATGGATGTCATAATAAGTTTAAAATTAACAAATTTTGCTTGGATGTGCTCTATATCCCAAAGCATAACCTATTGGGAACAAGTGGGCTTAGACATTAGCTAGTGCCAAGCCCCACTATATGGACTATAACTGCTTAGGGGTATATGTGTGCTCTAGATAATCTCTATTTTATAAGTGTAGTTATAATTTTACTTTACTTTTCAAACATAATTTGTAATAAGAATATATTTAGAGCCATGGGGTATAAGACGAACAGTGTCTAGAAGGTTTCAACTTGGATGGCCATGTGAAACCTAGAGCACCCAACATTTGAAGTTAAAGATATGAAGACCCATATTAGCTTTATTTTATGTAATGTTTAGCTTAGGCTAGATTTTATCTCAATAAAGCTCGATTGCCTTTTTTCTTTGTTCATTTTATTCGAGGTGTATAGCAGATCTCGTCCACACCGACCTTTCTCCTTAATTAATTTGATATGTTTTTGGTGAGTTTATTTTAGTTACACAATGGAATAATATATTTTTTATAGGTTTCTTTCTATATCTATGCTAGTGATATGAAAGCCTGGTTTATACAGTAGACTCCTAGAATAAAATTAAATTTTCTACTCAATATTTATTAATCAACTCAAAGTAAATTATAGCAACTCACAACCCCACTCTCTTAAGCCTTAAATTTAAATTCTAAAAGCAATTAGAAATATCCTAAAATTTGTGAATCATGATTGCATATTTCCTCATTCCTTCTTTAATTGGGCCCTTCACCCATTACATATAAGAGGGCATTTGACTTGTGAGGATGACCACCCTTCTAGAAAAAGTCTATCTTCTTTTTTTTTATTTAGCTCATAGCCTCTTTCCAACTACATCATTGTAAGCATAATTGCATACCCAAGTCCTTTAAATAAATTTTGTGTCTAAAAATGCTTAAAAGCTAAATTTTATTGTATTAATTAGAAGCATTCTTATACCAATCACGATTTTAGAATCCTGATGAGTGAGTTTAGCTTTAATTTTTTTCTAATAAATAATATCCTGACCATCTTGTATTTAAATGAAATTTACCAATTTAAATTTAAAGCATAGGTGGTGTTAGCTGGCAACCCTTCCAAGAGAATTTATGTTTAGAAGAGTTTAGATAGGTTCACATTCTTGGGTAAGAGTGTGTCAATATATCCCATTTTCTCAAGTAAAAGTAAGCCGAGCTTCTATCTTATGCTAAAGCACACTCTAGTCCTAGGATTTGAGAATACTTGATTCATTATTACTGCAAGTATAAGTTCCCACCTCTTAGGTATTTTCATAATCTTATATTGTTGGGATATAAGTCCTAGCATTTTAATAATTTATCAACTCAAACATAATAAATCTTCTTTCAAATATATAAATCCTAACTATATAAGAGATTAAAGCTTTTATTAGGCTTCCTAGTATTCAAACGCTCCTTACTTATTCCCCTCGGCTTCAAACAAGAACTATTATAATTTGAGTTTTCCCACTTGATTTCAAAACTAAGCAATCCTTTGATTATAATCATTGAACTTCATAATGTTGATGATTAACTATTTTAATTGAGAATTTTCTTAGGAGACCCCAACATTTAAAATTTAATTAACTATGGGGGCTTACCCATATAGGAAACTTATAACCCAATTTAAAATAAACTATGACTTGCATCATCCATATGAGGTTGGGAAAATATCTCTGGTACATATAGAACTATTATCTTTAGAAGTCCTTATTAAATGATTTAGTCCATCATTGGATGATACTTTTATCTTTCAATATGTTATTTTATTCCTTGATGTCATACTCAATCATTTTAATAAGTACCCCCTAAGATATATGTGGTGTTCCTATGATTACACATTTTCAAGCACAACACTAATTTACTTCTCTCGATTGATTCTTCTATCCCCTCAGTCATGGCTAATTGATTGAGAAAATATCATATATTAATGATACACATAATTATTTAATTAATTTATAGTATTTCACACTCCTATGATTGCAATATCTTTTTCATTTTCTTGATCACCCTTTTAGATTATGTTTAATTTGAGTTTTACCAATACCACCATTGGACAAATTCTTATACAATTGAGTCATGCCAATTTAATGAAGTCATTTAATAGGTCAATTACACCATGTGATTAAACACCTTTTATTTTTAGTATACAATTGTACTTGATTTCATTCAATCTTTTTCATAATAAACAATTTTATTTACTACTATCCTGCACTATAAACATTTAGAATATTTTTGTACCTGTCCTCTAGTGTTTAAACCTAGTTTAAACACTAAATCTCTATACATAACAGTTGGTGGTCTCAACTATTTTCATCAAATTGATGCATTTATAAACATACTAAGAATGTCAATAATTTTAATTAAAAGATATACCATGAGAGCCAAAACTTCACCGTAATTATAATTTATCAACAATTATTATTATTGGGTTATAACTTACCTCATGGTTGAAGTCTTTCAATCATAATGAAGTCTCATATGTTTATTTAATATGTTTAATTAATCTAAAACTAGAATTTTAAATGGTAATAAAGTGATAAGTATTAGAATAATCATACTCCCATAAATGACATAGTTAGGTAAGTTATAAGGATCATATGAGTCAGCTCCAGGATACATAAACTTTATACACACTTAGATACTATGACAGTTCAAAACCTTTTAGTCATTTTATAATAAATATGTAGTTAGGCCATTTTGATGTCTAAACCCTTCCATGCTTGGACAAAGTTGGTTGAGTGTAGTTATAATTTGTGATTGATTGTTATATTTGCTTTGTGACATGTTGCACCTTATTATTAGTTTACTACATTTAGGTAGAGATATTCTTCTATAGGTACTTGACATATGATCATTGCTATTACTTTATAGGGTTTTGTCTCAACATATAAATATTATAATAATTTATATTATTTTAATCTACAATGTTTCACTTCTAGTGTGCTGTGATGACTCCATTTAGCCTTCCGATATTTTCTTTGCTTTATTTCAAAGATTTCATGAGTATACTAAAGTATAAGTAAAGTTTCAATCAAATGCAAATTGAGCCAATTCTTGATGAACATGTGTGAAATCTAAACTAAATGACATGACCAAGAGTAGAAAGAAACTAAAATTTATACCAAGAGTAGAAAGAAATTAAAATTTATACTTATATGTTTGAATTACATGAGCTTATTGAGTATAATTTGACTACTCTTTTTATTGTTCTTCTGGGTTTGTATAAGCATATTGCCCAACTGGACTAACCTATTACTTATACATTTAAAGATTTTATAGCATAATCTTTATTTACATTTATTTTATTTTCACTTTCTTAGTGTAATGTGATTGCATAGGCTATAAACAACTTTATGCTAGGCTTATAAGATAAAATATTTTCTACAAACTTTAATATAAGTGTTAAACAATCTTATAATCAAATAGAAATTATTTTAAAATCAAATTTAAAGCTCTCTCTAGTTTAATATTTTAAATTACTTTTGCTCTTTTATATCTCCAAGAGGAGAGATGAGATAAACTTAACCACTGATCAACACTCGCAAGTTTTGATGCACATTATAACACGTCTAAGTCAAGCATGCATTAGATGTTTTCATCAAGTAAGAAACCTACATTCCATGTCATATCCCTTAAGATAAAATTAAGATAGCTAGGCATTATTTAAATTACACTTAACAAGTCTTTGTAAACTAAAAAGTTGTTGCCTAATTCATATAGGATTGTTAGTCAAAATCAAGAAAATTTGGTTGTGTATAATTAGGTTATATCATTACTTTTAGAGGAATTTCTATATTCATGTATAGATTTTATGTATAAACTTAACTAGATCAAAACTCTCAAGTTTTCATGCACGTTTATAACATGGATTAGTCAAGTATGCATTAGAGGTTTTTATCATGGAAAAAACCCTACATTCTATGTCATGTCCCTTAAGATAAAGACTTAGATAACTAGGAATTATTTAAATTACACTTATAAACAAAAAAGTGGTTGTTTACTTTAGATAAGATTGTAACTCCAAAATTAAGTAACTTTGATTGCCTATAATTAGGTTATACATTATTTTCAGAGGCATTTCTATATTCATGTATAGATTTCAAGGTTTTAATCTTTCTAGTCCTTACTTAAAAATTGTCTATCTAAGATATCCCAAGTTTTCTTTCTTTGGTTTGAGGTCATGAGATCAACTTTGAAAGATATAGTTCATGATTATTGATAGAGCATCTCATGATTGGCTTGGATCGACTACCTTCTTACATAAATGATATTGTGCTTGAAAAGTTAGGATGATAGATCTATGAAATCTAGACTAAGATTGTTTTTATCTCTTTCTTGATATCTTTTTCTTACCCACTTACCAACTTGAGCCCAACATACTATTTATTGAGTTCTTGGTAGCTTAGTGATTAACAACACATTGCCTTTCAATACATTAGGTTTGTTATATTGCTTGGTTATGGTGATTCACCTTCTATCTTATGGATTGACACTAAGTATATGGATTGCTCTATTGAGATGATAATTATTTAATCATGAGTCTTCCAAAAAAAAAAATGAAGACATGTTTTCACTTATCCAAAGAATCACTTGGAGGTAATCTTTAGTGTGATTAATCAAAGAAAGCCTAGTCCCTTTTGGAGATCAAGTACTCCACATTTTCTTGATTTCTCATATTAAATCAACAATATATATCTATAAATAAATATTTATCAAGAGCTCTAATGAGAGGTGGTGACCTTATTATGATCCTCTTCTCATCTCCTCTTATTAAATATTTTACATGATGATTATATCATCATGTTGATATATCTTTTCATATACTTGTGATCACTCTCTAGAAAATTTTGTTGCTAGTTAGAGATCCTTCAAAAAGCATAGCTTCATAGCATCTATCATAGTTTCCCACATTGATAGTCTCACGTCAACACTAGTTACCTCTAATCAAGACAAGTGAGTTTGCTAGAGTAACCCACTAGCATGGGTATCTTTCAGTAAGTATACTTGATCTTTAAACAAATTTTGTTTATAAAAATGTTAAGCTATTAACTGAGTCATTGATCACACTATTATTTGTATAATATTTGGTTAAGAGTCTTTTCTAAGATTTTAGAGATGAGCATCTATGTAACAATTTCTTTATGAATTAAATCATATAAAGAATTTTGTTACACTTTTACTTATTTTTAAAAGTTTGAGTACTTGATAGAGCTCTTTGAATTCATTGTGTATTTGTTCAAAATATAAAAATGTCTATTAGATATATGATGTGAAAAGTTCAATCTTATAATACATTTGATTAAAAAAAGTCATAAATTTAAAAAAACAAAAAGAAAAAAAAAGAAATATCATTTTCAAGCTCATCCCTTAAGAATCTAATACATGTTGACCAATCTCACAAATGTAAAAGTTTTCTACTCATTTTAATGAATTTTTAATTATACATTTTTAATCATCCAAACATAGAAATAAGGTATCTCAATTGATGGAAGATCATAGTCAATCATTTGTCCAATTTAATAATAGATTTTTGGTCATTTCTTCTTATTCCTTTAAACGAGAAAAATAGACTTCAATTGATAATAAATTGAAGTATTTTTCAAAGATATCTCTAAAGATCCCTTTATTTTATAAATATTTATTATTATCTACTAAGAGATTTTCTTTTAGCAAAGAATCTTAAATCTCTAGAATCAAACTCGATCAAGTTTTAAGACTAAGCCCAAGTTAATGAAACTCATTTTCAAAGAGTTTCTATAAAACCTTTTAAAGTAAGAAATTTTAATGCAATTTTACTTTCAAGTATGAGTCCAAATCATCAAAGCTCATTCATCTTCAAAGATAGGTTATTGTAAAATTATTGACTATATTCAACCTTATCCTGCCCAGGTAAAAAAAGCCTAATTTAATCTCATGGTTGAGTCTACTTCATCAAAAGTAGTACATTTTATAACTAAAATTGTTGTAAAATCCTTGATGGTGTTCAACATATTAGCCCCATGAGCTAAGCTTACTCTATAAAATTTTAAGATGTCTTCCAAGAAGAATGAAAAGTAAAATGACTATAATTAAGAGGCTAAAGATTTATTTACTTATTCATTCAATCAACTTTTAGGTTCTTTAATAGGATTAGAACAAGTATTAAACCAAATAGATTCAAATGATGGCCTAAGAAAAGGTTTTAGTCTTCATCTAGACTTATGAAAGATACTACTACAAATATGACATCAAGCTAATAGAGAAAATAAATATTTTGTGGGTTGCCCATTATCCTAGAAAGATGTATTTATTATGGTTAATTACACCTACAAATATCACTACGAGAAACTCATGATAAGTGAAAGCTTGCCTTCATTTTGATTTTTTTCCAGGTTTTCAAGGAGGGGTGTATAGTTTAACAATGATTTTCATTATAAAAAAAATCTATATTCAAAGTGCCAATCTATGAGGTAAATGATGAATCACCTTGACCAAGCGAGATGACAACTTAATATACAATGTGTCTATATGATAATGGTCGTTAAGCCATCAAGGACTCAAGAAATAGTATAATGGGCTCAAAGTGTAAATGAATAGGTGAAGAGATCATGGAAATGGTAGAAACAAATTTAGTCCATATCTCAAGAATTAATCATCCAAAGATGTCAAGCAGATAGTCATTTTGATTGGGATAAGTGGTCAACCTAATCCATCCGTCAAGTGCTATATTAGCAACCACTAGTTGCATCATCCAAAGTTGGCTTCATGACCTTGAACCAAGGAAAGAAAACAAGAGAGTTTCTTAAGGAGGCAATTTTTAGGAAAAGGCTTGAAAGATGTAGAACTTATGATATCCACATAAGCAGAGAAATTCTTATATAGAGAATATAAAGGTGATAGATCACTTAAAGTTAACTAAAGCTATCAAATTTGAACTTATGAACACATCTAGGTCAAGCTACCATTTCTTATAATGTTATTAAATCTATTCTTACCAAAGGTTTTGTCCTAAGGATATTTAATATCTTATGCAAGTTATTTGTCATTAAGTGAGAGCTCTAATTAATGTAGTCTTTAGTCTTGTAATGAATATGCACTAGCGCTTTAGGATTTTGATGCTGGTAGGTTCTACCATATACCTCCTCCAAAACACATAAAAATTGTGTAAGTAAATTAAAAGATGGCTAGAGATAGCCATAATTTTAATTTATTGTATTTTAAGATTACTTAACATTTTATTAAAGTTGGTATAAAGTACTTTTTTCTATGAGCCTAGCATTAAATGTGTGTTCCTAGACAATGACATTATAATATAAAATAAAAATTTAAGAATACACAAAGTAAAGCAAATAAGTGAAGTAATTGCATTGTGATGGTTGTAAAAGAATAGGTCACAAGCTGGTGCGGTTGGGCTATCCACTTATACATACATAGATAAAAATAAAATAAAAAGGCTACATGATAAGCTAAAACAAATTTAAAATAATAAAGTATAAATTGAGCTTTCCTCTACTCCTAATTCTTTTAGCTCAAATTGTATGTCTGTTTGTCATAGTCAAAACATTTTGCACTAAATTAAAAACTTTATATATATATATATATATATATATATATATATATATATATATATATATATATATATATATATATATATATATATATATATATATATATATATTAGATATATAAAGTACAAAAGAATGCAATGAAAGAAAATTCTTGTGCTAAATGGAACCATCACAATACAATAGAATCACAAAACAATCAAAAGTTAACATTAATATTAGTATTTTGACACATAGCCCCATGTAAAATAAAAGTAGAGCCTTGGTCTATGTCAAACACCAACAAGAAAATGTCTTTATCCTATTCCAGAATAATAATCAAAATGGTGGATCACATCATAAACTAAAATCTAATCAATAAAAAAGTCTAGCCAACCAATCTCTTCTCGAATAATCAAATGGAAGTGCATCAAAGCAACTTTAGTGTACCCTTCTTATAATAAGAGATTACATGGTTATGAACTATCGCAACACCTAAGTGTGTGCAAGTCAGTGTACCTTAAGGTTATCTCATATGACCTAATGACTTATTCATCTAAGTCAATTATATATTTTGATTATCTTAAGGCTCATCAATTTAAAATGACTTAAAATAAAGTGATAAGCTCTAGACTACTCAAAGGTGTTAACCAAATACACCCTCATTTAAGTAAGATTAAGTCATGGTTATATTAGGATGTAATCTAACATAAAGTTATGACACCATTTCATGCATATATATCAATCTCAACTATTAAATATAATTATAGTGCTCAAGCAAGGTGTGAATAATCAAGAAAGAAGAAATATTGGACAAGTTACACATAATTCAAGATGTCCAAAGTACAACAAAATGTTGGATGAAAAGGAATGAGATTGAGTATAGGTGTATACTTAGTAACCTATGGTGTAGTCATAGTGGATGAATGAAGTATAGAATGACTTAGTCATAACTATATGACTTAGTCTGTTAAAAACCAACCAATAGTGGTATTGGATAGTTCCAAGCCATTCATGATCCAAAAGGTAACTAAAGCTCAGAGAATACTTTGAGAAAAAAAAAGAGTACACCTAGTTAAAGGGTTGGTTAAGTCAAAGAATTTAGCAAACTATATGTTGCTAAGTCATTAATAAGTCAAATAAAAAAAAGAATCAAAATGAATGATGTTATGATTTCAACTATAAGGGTAGTTTGGAGAATAATCAAGATCCAACATGCCATATACAGTGATCTTAAATTGTTTGTTCCCAAACAAATTGAAATGGTGTGTTTACAGTAGCTGCAACTATTTGAAAAAGTTGGTGTGAAGTTGCTATCAGAAGAAGCATTTGCCATTAAGCTATTATTTTGAAGCCATGCCTCTATTTGGAAGATTTTGTTATGCTATAGCTATTTATGGATAAAAGACTAAAATATTCTTATATGCTTCTGTTAATGAATCTGAATAACTTTCAAATTTTAATAATCATTATATTTAATTATTTCTAAAAAAAAATTTTTTTATTAAAATTAGCAGCATCTCAAATATGAAGGCCAAAATTATATTGGTTTCTTTCTTTTATTTTTAAAATCAAATAATACCATTTAAGCAAGAAAAAGAATAACAATCCATATAATATATTTGTTTTCATCACATAATTAGCTATAAACTTAGCAAAAAAAATGTAGAAGCTATAAATTGAATAAATACTCAAAGTTTTAACAATATAATAGATGTATTCATATCATAAGAATCATTCAAAGGAATTTCACTCATCAACTAAAACATTTGTGATATGTTTCCTTGGCTCAACCAACATCTTAGTACCATCACCATCTTAAGTCTAATGGACTTTCCACATCTTCTATATCTACCATTGATTGAAAACTCTATATTCATAAGCTTCATGTTGAATATACATGTGATCTCTCACTACACTATTGAATTCAATGTCATATTTTTAAAGATGGAATCATATATAATTATGTAATGCCATTATAGCTACCATAATTTTTATATGTTTACTAAAAGAATATGTAGGCACGTCACTTAAAATCACCCATTGCTTCTTTCAAACTCCAAAAGCCTTTTTAATAACACCACACAATGATGAGTGTGGCTTGTTAAGCATTTCTTTTCTATCACAAACCATTGCTACTTCTTTTAAATCTAGGATGCAGTATTTTGTTTCAGGGAATAGCTTTAAAATCCTCATTGCATCGAGTACATGGAATCCACAAAATAATACTTTTCTATTGGATTGTACAAATTATTTAAGTATGGAGCTCATAAAAAGAGAACTACTATAAGTGGAACTGTTTATCTAGAGGTGGCATTGGAAAATTGTATTGTTGAGAGCATGTTGGAAACTTAAAGATGTTGCTATCATGTGCACTTCCTTACCATCCGACCATGAGAAATGTAAATACATGTTAAATTCACATATTGTTATTTCATTCTAAGTCGTGAACCACATCTTCCAGTTAAAGCCACCTTCTGAGCTTAAGAGCACAAACATCCATATGTGTTCCATTAATTGCTCAAATATAGTTCTATACCACATATTTGTTTTTAAAACACTTTCAATCTACCAAGAAAAAAAATATGTAAACTTATGTATAAAATTTTTCTTTGAAGTAGGCCATATATCAATAATCATGAGATATCTTAATAGGTGTACTCTAGAAAGGAAGGTCTAAGGGCTTCATAACAGTAGAGGCCAAACTAACTAGAGCATCCAAACAAATGCTAAAGTATCTACTAATTATTTCAGATGAATTCTAGAAGCACTTACATGTTACCCTTACTAACTCATTATGTAATAATATATAAAGTGTGATTCTTTACACCTCTCTTGCTATTGTTCTTGAAGAGCCTTGAAGCCCATTATAAGTCTATAAATCTTGCAAGAGAACAAAAAATACTACTTGTGACATACAGAACATGCTATAAAATCTTCTTGAATTTTCTACAAGCAATTCCCCAATCCATTTATCTCTAATGTACATTGTTTTCATTGAAGAAGTTTTATATGTATGATTCATAATATTTATTAATTAGATACACAACAATAACTTTAACCTTCTTGCAAAGTTCTCATATGTTGTCATCCATAACTATATTGATACAAAAAGAATTCATCAAGAAACACTTATAAGATTAACAATCATTGAATGTATAAAAATCATGTAACAATATAGAAAAGTCCCATTATGAAAAAGTCCAAAAAATAGTATGGAAAAGTCCAACAAAATAGATATGGATGCCATAAGTCACAAAGCATTCTAAACTAATAACCCTAAACACAATACATAGGTACTGTTACTAAGATTCGAGCTTCATAATTTTTATAAAAAAATACAAATAATGAACCTTCATTTCACAAAACTTAACATAAACATCTTTCTTTTGTTAGGATCCTCAAACAACTTGGTGGAGTATAGATATAATGGGATATCTTCATAAACTTAACTATCACATTGAGTGTTTTGATGACATCAAAGATTGATGATGGAACATGTGATGTACATGATCCAGAAGATAAATTTGAACAAGTCATTATTAGTTGTGAAATTTGATCTCTCAAAAAACCTACTCTTCATGTCTTCTTTCTCTCATGTATTAGTTCTATAGAATGTTGGTGCTTTGTATAACTGGTTCTACTACACTCATTTATGGTATGGTATGAACCTTTGTCAGGTTCATTTGAGCTATCACTCTATTTAGACCCACCATCTAACTCAAATCTACTTGAACTTCTTCACAAGGAGTTTAGGCATGAATTTTGGTAGCAATGACCTCATTGAACATTAGGTCAAGCTTTTCTTTAAGTTTCGGGTCAATACCATAAAGTCTAATTTTTTTACTTGATACAATATGCATGTCATTAAAGGAAAGGTAATAATTAGATTGACATGTGCATTCTAACAATTGAAAAGGAAGGAGAAATGTAAATTAACTACACCTCTAATTTCTCTTTTCATTAATCATCTAAAGCATCAATTGTCCTCTTTCTAGGATCCCAACCTAGTCTTTTTGATCCAAAATTTAGTTCCTTTCATAACTCCCTTTTTTTTTCTTTTATTAGCCCCATTTATTTTCTTAATTAGCTTTTATCATATTCTCTTCCAATTTTTTCTCAAAAAATTTTAATTATATTTTGCTAATCTTCTTTGTTAAAATAAGATACAGGTCAATTACCTAATTCTACTTCTGTTAAACAAATATTACAAAAATTAGCTTCACATCTCTTTCCCATGTGATAGATAATCCACCATCTTTTGGCTTTCCCATTATGACTCACTAGTAAACAAATAAAGTGATTTCCAATATAGGCAAAGCATTCCATATTATACTAGAAGAAAATAAGAAAGAGAAACATTAACTGAAAATTAGAACAATATATATTTCTACAAATTATTGAGAAAGATGAATTTATGAGTAAATTACATAAATAATCATTCACAACAAATACTTGAATTATTCAAGTGTTTTGTTGTTGGCTTTCCCAATCACGTCATAGATTATTCTCAAAACTTCATAGCCCTATCCAAGAAAAGCATCAGCATCAAACCACAAACTAAATAATGTGTAATATAGACATACAACAATTAAAGATACAACCAACTATTTTTAATATATATATATATATATATATATATATATATATATATATATATATATATATATATATATATATATATATATATATATATATATATATATAAAATCTTTTGGAGATATACAACTTCCCATCCATAAATTGGCCACTTACGATCATCAAGAAGACTCAAGTAATTAATATAGAGAGGGAGTTAGATATTTTAGCAATTAATGTACTAAAGTACCTAGTATTATCTCTAATAGATTCATGAGGAGGACAAAATAGAAATAACAGCCCAAAATAACTTTAAGAACTTATGAGTAGATTCTAGCTAGAAAAATTAAAGCTGTCCCATGACACTTCTCACAAATGAATATAAGGAAAAAAAAATTTATACTAAATTAACTTAACATGCACAAAAATCCCAAACTGATAGCATCCAATTAAAGAAAATAGATGGGTAAAAGAATTAAATCATTCAGGTTCACATAACTAGACTAATGGAGATTAAAACCATATGACTTAGGTCAAAATGAATCCTATCAAACTTAAAACATAGAGCTTAGCAAAAGAGATGCATAATTAAAATTAACTTAATCAACAATTCCAAATTAATAACAAAATAAATTCTACAACAAAATTAATAAATTTTAGCTGCTGAGATCTCAATTGTTTTGTTGATCTATGAAAGGTTTAAGCTTAATCCGAATGCTGCTGATCACTAGAAGTCATGAAGATTTGAGCCTTATTTGAGGAATGTATGCAAGAGATTTGTCATGGACCATAAATCAGAGTAGAATATAATTGTTATAATTTTTTATGACCACTAACAAGGACATCAATGTTGATTTCTACAACATTCCATTGTTGAAGAGGTTGATTTAGGTAGATGTTTTTAGTTGAACTTAAAGTTTGTACTTTATTTTTAGTGTGGCTAATTGTTATTATCATTGATATTGAGAGATTGAGAAAATGAATTCAGTCATGGGGGTGGTTACTTTAACCAGTAAGGTTCAGCTTGAGCTCCTTCAAGGAACTTTCAAGTGCGTGGAATGTGTGGGTATCATCAAGGACGTTGAGCAGCAGCATAAATACACTGAGGTAGAATTAGAAACTCCCTCTTCTTTCCAACTCGGCTTGTTTTTTGGACAACAAGAAGCCACATGGAGGGGAGGTTGAGCTATGGCCAGCTATGAAGATTGCGGGCACCACAAGGAGGGGGAGGTCAAGCTACAACGGGGATCTGACAGGAGGGGGTGTCGGTCGAGTTGGAGCGACCAACAATAGAGATCATGAGCACCACAGTAGAGGATTGCAATTCGTAGTGATGGGGGATCTATCAGCAGAGGGACTGATTTGTCGGCGACAAGAGGATATATCAGCGGAGATTGCGAGTGCAGGGTGCTGGATCATGCTGTAGTGAGGGATCAGGTTTCGTGAGTAGAATAAAATATTGTGAAGAATAAGAAATGATGTTACTAAGATCGTGAAGAAAGAATGAATCTTAGAGAGAGAGAGAGAGAGAGAGACTGCAAAGTTTGCTTGAAGAGCTGCATTCCTTCTCTTCATGAGAGAGAGTTCTACGGAAGAAGAGGTCGACGTCAAGAAAGCGTGAAGGGCTCTCAAGTAAAAAAAAAACTCAAATAAGGATACAAAATTGTGGACCGCAGGCATCATGCTGAGTTCGTGAAATGGCATTTTGAGTCCTAAATTTTTTTAAACATTCATAATGAACGCCATCTCAAACAAGATTGCCGTGTGATAAGAATCCACAACATAGGTGAAATGCTGCCCAAAACACACTCTAAGGTGGTCAATCCATGTGCACAGATAATAGTGTAAATGGAACTAATTAATATAGTTATTTATAAAAAGAAATAAGGTTAAAATCAAATAGATGAAAACAATAGAGGGTGTAATACATGACTATCCTATATTGACTGAAAGTCTACATACACAAGAAAATATACCTTGCAAGTGTTCTATTATGTTTTCCTTAAGCATCCCTTGATACCTTAACTTGAAATGGATTAGTTTTAGGATTAATGAATTTTCTTATTGTTACAATTTTCAAGGACGATGCATAATTGTGATCCCAACTAGGGGTGTTGGCTCCACAAATAGAAACTTAGGTTATATCTTTTTTGGAGAAGGTGATGTTCCACAAATGGAAACAAGGATGGTTTTCAATAAGGTGATGCTAAAGAAAGTACTTCAAAACCCATTATTAAAACAACATTTTAAAATTTCAAATTATTTTGCATTTGTAATTAATTAATTTGAAAATTATAACTAATTTCTTTATAAATTCATTTAAGTTTATATAAATTAATAAAATTCATCATAATTTTTTATAATATTTTTTGAAACAAATTGTGGCACTTAATGAATTTCTTAAGAAATTTATTAATTATTTAATTTTTTTCAAACTGCTAAATTATTGGATTTTCAATTAAAAATTAGCTCAATGCTTCAAATTAATCTAGAAATTTGTGAAAAATTTTCCTAAAAGTGTGAATTAGATATATTCTCTTAAATTTTCATAATTTTTATATTTATAATTACATTTTAATTGATTTTAAATAATAATTATTTACAATTAAAAGATCATAACTTCTTTACCATACCTTAGATTATTTTAAATTTTAATGGGATGTTTTTAATTTCAATTAGAATTTCCACACAATGTTTGAAAATTTTTTATAATAATTTAATAATTTAATTAAATAAAATACATAACAAATTAATTTTAAAAATTATAAATTTATTTTTAATTCTAAATACATGATTACATTTATGCTAAAAAATTCAAGTCAAATGGCTCAATGGAGTGCTTAGAGCAAAAATAAAAAGAAAAAACCCTAAAATTTCAAGGATTAAATAGGCATGCAATTCAATTAATCTAGACCAATGGATTTTATTTAAAATAGATCCAATGGTCCAGAGGTCATCTTCTACCTTACATTGGGCAACATTGGGAGAATTAGGTTGGGTTCGGGTTAACATGACCAGAGCCTAACTAATGTAGCATTATAACCGCTTATGCGTTTAAGGATTATGACTCATGCATTTACGAGTTTGGTGCATTAAGAGTGTTTATCTTGTGTTTTTAAAAAAAATTTTAAGTTATTTGTTATAATTTAACAACGTCCTTTATTTTATTGTGCAAAATTAGTTTGAGTTGGTATTTGGTGAACCTAGCGTGTCTAGGTGTCATCCCTCTTGTTTATTTATGTGCTTATTGTATTTATAAGTGGAAGAATGCCCTTTTATTCTTTTATGAAGTACTGGGATGGCCCCTTTTGCTAGTTGGGTGGTTAGAGGGCTATTTTGCTTTTTGAATGCAAAGGAATTGATGGAAGGCTTTAGGAGATGAAGTGTCATTTTGAGATTTAGAGTTTGACTGTTTAAAAGAAAATGTATGCTCATTTTTGTTGGTTAATGATGAATTCTTGGGTTTGAAGCCTTCCCTCCATGAATTTGGTGTGCATAGCCATTTGTTTTTTGGTAGTGTGTCTAGCCATTAGCCCTTGAAGTGTGTAGCTTCAAGGAACACAATCTGTGAATAATCTTAGGTTTTTTTTATTTATCTCTTCTATTCTAAGTATAATGTATCTATTGATAATCTCTCAAAATTTATCCATGAATTACATCCATTTTCTCCGTTAAAATCCCACCCCTTCAACAAAAACCCAAAAGTACACTCCACACCACTCTTCAAAATCAACATCGCACCAATTTTGGAATCATAGCATGGAAAATCCTCAAAAAATACAATGCATCACTTTTGTGAATATCATTTCTTTGATTTTTATGGGAATTTTTAAAATTTTTTTTGAATTTTTTAGCAAGTTTTTGATTCCCCGTTGATCGCCACATCCACCATCATCATTGACACATCTACTTCATGCCTGTGCACCACCACTATGTGCATGCCCTTGTGCCACACACATGTGCTCCCCTATCGCATGCCCTGTATGCACACTCACGTGCACTTACCTAACACATGTGCCCTCCTTCTACATTCTCGTAGCTCTATGTGCCCACATGACTTTGGCCAATGTCTGTTAGTATCCTTATTTGAACCTCCGGTGACATTCTACCATTGAATCTTCATACCAATTGCTATACAATAGAATTTTGAAGGATTTCAAGTTATCATCATTCAATTTTGTGATTGGGAGCATTTTGTAGTGAAATTAGTTATTAGTGATTTGTTTAGCTTTCATGAAGCTACACCACTTATTCTTTTGATTCAAAACATTATTTGGGATTGAGGTATCAACTTGGATTTTGGGTCTTGCATATTTTTTTGGAAGCTTTAAAAGTGGTTTAACTATTTTGGTGTAATAGTGAACTCCACTCATCAAACTAGCCATTTTCCTTGAACCCATGATAATCTTGGCCCAGGAGTGTGTATATAGTCATCTTAGTGCATATCAATCATGATTTCTAAATTTAGTCAAGTTTTATTGGTTTTTTAATTAGTATCACATTTAGGCACATACTTGCATTTGTCGATCTTAATTTGCATTCTTACTAAAATGTGTAATTTTATAAAGCTTTTAATTTATCACTACAAATAATAAAAAAGCAAGGGAATTACTTAGACCCACCTAGGAATGACCTAAACCTAGAGGTATAAGGGTTAGAGGACTCCATGGCTAAGATAGAAGTGCAACTCCAACAAATAGTGCTAGCCTTGAGAGAGAATCCTTGAACCTGTCATTATGCCCATCCAAATCCACCCTAACATCATCCTTACCCTCCACATTCCAATAGAAATGATCCACATGACTTTTGAAATTAGTCAGGACCCACACTAGGAGAGCCACAATTCTTAGTGATGAATCAAACATAGAAGACTTTGAGGATGACTATTATAATGGGAGGGGTTACAAACTTAAGGGAAGAGATTTTTAGGAAAGGCTTAGGATTGAACCTCAAGTTAAGAGAATAATTAGACAAGGAATTCATGACAGCGATGTTGTTGATTTCGAGCCATTAAAGTTAATAAAGGTAGAGGTCCCAACATATGATGGAACTCATGATCTGGATAGATTCTTATATTGGCTAATGCAAATTGAGGAATTCTTTGAATTGGATGATTATCAGATGGTCACCTTTGCAAGGTTGAAACTAATAAGTGATGAAAATTTTGTATAAAAATAACTATCTACTGGAAGAAGAGAGGAGTAGTGGATGTAGGATTAGTTGGTTAGAAATGACGTGTTGAAAGACAAACATTGCACATGGTACCACCATAAATAGCTTCACACAAAGTTGATAACCCTTAGGCAAGATTTAATGTTATTTACTAATTACCTAAACACTTTTAAGGATTTAGTGGCTCAAACTAACTCCCATGACTTAAACTAGTAATTAGCCAATGAATTTGTGTTAGGACTTTAGACGAATGTAGTCCATAATACACTTCTTTTAGAACCCCAATCTAAGGCATCTTCATTTAGGTCTAGGCCCTCTAGTGCCTTGCTTTCACATAAGTCTATCTAAAGGATATTCTTGCCTTAAAACCCAATATTGTTAAGACTCTTGGAGCACAACCACCTAGAAATGTTAAGAAGTTTAGAATGAAGATTGTGAGTTGAATCGTGGTGATGAGCAATTTGAAGAAGAAGAGATAATTTATAATGAGGAGCCTCGTGTTGTAGTAATTAAATGTCTTATTGCTTCTTTAGGAGAGAAAGATTAGAAAAGTAATAACATTTTTAGTGTGCTTATGCCATGCAATGGAGTTGGGTGTAAATTAATTATTGATGGAAGGAGCGTCATGAATGTAGTCTCTACCGATGCTCTCTTTAAAGACAAGCTTGGGCTGATCCACACCTTAATCTATCCAAGGATAGTTTGGTGAATCATACATCACTTCCAATCACCTAGAGGTTTTTGGTTTTTTATTAAAATGTGTAGCTACAAAAATAAAATTTGGTATGAAATAATCTCTATGGATATTACGCACATTTTCTTAAGGTGGCAATTGCTTTATAACATGAATGACCTCCACTACATTCATGGTAATTGTTGACCTCACTTTTGGAGTGAGCTTTCAACTTCTTCATCTTAGACATTAAGAGTTTCTTAGTCTTAAGACACTTCTAGTGATTAGGTGAACACTCAACCTAACCCTAGAGACTTAGAAGAGTTAGCCATAGGAATGGGTCATGCCTTAGGAGTATTAGGAAAACTTGCCTACCCTTTAGCTTGGACCAAATTCTCACTCCCTTCTTTCAAGTCAAACTTCAAATTCAAATCAACATCAAATTTAAACCAACATCAAATTCAAATCAACTTCAAATTCAAATTAACTTCAAATTCAAATCAAAAACCAAACCTTTCATTGATTTCATCTTATAGACTTAGCTCAAATCAATTCAATCAAATCTTAAATCAACTCCAACTCAATTGATTTTCTCAAATTCCAAATCAAATCCAAAATCCAAATCATGAATCAAATCTCAAATGATTGAAATCTAAATCCAAAAAAAATCTTTCCTAAGCCTTTGATTTCATCTTATTGACTTAACTCAAATCAAACTCAAATCACTTTAAATTCAAAAGATTTTCTCATAACCCATTTATATTCTTATTTATATTCATAAATATAAATGAAATATAAACTCAAATAACCAAAACCAAAATCAAAACTCAATTACAAATCTAATCAAAATCCAACCTAAACTCTTTCAAGCCAAATTCTTAAACTTAACCAAATAAAAAATAAATCCAAACCTTTGGATTATCTCTTCAAACAATCAATCCTTCAATCACAAACCAAATTCAATCATAAACTTCAATCATCAAATCAAATCAAATCAAACCCATGTTCATCCTTTGAACTTGAAATTATCAAGTGAATGAAAACCCACTTGACTCCAAATCACTTGTAATTAGATTTATCTTTCAATCATAAGTTTGTATGTGAGTTCAACCAAACTTGAATCAAGTCTTGATCAAACCAATTTACTTGCTCACTGACCCAAAGTGACCTAAATCTTGAGCTAAAATCTAATCCCACCCAAATTGGATTGAACTAAGCATCTAAGCCTCACATTGTGAAATCATCATAAGATGATCAATCAATTAAGTCAAAAAGTCAAACTTAGGTTTGACCAAGTCAACCAAATAAAACATAAACTAGCCAAAATTCACCATAGGCCAAATTGATTGAAACCATTGATCAAAACTAATCCATGATCAATGATTGAACTTGATCAAGTCATCATTTGAACCAAACCTAGCCCAATTGGCTACTTGACCTAAGTTGACCCAAGTTGACCTAAAAAGTCAAAATGGGTCAAATCTTGATCTAAGCTAAATTGATTGCAACCAATGGGTCAAACTCATTCTAAATCACTTGTTGAACTTGACCAAAGCCTCAATTGGCCAACTAGACCTAACCTTGTACAATTGACCATGAACCCAACTTTACTTAAAAGGTCAAATCAACTTGAAAATTAACCAAACTAGAATTGATTGAAACTAAAGCTTGTAAATATTTCAAATGATCAACCAAGCCTAAACCAACCCATGATCTAACCCAGTTGGGTCAAATGGGTCAAATTGGTCAACTTGACCCATTTGACCTAAGTGAACTCAAATGAACCAAAACCAAATATAAATAAAATTAAACCAAACTAATGATACCAAATGATCATTTGAACTTAACCCAACCCATGGTTTGACCCAATTTGACCAATTGGTCAACTTGACTCAAGTTGACCCATTTTGACCTAAATGGGTCAACTTGAGCCAAATCATATCAAATCAACACCAAATTCATTAAAAATTAGCACAACCCATTTTTCAATTATTCCAAATATACCCAAATCAAAATAAAAGTCAAATGACTATTTTACCCTAGGTCAAAGGGTAACCTATGATCAAATTCACTTATAATTTGATCATATTCCAACTCAAGGCCACTTGGCATCCTCCTAATGGACCATTTGACACTATGGAGGGTGGTGCACATGACCCAATGGGTTTAGGTCATCCAAACCCAACCCAAGGCAAAAATTGACCACTCCACTCAAAATTCTCCATATGGATCACCTCCCACAGTCATTTAACTCATGTGCACCTCCACATTTCCACTCCTCTGCCAAAATTGAAGCACATGGCATTTCTAACAACCAAAAACAACCTATTCAATCAGGGCAATTTGATCAAAATGGTAAGACAAGCTTTGGTCATCCGATCCAAGTAGGGGGAGATATACTCCCCCTCATTTCCACTCAAACCATCTTTCTTGCATTTGATTGAGCTCGAGGATCAAAGGAAAGCATCCACAAGCTTCCCTAAGAATTCCTAAGCTCATTCCATTTTTTCTCTTCTCAATTTTTCTTAAGCCAAAAATAGGGGAGGTGTGAGGATTTTCCAACTTAGCCAATTCTCAACCAAAGTCCAATTCACTTTGCAAGCACCATCAAGGAGGCAAGTTGAGCTCACCCAAAGCTTTTCCCAAGCATCCAAGCCATAGGAAGGGGGACTTAGAGCAAAAGCCATTGAAGGGAGCTTTGGTCAATTGGAAGATCCACTTCATCTCAATGCTTGAAACCTTCAACAGGGATTCATCTCCACTAGATGAAGCAACCTCAATCGTTGGAAGCACTCGTGATAGTCTCTGGAAAGGTATGCCTCAAAATTGAGCTTAAGTAGAAAAATCTTTGGTCCTTCATGAAGGGAATTGTAATCCCATTGAAATTCAACCGTTGGATGTTCTTCTCCTTGCTTCTAGATGGCGTGGGTTGAATCCTAGCCTAATCTGAGCTCAAGTGAGCTCGGATCAAGCCATGGAGGATGGACAGTCTCTGTCTCCCACAGGCATAGGCAGGTGAATCATGGATCATCCATCCCACATGTTTTGGATGGACGATCCTGATTAAAATGCGTAGATCCGATGATTTAATTCTTTATAATCACGGGTTTGATCCTGATTATCCGATCCTTGATCAGACGACCCAGGGGAAAGTGTGTAGCACCTCCGGCTAATCCTGCAACTAATTTGACAACTTAAATAACCAATCCTGCCACGCCACATAGAAAGCGCATGCCGGGTCAGCATCCCATGTGGCATCGACTGGATTATTTATATAATTAGGTTATTTAATTACCTATTAATCATAAAATATTTACAAATTCATAATTAAATTTTGAAAAATCCAAAAAAATACAAACTTTAAAGATAATTCAGAGGGAAATTCAATAAAATTATTTTTAATTGATTTTGAGCAATGAATTATCCTTAATTAAGGTTTAATTGAAAACTTAATAACCTTAATTACTCTGTAATCATTTCATTAATCAATTCCAAACTCTTTAGATATGTTTAGGGGGATGACTTCTGCCTCCCCTAATTTTCTTAGAATTTATTAATGAGTTAATTAGGGAAATCAATTAATGAATCTCAAATCACCCTCTTAATGTAATTAAGAATAATTAAGCATGTGAATAGTGATTTAATCATTTAATTGAGATAACTAAACATTATTTAAGTGAAGAGGAGGTTCATGGAATGGGTTTGGGGTACTTTCCCTAAGTTATCCTCTAAACCCCCTTTCTTCCTTAATCAAAACCTAATTAAAGATTAATCCACTAATGATCTACTTAATTAGCTTAATCAAACTTTCAAAATCAATCTGAACTTAATCAATCTCTTGTTGGGTAGATCCTTAGGTATTCAAAAGCCTAAGATAAATTTAAGGAAATCATTTCCAACTCACATGTGTGGGAAAGTTATGAAAGTACATAATTAAACCCTTTAACTTAATTAATCAATAAATGTGATCCAATTGCATTAGACCCCTTTATTTCCTAGGTGCATTACTTATTTAAATTTCATTTGGTTGCATATCATATGTTGGCTCATAATTATTTTGTTAGTTATGTTAAAGTGGTGTTAGTAAGGGGTAATTAATGGACTTAATTCACACCTTAAACTAAACAAATCATAAAATCAACTTAATGGTTCTAAAAATTAAACTAAATCAATTCACACATGGGGGAAATGGGTTAGGACCATAAAATCTTTTGAAATTTCTTAAATCAAATCAAACTCAAAATAAAATAAAAAATCTCTTTAAAGAAATTTTGATTCACTTTAAATGACCTTATTTCATAAGATTGTCTTTAGGAATTAATTAGGGTGGATGAAGTTACATGCTTACATCACTTTATTTTATTTTGCATGCTAAATGTTGTGTTCCATATGAAAATCATGCATTCATATCTTTTAAAAAATCAAAATAAATGAAATGTTTCCTTTATGTCAAATTGCATGTTTTGGATAAAGTAAGAATATGAATGACTATTATCTAAATCAAAAATTATTTTCAAAACCTAGAAATCAAATATCATAAATGAAGGTATGCTACTTATAAATACTTATAAGCTTGCATGTGATTATAACATAAAATGTGTTATGTGATTTTCTTCTCTTTTCTTAACATAGGTTTGTATAGGATTTGCAAAGTGTATAGTTCATTTGAAAAGAATATAACACTTGCTTAAAACCATTCCCATACACTTCTATGTTATGGCTTAAGAAGGATCTTCACATTGCACATGCAAATTAAACAACTAAAATCACACAAACAAACATAAACCTTTTGCATGATTCTTCATCCATTTATTTTCTTTTGTACATGCACATGTATTTAAGAAAAGTGGTATATTAGTCTGGACATCCTGGGGTTGCGAGGCTTTAAGTAGCCCTAAGAAGGTCTTGTACCTTATACTCTTGGTATAGAAAATAATGGCATCGTACTCACTTATGTCTTTCATACATGTAAATGTGCTTTTGATTAATGGATAAAAGAATCCCTCTCTTTTCTACTTAATAAAATCATGCATCATGAAATATCTAAATTTTCCTAGACAACATATCTTTGCATTCATCATTAAGGTGTGCTAAGAGTTGCATTTACATGTATAGCTATGCTTAAGATCATTTCATATGCATGGTATACATGTTGGAAAGAAATAAATGGTTGTGTGTTTTGTGATAGTATATCACTTTAATTAATCCTAAGATGCCTAGGTTTATTTAGAGCAAATCTAAACTTAGAATTAATTAAAATACATAATAAAATATTCACCAAAGAAAAATCACTAATGAATTTACCTTAGAAATTACTTAAGGTAGGGAGAAAAGAGAGGTTCTCTTCTCTTTTCCTCTCTTTACAACACTTAGTAATTAAGTGTATTTTCATTCAAACCAAATGAAATCATCAAATAAAACTAACAAATCAATTAAATCACTTAAATGAAACCACCCTCTAAGTTGAATCCTTTACACTTAGAAAATTCTAACCTTAAAGCCTAGCTAAGACATGCCACATAAGCCTTAAATGACACACACATTAGGTTAAGTAACCATTTCTAGCTCTATGTTAAGACGATGCATAGATTGATGCATGATTTTATTTGTGATGTAATGTTTTTGTCTGTATGTTAGGGTGTATGTGCGTAGACTGGATGATCTTCTGTAGTGGATTGTGTTTAAGGGGTGATGTAATAAAAATATAAATACTTTTATGCAGTTGTTTATACCCCTAAGCATAATCCAAACTAAGCTAGGTGGACTTGGTTACCCATGTGTGGGGTGCTAAGTCCAATTTATTCATATACATGCTTGGGATTGTGTGGTATATTTAGGTAATCTCTATTTTGTAGGTTTAGTTAGATTTACTTTTCCTTTTTCATGTAGTTTTGCAATTAAGATTTGGAATGAATGTTATGGGAGATTAAGATGAATATTGGTCATAAGACTATATCTTATGTACCATGTGAAGTCTTGGAGCAACCACATCCCAACCAACCGAAAGAAGGAAAGAAAGAAAGAAAGAAGAATGAAGAAAGAAAAAAAGGAAATGAAAAAATGAAGAATGAAGAATGAAGACCCCATAACATGAATTCTTTCTAAACTATAATTAATTCATTTATAATCTGGGTTGTATAAGGCTAAAGCTCAACTACCCATATCTTTTCGGGTTTGTGTGGTGGAGCCCGACCATTAAGATTTCTTATTCTTTCTCACTAGCTTTATAAATTATTTGATGTTTGTTTAGCTTGTGCACTAAGATGACATATTTTTTCTAATTTCTTCTTGCTTTGATGAATGGCCTGGATGCAATCAGGCTCTTAGGGAAGAATAAAATTTCTATCTAATTAATCAACTCAAAATTAAAAATTAATAACTCATAACCTCACTTAAAGCCTAGGTTATAAATCAAGATAAAATATTTAGCAACCTCTTAGCTGGATGTTGTATGTCTAACATCATGCATAAAAAGCATATTGCTTAACTCTTGCTTATGGAGGGCTTCCACCTTCACTAGAGAACTTGGCTTGACCTTTCAGAGCCATGGTGGAAACACACCTCCTTCTTGATGATTTTAGCCCATAACCAATTTCTCATGCATATGAATCTCATAGCTTGTGTCAAATAAATTTTCCAAAAAATGAAAATAAACATAACAAAAATTTGCATTAGATTTAAGTCATTATTCATGCTCTACATGATCAAGTCTCTTAGGGAGTGTGTTTAAAGACTTAGTCACTTTCTAAATAAACAACAACCTAGCTATCTTAGAAAAGCATATGACTTGCCTACATATATTTAAAATCATAGGAGGAGTTAGTTGACATCCACCCTCAGGCGGTTGTAAGTCTAACAGTCGGGTGATTTATCCTCTCTTATGGAGGTAAACCATATGCCTATTTTTGCCTTAGATTTAGGTCGTGCCTTGGCTCTTGCCAAAGCTCCCTAAATTTAAGTTCAGAGGTTGTTGTCCCTTTGCAGGCTACAAGCATAAATCCTCACCTCTTAGGCATTTCCATGATCTTGTGTTTTAAAATTGTAAACCCTAGATTTTTAATAAAAATTCAACCCAAACACATAATTCCTCTCAAATTTCAAAATTATAAATCCCAACCATAGGATAGTTTGGGATGCTCGTTAGGTTTCCTAGAATCATGAGCATCTCCTACTTATCTCCCTTTGTTTTGATAACTCCCTCCTCTTGATTAATCCCACTTGATCTTTTAAAAAATAACCAAAATATTGATAGTCCTATCTTTGAATTCTTTGGAGACAATGATCATTTACCTTAATTGAGAGTATTCTTAAGGAATCTCATTCCATAAGATATAATTAACTTTGGGGGCTTGCCTCTATAAGGAACTTAACGAACCCGATTTAAAATAAACCCTACTTTACTTTTTCATGTAAAGTGGGGAAGAATCTCAGTATATTTGAAGACCCATGTCTTAGAGTCCTCATTAGGTGATTAGGTCCATTGTAAATGGTGATTTCTGTCTCTTGAGATAGTACATCATTCCTCAATGCCATTCCCGATCACCCTAATGAGAACATCTATAGATCTACGTGATGTCAAACACATGTTATTTTTGTCTTCATATATTTTTTTAAAAGATAGATGAAAAAGAAAATAAAAAAAAATTCACCACAATAATAAATGTGTTCAAGTTTAAGGATAAAACCATAAAGCTATATCCTACCAAGCCCACCATCGCCTATCCCATCTTCATCTACACCATAAATTAGATGTCCTCCACCAATACACCTTGCACTTATTTAGGAGAGAGTTCATAGTTTAGGCATAAAAAGGGAGCAAAACTTTAGCTTTTTACCATTACCCTCACTACTTCACATCCAATAAATCACCTGTCACTTTTTTATCATGATAAAATATTTGACCCCATGATTGAGTTAGTTGGCTTGAGAAAGCTAAGGAGAAAGTATAATGAACTATCACAAGTTCAACTTCTTTCTATAAAAGAAGTTGTTCCTGATTTTATGGGAACCCCTTTACCTCCTAAAGTGACTGAATTTCTTAAGATTGAATTTGAGGATTTGCTTGAGGAGTTACCACCATTAAAAAACATTCAACATGTTACTGATCTCATGTATGTTGCACAACTCTCAAACATGCCAAATAATCACTTAAACTTTATAAAATCGATTAATTTACAATGTTGAATAGATGGTTTATTTAAAAAGGGTTTTTATGGGAGAGTTTGAGTCCTTTTATTGTCCCAGCCATACTGAGATTTAAGAAGGATGGTGCTTAGTGGATGTATGCAAATAGCTGAGCCATTATCAAGATCTCCATTACGTATGAAGTTTTTATACCATTTTTGGATGAAATGTTGGGTCTTGTAGCAAACTCCCATTAATTTTTTATGATTGATCTTGGGAGTGGTTGTCATCAGAATAAGATCCAACCAAGTGATAAGTGGAAGGCTTTATGATATATGAGTGGCTCATCATAAATTTGGTCTTTCAAATGCACTAAGTACCTTTATGAGATTGATGAACATTATTTTGAGACCATTTTAAAAAAGCTTTTGGTTGTATACTTCATCAAAAGAAATTATATCTTAGAAAGAAAAAGTTCTCTTTTATGCAACCCAAAGTTACTTTCTTAGGATTTTTTGTGTTTGCCATAGGGATTAAGCCAAACCAATCTAAGGTCCAAGCTATTAAAGATTGGATGACACTTAAAAGTTTTTTGGATGTTAGGAATTTTATGGCTTGGTTATTTTTTATAAGATGTTCATCAAAACTTGAATACCATTATGGCTCTAGTAACTAAGATTTTAAAGGAATATGGGTTTGTGTGGATTCTAGTGTGTAAAAACTTTCCATAATAGTAAGAGCCTAATGATCTCTTATCTTTAAATTTTTTGATTTTGTGATAGTTTTTGAAGTTGCATGTGATGCCTCAAGAGTAAAAGTAGGAGGAGTATTATAACAAGACAACATCTTATTGCATATTTCAATGAGAAGTTACATGATGCAAAGTAGAGGTACTCCACATATGATACAAAATTTTATGCCATCATCCAATCATTAAAATAATAAAAGCATTATTTATTACATAGAAAGTTTATCTTGCACACTGACCACCATGCTCTAAAGTTTATAAATTCTTAGAAGAAACTCAATCACTTGCAAGGTAAATGGATTGGGTATCTCTAGAATTTTATCTTTGTTCTTAAACACAAAACTAGTTTGAGAATAAGCCTACTAATGCACTTTTTCAAGTTTCATTATTGGTCACATCCCTTTCTATTTATATACTAGGATTTGAGAAACTTAGATAAGATTATGCTTCTTGCCTTAATTTTCACCTCATCTATAGTCAAACTAGTAATTTTGTACTTCCCACTGAGTCATCACATCATGTAGCCTAGGTTTATCTATTCAACCACTCTTATATAAGCCTAAGATTTTACATAGGATTTTTTTGATTAAAGAGCTTCACTCTAGAGGAGTTCTAGGGCATCTTGGGAGAGATAAAATCACCCATCTTTTCAAGGTAAATTTTATTGGGAATCACTTAAGAGAAATATGGGTAGATTTATTTCACAATGTTGCTATACATGTAGGAGGGCCAAGACCATTAAGAAAAAATTTGAAAAATATTCAGCCACTACCATCCCTTATAATTCTTGGAAAAACATTTTCATGGATTTTCTCTTAGGTCTTTCTAAGACAACTAGGAACTGTGCATTGTATTTGTAGGTGTAGTTCAATTTTCTAGAATGACACATTTCATTCCATTCTCAACCAACAATAGCTCATAAATCACCAAATTTTTCTTTAGAAAGATACTCATGTTTCATAAGGTACCTAATACCATAGTCTCTAATAAGGATGTAAAGTTTGTTTCTTACTTTTGGAAAACAATTTAAAGATTATTAGGCACTACCCTTAAGTTCTCTTTTAGATTCCACCCCAAATTAATGGTCAAATAGAGATAATTAATAAGAGTTTGGGATATTTACTTTGTTCTAGTTTGGAATATCCTAATGATATGGGACCTTCTCCTATCCACTATTGAGTTTACTTATAGTAGCACCATCATTTGAACCACAAAAAATACACTTTTTGAGGCTATAAATGAATTTAATCTTTAGAAGCCCATGGATTTGATAGCCTTAGCCTACCATCAGTATTTTAATGCAACATATACATTAATAAAAGATTTTTCATAAAATTCACCATGAAGTTAGAAATCAAATTGAAAAATCAAATGATAAGTATGCCTCTAAATTAGTGCCATAAGAAATATGTCTCATCTAAATATGCACATTGATACACATTCAGTTAGAGAGATATTTCATATATAAATATAAGAAACTTCATGCTACAGCAATTAGACCTTTCTGGGTCATTTAGAAACTTGGACCAAAAGCGTACCTCTTGGACTTAGTACTTGATATGTCAATTAATCATGTGTTCAATATTGAAGACTTAATTCTATCTTATATTGAGCTTTGTTTAAAGGATGTAGGTACAAACTCTACTTTAAGAATGAATGGTAAACTATCACATGACATTCCTAAACCTCCTTATATGAAATTGAGTTTATCATTATTGATGAGGTTGATGTGGGAAAGCATTGCGAGCAAAGGTTTCTTTAAGTGGAAGAACAAACTATCTCTAGAGGATACTTAGATGGGTAAAGAGAAGCTCCAAAGGCTAGATCTAGACTTGCTTGTTGAATATTTTGATTTCAACTCTACGGAACAAAGTACACTTAGTGGAGGGGGGAAATGATGCAGCAATACAATAACCCATGCATTCAAAAATAATGACTGTAAGGAACTTGGTGTATTATGAGTGTTTTATCTTTTATTTTCTTATTCAATAATTTTTTATAATTTAAACAACATCATATACTTTATTTTCTTGAGTTAGTTTGAGTTGGTATTTGGTGCACCTAAGTGTGTTTGGCACTCCTTATGGTTTTTTATGTGTTTATTGAATTTATGAGTGGAAAATGTCCATTTACTCTTTAATAGTGTATTATGTTAGATTTTTTAGCTAGGTGAACTATTCATCCAATTACTTTACTAAAATCTTACCCCTTTGACAAAAATTAGAAATTACAATCCAGGCCACTAGTCAAGACTATAACTGCACCATTGACCTATGTAAAATTCTCCCTCTTCAAACTATCTCATGCAAAATGGCTCACTAGGAATCTTAAGGGAGGTCCAAGAAATTGAATGCATGGCTCATTAAACCATGTCATAGTCTAGAGAAGAAGGTCAACCAAGCCCAAAGCTAGGTGAAGAGAAGGGTGATCGGGGTACCTCAAGAACGTTGCAATAGGTTGTGGATTGATTGGAAAAGCTTCATGTGCTCATGATGAACCTGCAGCACCAAGGGATCAATTTTGCTTAGACCAAGGATAACTTGACCAAGCCTTGGTGACTCTAACCATAGCTTGGTCTTGGGCCTAATTGAACTAGATAGGATCATTGGGGATGGTTTGGTTAGGCTCTTTGTGAGTGTTTGAGTATTTTATAACCTTCCAATTTATCAAGGAGGAGCTCCTTATATAACTTCCATTAACTAAACTTAATCATGGTTACACTTGGTTAGCTTGGATTTGGCCATAACTTCTAGAAAAGTAGCAGCTTGAAAAAACTAATAGCAAATTAAGGGAGCTCATAAAAGGCTCACACGGGAGTTTAATTTGCTAATTATAATTGGTTCAAGTGCCATGGGATTAAATACCAATTGAATAATCTAAGACACTTACTCACCTAAAGAAGACTAGCTAAGCTCATTGAATAATTACTTAAGAGAGGAGAAAATGAAAGATTAAAACCAAACCAACAACAAGCCTTTATCCCACTATGTGGGATTGACTATATGAATCTTTCTCCACTATGTCTTATTAAGTATCAAATTTTCATTTAATTCTAATAAAATAAGATCATTTTTATTGTTCTTAACCTCATCTTATTAAGTCTTCCTTTACATTTCTAAATATAGGTCAAATCTAATACATTTACTTTATTAATCGGGTCATTGGATGATCAATATGTGACCAAACCATCTAAAGTGACCCTCCCCAATCTTATTTGACATTAGAGCTACTCCAATCTTTCATGTGTATATTTGTTTTTACATTTTACCTCTAAGTGTAAAGCCACGCATCCACTTGAGCATCCTCATCTCTACAACACTTAACTTCAATTTTATGCTTCTTTTATGGGCTAACATTCTATGCCATAAATCATTACAAGTCTTACCAACATCTTATAAAATTTTCTCTTAAGGTTAAGTGATACTTCTTTAGAAAATAATAATCGAGATGCATTCCTCCAATTCAACCATCCAACTTGAATTCTATTAAAAACATCTCCATCTATTTCACTATCAATTTGAATAATTGACTTGAGATATCAAACAAATTAACTCTTTTTAATGACTTGATCACCCAATGTCACAACTCCATCACTAAAACTTCTTCAACTAAAATTACACTCTATATTCAATTTTAAATCTACATAAAAAAGCCTTTAGACTCCATGGTTAACCTTCAAAATTCAAGTTTCTCTTGAACTCCCTCTCTAGTCTTATCAACAAGAAGAATATCATTTGCAAAATGCATACATAAAATTTCTTCAAGAGGTATTCTTTGTATTAATCCCTCTAGGCCATCAAATTTTTTTTATTAAGCATATGTCCAAACCTATTGAGAAGCATAAACACTTATAACATTAATAATGTTAGCAACAATAACAATCTTTGAAGCTATAATTCTGTCTCTAATCCTATTACTTTCTATAATATCATCCTTCAAACTCTTATATATAATCACACCTACACCATTTCTTGTAGGATTTTTACTTGAATACCAAAAGTTTAAAACTAAAACTATTTGTCACTCTGACCTTCTCCCCAACCTATTTAATTTTTTGAATAGATAAACTATTTATCTTCTTATGAACCATGATATCTAATAATTCTATAAATTTATCCATAAGAGTACATATATTCTAAGTTTCTATTCTAATTTTAGTTTCAAGGACTAACTTCTTTTCCCGCATCCACCCATAATGTAAGAACCCTTACATATTTAACACTACACATGAGCATCAATGTAGTGTCCCTTGCAGACTATGCATTGTATTCAGGCCAGGCAAAGCATTTCTTCTAAAAAGCTTCCTAACATTAATATAATGTATTAAAAGATTCATATTAGGGATTTTTGATAAGTTTTAAGTTGGATGCCGACTACCTACACAACTTCCATTTTTCACATCTAGGACTTGGGACAATAATGGGAATGTTATAATGCAGGATTAAAAGAATTTTAAAATTAAAAAAGAGAAGTTTTTATCATTTGGGTCTGATAGATCCATTTGGACCTGAACCCATTAATGGATTCATTTTACTATTTGGATTGATTATACTGGATTTGATTGAACTAGAAAGTTATTCAAAAAATTCTTCGCTAACTCCACTCCAAAAAGAATAGGATGATTTTTCCCATATGCTAGGTTAATTCTAACCATGAAGAAGGGTGTACTTATTTTAGTATAATTTGGACATCTTGAAAATTAAATTGCCCCATTTGGAGTGGTCAAACCAATATGGTTTTAACTAGACAATTGGTCATGACACCCTTGGCTACCATATCCTTCAAGTATTCTAAATAATACCTTGGAATGATCAATCAATTGTGGCCATTAATAGGTTAATACACTCCATTTGAATAATTGAACTTAGATCTATAAGAAATTGGGCCAAGTGTGGTTTGAATATTATATGGGACCTTAACGAGAGTGCACTTGCTAAGTTGTACCAATTGATTTGATGTTTAAGAATAGTTGGTCGTGACACCCTTATCTATACATATATTTTGTATCAATTGACCCAATTGAGTCAACTTAGGTCAAGTGCGGTCAAATGTTTGATTTGGCTATTGAGTTATTTTATAGACCTAAAAGTCTGTTTGATTATGTACATGCTCTTTGAATAATTTGAAGGGAGAAGAGGTTTATTAGGCTTGGATCTAATTTAATTGCAAAATTGACTTAGAATTGACATTTTTGTCTTTAACCAACTAGCTCATGCTCATGGGTCTTAGTGATTAAGGAGCTCATATAGATGTTTTAAGGTTAAAATTGGAGGTAATTGATCAATTGAGTTAGTTGGGGTAGTCATCTACTTAAGAAATGGCATAGGGTAAGGGTAGATAGGTACCTTTGACTCAACTATTGGTTAAATTTGCCATGTCAAACTAGTCAACATAATCTGATGATTAATTATATCAATAAGATGGATAGATTTCTCAAATTCAAAACCTATATCCACTAGAGAATGGTTAAGTCTAAGCAACAAAGAGGTCTACCCTAGGACTGGCTAGACTCAAACACTTGCAAGTGACCTTGTTATATGGGTTCCTCCTAAGAGTTCGCTAAAGCCAGCCAAATGGGATGGATTATGTCAAGGCTCTTGATACTTAAGGAGGTTATGACACTAGGTCTTATTGACATTTTTTATGTCGATAAAAAGCCCTTGAAATTTATGGTATATCATTAAGATGGGCATAAATGTTGGAAAGATGTTAAGATTTTTAAGTTTTAATGGTTGGATTCGACCAACAAGTTCATAACTAGAAACTTTCTTGTTACAAAATTTTAGAATGTTTGTATAGACCTAGACCTCCAAGGGATTCAAATCTAAGAATCCTCTAATGATAAGTAGATAACTCAGTCAAATGATTGTCTGCATAGAGCTAAGAGTCCATGTGGCCATTAGCCCAATGACCAACACTCCAAATCCATCTTATAAGAGCTTAAGGTTTCACCTTCTAGGTTGGATGACTCCCTACAAAATGGGCCCTAATTATCAGATCCTCTAGATAATGTTTACATGTGTGTTAGATCAAAAATATTTTAATTATCATACTAAATCAAAAGGTCAATTATTTCAATTCACTCTTGCTCCTGAGTGGAGCAAGGCAAAAAGGAGTAATCCAAGTATGGAACTTTCTAGTAGAACAAAAGGTATTCTTAAACTTTTCAATCTAACATTCCAAAACTACATAAAGATTACATAACTAACTCAAGTTATCAGAGCTCCTTAGGAGTTGGGAGTATCCAATAGAGGTCAAGTTAGCCTTTGTCTAGTCTTGCACTTAATAAAAAAATAAATTAAGAGGACCCTACCAATAAAAGTATAAAAGAAAACCTTATTTGTACTTACTTTTCAATAAGTAGACCTTTACAAGAGCACAAAAAGGGTATTTTGAACTCAATCTAAAATTAGAGGTAAACTTATCACGTTATCATTTTAAGATTACATGTTTGAGCTTGGGTTATAATGTCTACCTTAGGAAATTTTACAATTATAACCAATCATATCTAAAAAGGTTAAGGTCGATCTCTAAGTAAATGGGTCTCAATCAAACCAGAATTAATGACTTACTGATAGTCAATCCCAAATGAGATAAGTAGTTCTTAATCTCAAGTCTCAATTCTACCTTATTATCAGAAGGTAGTAAAGTTTCCTAAACCTTCTTTTCTCATCTAAAAAGGTTGAAGCTGAACTCCAATCTAGTAAATGATATTAATCGCATGAACTAGTTGGTGATATTAGACTTAAGACCCAAAATTAACTACCAGATACTCAAGTTCAAACCTTATTACAAAAGCAAACCAGCCACTCTAAATTGTATCACTTGATCAGACAAATTAAACCAAAAAGAACACAAAGTACATCTAGAAGTGTAGTCTAATTTTTTATGACTAGCTTTAGAGTGTATAGTGATTGAGTATGGTTAACTTATGAGCCAATTTTACTAACCCTTTTTCATAGTATTATGTGGGTGCATTGATTAGATCAAGCGAGAGGTGTAATATAATCATTTGGATGTGTTTGCTCTTGTGACTAGAACATTAAAGGGCATTCGTTGGAGACTCACATAAGAAGAATATATTAGGTGAAGCGGCACCCTATAGGTTAGGATGTACATTGCCAGAGATTTTACTACAATCCACCCAAACCAAAATTTAATCCTAAGTGATGTTATAAACCACAATGGTACATTACATTAACCTTTTTTATGGGCATTAAAGACTTAGACCCTCCTAAAATCTATTGAGAAAGTAAATTTATCCATTGTCAAGAATGTTATAGAAACTTCATTTAGTTTAAGTGGGGATGAAATAAATGTGTTTTGATGACCTATACTCAATCTTGTGCTAAATAGAAGGGTGAAGTTACAAATCATAGAGTGACATTATATTAACTTCATTCAACTTGATTAAATACTGAAAGGGGTGAATTTTGGCGACTTAGACTAAGTCCTAAGACTAAACTAAAAAGGCGGAGATATAGAATAAAAAGGGACATCAAGGTTGTACATCACCTGTAATTTTATAATAACCTTTACTAACTTGATTCTCAACTTCAAGGATGAAGAAGAAAAGAAAGGGTTAGATGAAGAAACCTAAAATATTGAAAGTCATCGACATTAATTAGAATGAAATCAAGAGAAAAGCATCTCCTATAGTTACCCAATTCTATATTCAAAGTGAATTACATGGTGGATAAAATGTATTGGTTCAAAGATTTTGTGTATATGTACACAAGAGGCCGCATCCAATAGATGCCATGGTAAGATAGACTTGGTTAAAGATTTTTTTTTTCAAGTGACAAGGTTGAATACCATTAAAAAATTTATAATAATCTTATTTCAAAAAAAAAAAGATAAGTTTTGATGAACCAAATTCACATTTAAGAAAGAACATGAGGAAGGTATCATTGAAATTTTATGAATATGCTTCATTAACTCAAACCTAGTCTTAACATTTCAATCAAATTTTGCATCTACCTAAGATTCAACAGCCTTAGATAAAAAAAGTCTTTCTAGGAAAATACTCACTTAATACTCCTAAAATGGATGAATTATTTATTAAAAATAATTGAATCATCTATTTCTCATGTTTTACAGAAGATGTAGCCTCATTAATATCCAAATAATTTTAATTTAAATCAAACACAATTTCAAAACATCTAGAGTAAAAAAAATCAACCATGTATTTTGCTTTTAAAAGTAAATATATAGAAGAACATATGAAGAAGGCATTAAAATGTTTATTATTTTACTTACAGCACTACCATTGTCGGTCCCAAGTCCGGATGTGAAAAGTGAAGGGTTGTGTTAGGTAGTCGACAGCCAGCATAAAACTTGTCGAAATAATCATGACATGAATCCTTTAAATCATTGTGTTAATGCTAGGGTGTCCCCTCAAAGCGTCGAATACTGATGAAAAATGTGCTAAAATTTACATGTGCAGTGCGGTGTTAAATAAGCAAGGGTTCCCACATTATGGATGGATGCGGGCAAAGAAGTTAGCCCATGAAACTAGAATTAGGTTAGGATCTTGGAATATAGGTACTCTTATAGGTAAATTAATGGAATTATAGATATTATGGTTCATAGAAAGATAAATATTTTATGTGTTCAAGAAACTAAATGGGTTGGGGAGAAGGCCAAGGAGATTGATAGTTTAGGTTTTAAACTTTGGTATTTAGGTAAAAGTCAAACTAGAAATGGTGTATGTGTGATTATAGATAAAAGTTTGAAGGATAATGTTATAAATATTAATAGATGTTGAGATAGAATTATAGCTTTAAAGATTATTGTTGATATTAAGCTTATCAATGTTAGAAGTGTATATGCTCCTCAAGTAAGTTTAGAGGTAAGCGCAAAAGAAAAATTTTGGAATGAATTAGAGGGATTAATACAAAAGATACCTCTTGAAGAAAAGTATTTATTGGAGGAGATTTAAATGGATATGTTGGTAGAGTGGTAGAAGATTTTAAAAGTATTCATGGTGGTTATGGATTTGGAGTGACTAATGAAGAAGGTAGGACTATATTAGATTTTGCTTTAGCTTATGATTTATAGTTGCTAACACTTTATTTAAGAAAAAAGATGAACATATTATTACTTATAAAAATGGATCTAGTAAAACATTGATTATTTTTGATAAGAAAAATAGAGCTTAGATTGTAAAGATTGTAAGATCATTCAAGTGAAAATCTACCCAACATCAATTGTTAGTTTTAGATTTTAAGATGAAAGGTTGTAAGAGAAAAAATAAACCAAATTATTATCCTAAAATTAGATGAGGACACTTAAAGAATACAAATAAAAATATTTTTAAGAGCAAGCTACAAGATATTAGAATTTGGGATGTTCATGAGGAAGCTAACATTAAGTGGAAAAAAATAGCAAGTGAAATTAAGCAAATTGTTAAAGATGTGCTTGGAGAATCAAAAGGAAAAGCTTCTTTTAATAAGAATAGTTGGTGGAGTCAGTGTGCAAGAGAAAAAATAAGAAGTATTGTTATAAAACTTGGTTTAGATGTAAAAACTCAGAGAATTGGGAAATATATAAAGTGGCATGTATAGATTCTAAGAAAGCAGTATATGATGAAAATTTTTTTGATTTTAGTGATTTATATAATAGATTAGATACTAAAGAAGGTGAAAGATGTATGTATAAGTTAGCCAACCAAAGAGATAGGAGAAGTAAAGACATAGTTCAAGTGAGGTGTATAAAGGATGAAAATAATAAAATGTTTTTTTAGAAAAGGATATTGAAAATAGGTGGATGAGGTATTTTGATAAATATTTCAATGAAGGATCTAAAAGTATGATTGATTTTAGCAACCTTAATACCCTAAACAAAAATAAAGAATTTCATTTTATCATCATTTGTAGTGAAGTTAGTGAAGCTTTAAAGAAAATGAAATGTGGAAAAGCAGTAGGACCGAATAATATTCCAATAGAAGTGTAGAAATGTTTAGGAGATCAAGAAATTTCTTGGCTTACAAATCTTTTTAATGTCATTTTAAAGACTAAAAAGATATCAGATGACTGGAGAAAGAGTTTGTTGGTTCCTATGATTAAGAATAAAGGTGATGCATAAGAGTGTGCAAATTATAGAGGAATTAAGTTAATATGCCATACATTAAAATTATGGGAGAGAGTAATTGAGCAAAGGTTACGATGTGATATATAAGTTTCTCACAATCAATTTGGTTTCATGCCAGGTAGATCTACTATGGATGATATACATTTGTTAAGGGGTTTGATGAAGAAGCATAGAGAAAGTAAGGAGGATCTACATATGATATTTATTAATTTAGAGAAAGCTTATGATAAAGTTTCAAGAGATGTTCTTTTGGAGTTCTAGACAGAAAGGAGTTAATATTGTTATATTCAAGTCATTAAGGATATGTATACTAGAGCTATTATTTGTGTCCAAACATAGAAGGATTGACAAAATATTTTCCTCTTTCGTTGGATTACATCAAGGATCGCTTTAAGCCTTATCTTTTTTGCTTTAGTTATGGATGTTCTTACTAGGCATTTACAAGAAAATGTACCTTGGTGTATGCTTTTTGTTGATGACATTCTTCTTGTTGATAAGACTAGAGATGGAGTCCATGAGAAACTCAAATTATGGAGGTCAACATTAGAGTCTAAAGGTTTTCATTTAAGTAGATCTAAAACTAAATATATGGAGTGTAATTTTAGCTGTAGAAGTTCTAGTGGTAGTGTTGTGACATTAGGTGAACAAGTCATTAATATGAGTGAGTGATTCAGATATTTATGCTCTATTGTTCAAAATGATGGTGAAATAGATGGAGATGTTATTAGTAGAATTCAAGTTGGATGGTTGAAGTGGAGTAAGGCATCGGCCTTTTGTGTGATAGAAAAGTTCCACTTAAACTTATGGGAAAATTTTATAAGATGGTGGTAAGACCTACAATGAGTTATGGTGTAGAATGTTGGCCAATAAAAGAAAAGCATAAGACTAAGTTAAGTGTTACAGAGATGAGGATGAGTGGCTTTACTCTTAGAGATAGAATGCAAAATGAGTATATTCGGAAAAAAAGTTAGAGTAGCTCCAGTGGTAGATAAGATTAGGGAGAGTCGCCTTAGATGGTTTGCCACATAAAGCATTGGCCGTCTAATGACTCGATTAGGAGAGTAGATGCATTAGATTTTCCTTATGTTAAGAAAGGTAGAGGTAGACCTAAAAAGACTTGGTTAAGATCTATAAAAATTGATCTTAGTATACTTGATTTAAATGAGAATTTGACACATAATAGGACACAAAAGAGATGAAGGATTCATGTAGCCCCCACCTAGTGGGATTAAGGCTTGTTATTTTTGTTGTTATTGTTTTTGTTGTTGTTGAGTAGGATCCAATTATGAGCAAGGAGCTAAAATAAAATGAGCAATGTTGTCCTCTTTATCTGGTCTTGAATTGGTGAGAGTATAATATCAATAAACTTATTTGAAGAACAATCATAAAACACTTGACCTACACACCTTCAAATGTCAAAGTATAGCTCATCTATCAACTGGTTCTCTGAAATCAGGCCTATAACCTTAACCTAGATAAAGATGTTGAGAACTTCATCCATGATCTGAGACACATAAGATATTCTAACTATAACAAATGCTCTAGAACACCATATGGTAATGGACGCTCATCTATCAATATGTGATACCAAATAGGGCATAGTGGAGGTGGGACAGAAGGTTAGATAACTTGAAGAAATTGCTGTCAATTCCTCTCTACATTATATGGTTGGTGGGAAAGAACTAAAATATCAATACTTTTAAGGGAAGATGGTAATGTAAAGTTCCCCAAAAGAATATTGGGCTCACATGTAGTTATTGAACAATGAGGGAAAGCTAACTAAGGGTGTCCTAAGGAGGTTCTAGATATAGTGATTGTATTAAAGGATTATAATTGGGATCCCTTCCATTCATTTTCTTGAAAGAAAAAATCAAGCATAAAGGCTTATTAGGATTTTTAATGTACATATAATCTTTCTTCCATATAGTAGAATGATAAGTATAATTTTAAAAATAATATTTCATTAAAAATGACCATTTATAGAAGGTAGCTAATGAATGTCGCCTTTATCTAGAAGAAGGTATGCCCCTTTTTCATACACCACTTTTCCTACAAATTAGGCCTTCCCATATTGGGTTGAATTTCTTGTCTAATCTTCATCATATGATAGTAGGTGTTTTTAGAACTAATGCGAGGTCTCCTATAGAAACATTCTATGTTTAACAAGCTTATTATCCACTTGTGTTATTCAAGCACTATATAACTTTAGACTTTGTTCAGTTTGTAAGAGAAGTTTTTCAAGATTATTTAGCTCTTCTAATTGAAGTTGAGTATTTTGGTGATCATTAAATTTTGAACAAAAAAACCATTTGTAGGGATGTCAGCTGGACTTCCCAATGAAGATCTGCCTCAAATTTGAAAGTTAGTACAAAGGGAGTTGTTTGTGTTGGAGTTTGATAAGTTATTTTATTGCCCCATAAAACTTATGGCAATTTAGCATGCCACTCTTTTTTATTGGTCAATGGAATCATTTTCAATAGGACAACAAGAATATTATTAAAAGATCTAGCCATATTATTTGTACTTAGGTAATAAATAGTTAAATAACACTAAACTATGTTGTAACAGAGAATGAAAAATTCAATTTTGTATGTTTAAAAACCATACCATTATCAAATATAATATGATGGGAAACACCAATTTGATAGACCATATTGTCTCAAATAAACTACAACATATTTTCTGCTTGATTTCTTTTAAGGGTACTACCTCTACCCATTACCAAAAAAAAATTTTTTACTAAGATAAACTAATGGCCCTTAGAAGAGTGAGGTTTGATTGGTTTGGTTATATCCAATCCCCAACATTCAAATGGTGAATGTTTAGGAAGTAATGGTTGGATGAAAGGCATTAAAGGACATATGATGTACTAGGCCATGAATTTGGCAGTAATGACATTTTTAAGCAAATTATATGCAATCTTGGGTCATACTTAGCCAATAATATCCTAATATTTTTACCTTAATCTTCATCGTTGGACTCGATTGATGGGACCTGCATAATCATTCATGGACTTCAACCATAATTTTTTGGTTTCTTCTCTATCCTTCACACTTTTTTGGTTCCTTCTCTTATCTGTGTGAAGGATAATGCTCTCTTCTAATATCGAAAAGCTAATGACAAGTCTTCTAAGAGGATCCCTTTCTTGATATATTCAATGAATTCTTGTCTACAATCATCATAGTATGATATTGAAGTGTTTGGAACTAGATCCAACGGTTGTGATAATTTTTCATCCAAATAGATAGGGAATAATGTCCACTAATTCAAGATTGTTACTTGAATTATTTCAACTGAGTTGGATTATTCTTTGCCTAGTTTTGATAATGCATTTGCTAGGGAATTCTGATAAAGTCATTTCAAAATATTTTTTGAAAAGTAACATAACTCTTTGATAATATGTATATAGATCAAGTTTCAAAATTATATATATATATATATATATATATATATATATATATATATATATATATATATATATATTAATTCCAAACCAATACATACTCCACTTTATTATTAGTGTGAGGCTCTATAAGGGCATATGCAAATCTTATGATACCTCCCTTGGGAGACATAAAAATTAAATTGATGTTTACTTTCACCTAAGTATTATATTATATCTAAGATGTTGAATGAAGCTTCATCAAAATATAATTCCCACTCTATTTTTACAAGCATAAATATTTTCAATTGGTAGTTCATCATTCAATAGAGAGTCAGCAAAAATTAGGTGAGTGACTAGGGAATTGACTAGCACTTATCCTTTTACTACTTTTTTGGAAAGTATAAGTAGTGTTGAATTACTATAGAATCATTACCCATTGAGCCATTTTTCTTAACAATACTATTTTAGTCATTAAGTATTAGAGAGGATTAACTCAGGAAAGCATGGTGATTTTTTATGACAGCATTTTATGCCTTAATCTTTAATTCTACAAACATAAATGTGAGATAATGTTTATCTATATGCAAATATTTTATTTCAATAAGATTGAAATGATGATTGAGGTAATAAAGAGTACCATATTCATTATTTTGAGTAAATAATGTTCCTAGTAATTCATCCAAAGATGTTATATACAGGATCACGGGTTTATCAAATATTTGAAAAGTAAATGCTAGAGAATGTAATAGATGCCTTTTAATATAATCAAAACCTTTCTAACATAATCTATTTCAATTGAAATGTGCATTGTTTTTTACTTAATGTAGCAAATGGTTAACATTTGCTTGATAGGTTAGAAATGAATCTTCTTAGAAATCTTAATTTCCCTTGTAAAGATCTCATTAGAGTGAGACTTTTCGATGGTTCCATCACCAAATTTTCTTTTATCTTTATAAGGTCTATCTCAATACCACAGTGTCACGCTGTAAAACTTAAGAATCTTCTTAATAGGATTTTGAAGGTACATTTTAATTGATTCATTTTTAATGCATGTTTAAAAACTCTTTCAAGGACAATTCGAAGATCATTCATGTGGTCTTCAATCACTTTACTCATTAATATGATGTCAACATATAACATTCTACTTCATGATATAGTAACTCCTGAAAAAATTTAATCATCAAAATAACTTTATAGTAGTAAATGTCTATCGAAGTTCAGAAATTCATGTGACATTCATCTTTCAGGGCCATTTTAATATGGTTATATCCTTACAGACTGTCCATTAAAATGAACACTAAAATAGTGGCAACTACCTCGATGATTATCTCAAGTATTTCCATAGAAAACTCATCTTCAGGATGAGCCTTACTAAAACCTTGGTAGTTGACAAACTCAAGTTTGTCCATTCTTATTACAAATGAGATGAACACTGACTATCTAAGTGGGGTACTGCTCTTCTCAAATAAATTCAACTTTGATTAACTTGTTTGTTTCTTGTATGATAAATCTCTCTATGTTAGGTCACATTCTTCATGGTGCTTTCTTGACTGGAGAAACATTAAGATCAAATGACAATCTATCAGATAATATCTCAAGAGATAAACATGGCAACTCATAATAATTCCTAGTGAAACAATCTTTATAGTCCTTTAAAGTTTATAAGATTTGGAATACTTAATTAGCAGACAAGGACTTGCTCATAAATTTAAGAGGAGAACCACTGTTAGTACCTAAATTAACTTTGACTAACACTTCGATGTTTGAAGGAGTACCTTCTTCTAATTTATGTAGTGCATATTATCATCCATTATTTGCATCTCATCATCATTATGATAGTATGTATGAAAAATTATATTATAATTATAATGAGATAATTGATGGAACTTTTTACCTTGAAAGACTAAACCTCTTTTCTCTCTATTTAGATACATTCTCCATAACTTATAACACATTCTAGCATGGTCGTTTACCCAAGTTTGACAAAGAACTTCTTTTTCTAGTAATCTTAAAATCAGAGACAAAGCATAATAATAATTTGGAATATCTTTATTCATTAGAATAATATAATTCACATATAGGACATGTTTTGGTAGTTCCCATGGGTACAACATAAAATAAAGTCAATGTTTCCTCACATTCTATTATAGGGTGCATATAGATTGAGTTCAAAATAGATACTTTGACTATGTTAGCATATGAAAGATCACAACAATGATATCATAGGATTTAATTGATCTCTAGTGAAGATTGTAGTGCATTGAATCATAGAATCAAACTTAAACTCATAGTTTAAGACAAAAGTTATTCCACAATTATCTAATAATTTTGTAATCTTGTTTACTTCTTCATCATAATCATTGGAAGAACTGTCATAAGTACTATCTTTCCAAATGAAATAATAGGAAAATATTTTCTTTTGATCTAAAAGGTGTTCATCTTCACTCTTCTCTAAGAAGTCCTTTTCCCTACCTACTTTAATCCATAATAACATAGAAGGTTAGAGAGCTCGCTTATACTCTAGTTCTACTAATGAAGTTTTAGGATGTGAGAGCTTCTTCTAAAGGAGGAAATACTCAACATCATCATACATGTTAATTTCACTTATAGAGAATGGTTGTAGATCACCTGGAATAGAACATTCTTTTCCCCAACTGGTATAATTTATGTATTAGTCTAAATTTTATAATGTAATTACATATTCATGAAGCCAAGGATGTCTTAATAATGCTTAGAAAGATGTATTGGCATTTATCACAAAAAACTTTGATTCAATCTTAAAATCAACAAATTAATGCAACATCAATTTATCTAAGATTTTTTTGATCCTAAGATTTTTTTGTCCCTTTTTTATTGAATTTATGCAACATCAGTTTATCTAAGTATAATTTTCTCATGTAGTAATAGAAGCTCTAAGGTCTGTATTGAACCAACATTGAGTAAAGATCTAAGGTCTATTAAGATTTAAAGAATATTTTTATGGACCATTGTAGTCATATATAAGGATCTATTATGATCAATAGTTTTTAATAATAGATCTTCATCTGTAAAAGTGATGGCTAAAAGTTTATTTGAAGGAAGAATTTTTTTCATGTTTTTCTTGGCGAATTGTGCTTAAATTTTTTTGGATTGAGCAAAGCCTTAATCAAATTTTGAGAGCATCATATATACTTAGTAATGTAAGAAGTTTCATCAAATTGGCCAAAACATTCTTATCCACCTTGGGTTCTACTTTGGGTTTTGCTAATGATATGTTCTCCTAATTCTCTTAAGTTAAATACTCATTAAAAGTTTTACTGATTATGTATTTTTCCTTACCTTTAACTACATGTTTGGAGATGGGGGGACTTTACCACTTCTTAATTAAATGTCATGATATTCTTCTTTAGAAAAATTGGGTGTTGATTCTTCATATAAAAGATCATTCTTAAGTTTTAGTTGAGAATCTCACTATGCTAGAATCAAAATGGGTTCTTCTTCAATTTCATTATTAGTGAAGTACTAAGAAGTTGACTCTTTTATTTTATCATTACCAAGATCAAAGTACACTTGGTAGTTGCAGTTAAATTTTTTAGGAATTTCTCAAGAATTTCAATATTTCTTGACTTATACTAATGCTCCAACCAATCTTCAAATGTAATTCAAATTTTTTTAGTTTGGCCAAGGTGTTGATGATAAAGGAAAGTATAATAAATTATCAATTTTTTAAGTTTTTCTAGTTTTTTAGGTTTAAGAAGTTTCATTCTTGATTGTAGTAATATCATGTATAATTTTTTTCATAGCAATTTTCTTAAAAGGGTATGTCTAATTAAGTTTTTGGTGGAAAGTTGTTGAAAATTTTTTACCGGACAAAAGCATGATTGGTTAATGGAATTAGTTATTATTATTTCTCTTTTACATAAATTCCTTTGAAAGACATTATCATCATTTCTTCATTTCTTTTAGGGGGATGGATAGTTTTCTTTCTTAACATCTCCCAGAAATTGCCTTCTTTCATAATCAAAGATGATGTCTCACCTTGGAAGCTAAGGGTTGTGGAAAAATTTTGGCAAAACCCATAAACATTGAAATCAACTTTATTTTAGTGAATAAATATGACATTGAGAATAACATATTATTTCAAAATAGAGAAATACTATTATACAATGGATTCAGAAACTAAAATAAAATGAAATTTTGGTTTGAATGTACTTAAGTGTGATAGAGAGTAATATGAAATCTCAAGAGGTAGAAATATCTTTTTACTATGGATTTAGATACAATAATAGAAAAATATTTTCAAAGTTTGTCTAGTCTGTGTTCCCAAAATTTCTTTAGTTTAATTTAATTTTATTTAGATTATGGGGGTACAAGTTCTCTATCGGGGTAAGTCCAAATAGTTAATTACATCTTCAGAGTGTGAACTCTTAAGAAAACTCCCATTTATAATAATGGTGGATAATTTTATAATTTTTTCAACATTTAAATTCAAGGATTTGAGTACTTAGAATTTTAAATGGTATTGGCACAATTTAGAAGAGTTTGTTTGAGAGTCAAAAGGAAAAAAAAAGTAGGGAACAAACAATATTGAGAAGCTTAATAGTGCTGCAAACTATCCTATGGTTGTGATTTACATTTTGGGTATTTAAATTTATTTATGTTTTAAGTTGAATATTCTATTAAAAAGATAAAACATATAATTCACTAACACAAGTCTATGAATCAGCCCAAAATTGAGGATTTATGATGTAGTTTGAGAGAAACTATCAATCTTAGAAAACTAATTTAAGAACTATTGCCAAGTAGTTTCTCATACCTAATGATAGTTAATATAGCTTATTTTCAACTTCACCTAAAGCTGAAATTGGCCTAACTTTATGGTACTTACAATCCTTCTTAAAAGGACTATTAGCTAACCTACCATATTATTTTAAAAACCATGATGTTTGGTGAAATATGGGATAAAATAGAATCCAAAGATTAAACCTCCTTTGCACTATCACGCTCAAAAGTTAGGTGACTCTTATTCATGTAATGGAGATAAAACATCCTAACAAATTTAAGGAAACATTATAAACACAATATGGTGACATAGCTTAGGGGTTCCTACTTGATTTTATTTCTCTATCAATTATTTAATTTTAATTTCAATATAAAAATTTTAAATCTAAGCATATTGTGACTCATCCAATCACCAAATTTGTACCACAAGTCATAAATGCAATAATAATGCAGAATAAAATAATCTGTTTCATTCAATGTGTAGGTAAAGTAAACACATCAAATAAATTAAATCTAATAATTACTAATAAATTATAAAATAACATTTGAGACTGATGTGCTGAGCTCTACCTTATACAACCCCAACTACACCTATTGACAAACCTAGACTATGAGTCTTCTTAATTCATATTCAATTCTTTTAGTTTTAAAGGCCACAAGGCTTTACCTTAAGGAAGATCATCCTTATTTCTTTTCTTCCATCTTTAAAATCTCACAGACCAATATAACTTCCTTACACACCAAAAATTATATTTATAAAAATAAAACTTATAACCTCCTTTCTCCAAAATAGAGATTATAAACCAACTTATATTTCAAAATTAAGGAAACAATCGATCAACCATTTATCACAAAATGCTTAGCACTTTTAAATGCCAAACTACTAGTCCTATTGATCATGCATAAAAAAGAATTTTTAGCATTTTAAGTGTCTCATACAAGAAATTCATTAGTTTCATGCATTCATAATAACATCATAGTAGACACCTTTAAGCATGACCACCTACAAAAAATAGTGTTAGTTGAGTCATATTAATGTCTATGATCATCATAGAACTATCCAAACACAAACAGTCCAAAACTATCCTAAATAAAGCATCACATCATAATAGAACACGTTGTAGCATCAATCAGAGAAATTGTCCCTAGCCTAAGGGCCTAAGGGTTTTATCCTATCAAGCAATTATAGTGTGTTATTGGTTATGTTGATGTTTGTCGATAAGGTTTCGCCCTTGTGTTTCAATTTTCTAAATTTTGATTATTATTCAATTTATTCAAAAATGGTTTAAGTTCAAGTGATTGATGATTTAAAAGGTATTATTAAAAAATTTTATATAGGTTTAATTATTTATAGCTATCAAAAATGCATGAAGGTAGGTAAAGTTCATCAGTGAATGAATCCAGTGAAGCAATCACGAAGAGAAAGGCATCACAGTGGATGGAAGAGAAGAAATGCTCTAATGTTCTTCCACTCACCAAAGTGGAAGAGAGATAAAAATCTTCCACACTCTAAAGTGGAAGAAGTTTGAAGTTCTACTAACCAAAGAACGGTAGCGAGAGATCACCGAATCTCTTAGACGATTGGTCACCAAACTCCAACTAAAGAGTTTTCACTACAAATTTCACATAAAAGCTAAAAAAAGTCCTTCATTAGGCTAGAATAAGAATTTAAATAAGTACAATACTCCAAGTGATGCATCCCTTAGAGAGAAAACTACCAAAAACTTTAAAAAAAAATTGAAGTTGTTGTTTTGCAGTGTCGCGACAATATATTCCAATGCCAAGATGCCATATCCTAGCGCCAAGGTGCCAAAAAGATTACGCTGAGTCACTACACCCACACCTAAAAAGTTTAACACATGAACTCACATGTTTTCAACCATAATACTTATACATGATTAAATCGCCCATTACAATATAATACAACACTTGAAACATAAATCCACAACACATAAAGTCTATTAAAAGTCCTTCTGAGTTCAATCTTTGGATTGGGACCTTTTGACATGTTCTTTTCTTCTTTGATATGCTACATCAACTTCATCGAAGAACTCTTCTACATGTTCTTTTCTTCTTTAATATGCTACATGTTCTTTTCTTCTTTGACATGTTCTTTTCTGCCTCAAAGAACTCTTCTACGATATGATTCTAAAGGTCTTCAAGAAGTTTGGGGGTAAAGCTTTGTAATTCTTCCAAAGTCATACATGTATCCTCACTAGGTGGATTTTCTTTTCATCTTACTAAGATTCTCTTGTGGGTACTATCATTTTTGAGTGTCTTAGCTATGAATATCTTCCACCTTAAGGAATATTGACTGAATAGGTACCTACAAATAATTTTTTTTATCTCTTGTAAAAGTATCATCTAACAGATTTGGAGGTTAGGTAACTCCTTTAAGATATTAGAACTTCCACATTAAAACATGGCTAATAAACATGTGAGAGGTCAATTCAAGAATATAGGCATTAATACCAAGTTTTTTAATAATTTTAAATGGCACATGCTCTCACTTGTAACTTTTTATACATTTAGTGAAAGGAAATTTCTCAAGATGGATACAAATCAATACATAATCACCTACTTTATATTCCTTAAAATTTTATCTTTATTCTTTTATTATGCATACTTAGCATTTTGTATTTCTAATTGTTTCTTTATGTCTTCATGAAGACTATAAAAATCACATGCTTATGTAGATACTAAATAAAAAAATGCATGAGTGGATGCAATAGGCATTTTAGGGTTATATCTATAAGTTATTTCAAATAGTTATTTATGGGTTGTTCTAGAAATGAAACTATTGTATACAAATTCAGATGTAGATAATGTTAAATTATTATTTCCTAAATTTTTCCCAACTAAATACCTTAATAGATTTCCTAATATCTTATTAACTACTTTCGTCTATCCAGCTATTTAATGCAAACGAGAATTTTAGTTGTGTTCCCATTAGTTTCTATTGTGTTTCCAAAAAATAGAATATGAATTGGACATCTCTATTGGAAATTATGGTTGATAGAACTCTTTGTAACCATATAAATTTTTTTTGAAGAATAATCTTTCTATGTGAAATACATCATTTGATTTTAAGTAGATATGAAATGTGTCATCTTAGAAAATTGATCTACTACAGCAAAGTTATTATCATGCCCATGAGTATTTCTATGTAAACCTAATGTAGAATCTATGGATAGGTCTTCCTATGTTCTAGAAGGAATAGATAATGATGTGTAACAACCCACCCTTTGTTTAATAGTTTTAGCTCGACAACAAGTGTAACATTGGGCTACAATTTGTTCAACATCCTTTCATAGGGATGGAGATATCTATCTAGAATGATAAAAGAGATATCAAAAGTCAAGGGCTTAGATTCATGTTCTAAGTATATCATATGAAAATCAGGATAAATTTTACAATCTTCCTTTAAAGTTGTAAATCCAAAATTTGAAATTCAAATGATGAAACCATTAGAGATGCTCGTCATAGAGGTTTTGATGGTTAAATTTTTTATCCTAGACTTATGTTTAAGCACAAAGAAAAAACTTAAAGGTATTATATCCACTTAGCATGTCTATGATTTAATTTTTCTAGGAGTTAATGAACTTTAAAGCTTGATGATAAGTATTTAGAGCAAACTCTTTATATAATAGATAATGTCCAATGGTTAAGAGTTTAAATAATTTTATAAAACTCTCTATCATTTGTGAAATATTATTGCTTATCATCATTTAATTTATCACTAAAGAAAGTAATGGGATGGTTTTCTTTACTTAATATTTTACTTATTCTAATATCTGATGTATCGCAATTCACTTCAAAGACATTCTTAAAGTCATGAAGTCTTAAGATTTGTGAGAAGAGTTTAAATTCATTGCATGGCTCTTTCAGCTTCTATGGTCCACATAAATTTATCTTTCTTTAGAACGCCCATAATAGGAGCTATAATAGTATTAAAGTTTCTTATAAACCTAATATAGAAAAATGCTAATCCATAGAAACTTCTAACATTTGTAAAAGATTTCGGAGTTGATCACCCTAAAATAGATTTGATTTTTGATAGGTGCATCAGCAAATATAATAAAACCTAAGAAAATGACTTCACTTTGGCAAAAAAAAAATATTTCTTAAGATTTATTTATAATTTTACTAACCTTATTTTCTCTAAGACCATTCTTAAGTGATGTAGATGTGACTTCTCATCTGAGTTATAGATAAGAATGTCACCGAAATAGACTACAAGGAATTAAATAATAAAAGGTTTCAATATATCGTTCATTAGTCTCATGAATATACTAGTTGTGTTTGAAAAACTAAATGACATGACTAACCATTCATAAAGACCATCGAGAGTTTTGAATGTTGTCTTTCATTCATCACCTAGTCTAATCCTTATCTGATGGTATCCTCTTCTCAAATCAATAAAAGAGAATAATTATGAACCTAAAATAATATCTAACATGTCATCCAATCTAGGTATAGGTAACATATATTTTATTATGATCTTATTTACTACTCTACTATCGATACACATTCTCCAAGTTTCATCTTTCTTAGGAGTTAAAAGATTAGGTATAGCACAAGGACTAAGACTTTCTTTGAAAAAACCTTTCTTGAGGAGTTCATATACTATCATTTTAACTCTACATGCTTAGTTGGATTCATCCTATAATGAGATAAGTTAGGTATTTGTGAACCAGGATTTAGATCTATAACATGTTGTATATCCTCTAATGGTGGTACCTCATTACATAAGTCATTGGGGATTAAATTAATGAATTTAGATTATGGATTATAAATAGAGATTCCTCGAATGTACAAAATAAATAGAGAAGTAGGGTCATTGAATTCTCTAACTAAGCATCTAAACCTCTAAGGTAGTGATTTGAATTCTATGAGATTTGCACATATTACCATGTATATTAGAAGTATTCTCCTTATCGCTAGATTGAAATATCACTTTCAATTGGAGTTTTGCATTCCTCCCTTGATTGGGTTTGATTTATAGTTTAGAAATGAGTTTGTGAGGAGGTGAAAGAAGAATTCTATGTGGGAAGCCTTTTTTACGTTAAGTTTTATGAGGAATAATTTGAATATTTTCTCATCATGTTTGAATATATAAGTATTTTCACACCCATAATAGATTATATTCAAATCATAAAGTCAAGCTCTTCTTAATAAGATATGAGTTATTTCCATTAGATGAACTTTACATCAAATTTCATTTTTTTAGTTACCTATTTTAGTTAAAACAAAACATCTATTAGTGATAGGTAGGGATGTGTGATTTACCTTGCTTTGATTTGATATAAATTATGTTCAAACACTTTTTCCTCACCTCCAAATCTTGGGCTCTAATACCAAAATTGGTGAAGCGATCACAGAGAGAAGGGCAACATAAAGGATGGAAGAGAAGAGATGCCTTAATGTTCTCCCACTCACAAAAGTGGAAGAGAGATTAAGATCTTCCACTTATTGAAGTAGAAGAAGTCTAAAGCTCCACTCACCAAAATAGAATAGTAGCGAGAGATCATTAAATCTCCTAAATGGCTGGGCACCAAGCTCTAACTAAAGAGTTTTCACTCTAAATTTTAAAATAAAGCCAAAAAGTTCTTCAATAAGTTAGAATATGTGTTTAAATAAGTACAATACTTTAAGGGATGTGTCCTTTGGGGAGAAAACTACTAAAATTTTGAAAAAAAAGTTGGAATAGTTGTGTTCACAACACTATGGTAGCACGAACTAGGACCAAGGTGGCAGCTTCTCAGTCCCCAAACACTAAAACATATAGAGTACAACGTTGAAGCACTAGAAAGGCAATGTCAAGGCTTAAAAAGGATTAAATACACCCATTACAACATACTACAATACATGAAACATAAATCCATAATATATAAAATCTACTAAAAGTCCTCATGAGTTCAAGCTATGGTTGGGGATCATGGACATGTCCTCTCCTCCTTTGATGTGCTATATCAGAATCCTACCACCTAAGCATCCTAAGGGTTATGAAATACATACTTCAAAAGAGGAATCAAGAAGCATTTCATAACACATTCTTACTATCCTAAATAAATTCTATGGATTTTATGATTACTTAATTGAGTTTTTAATTATGATTTTATGTCATTATATTTTTCTCAAAAAAAACTACAAAAACTATTTGAAATATTAGCTAAATTTTACAAAAAATTTCATATAATTACAGAAACTCAAATTATGTTTATAATGTATATTTCAAATTATTTTTGAATTAATTTATAAGGTTTATAAATTCTGAATTATTTTTATACTTGAAATTTAAAAAAATAATAAAATAATTCTGAAAATTATGAAAAACTAGCTTTAACTTGGATCACAGGGAAATATCCCATAAAAACTTAAGAAGGATATCCCAATATTATTAAGTTTGTTTATATTTTTTTATCATTTATTGATGCAATTTCTTTTAATTTTGAATTTTAGACTAAATTAATTCATATCTTTCAAAAAAAATTTCTAAGGTTACCATTGATTTCAAGTATTATCCAAAAATGTTTGGATTTAATTTAATTCAATCTAAATTTTATATGATTTATTAAATTATTTTGTATTTTTATTTATAATAATTAAATTAACACTTATTTAATTTTAGTTTTAAATCTATTTAATTTGTTTCCTAAGAAAATTAATTCACAATTTTAAATTTAATTTTAAATTATTTACAAATTTTTAAAATTTTTCATGATTATTTATGTTTTATATTTTTACATGTTTAATTTAATTGATTGTTTCATTATTTAAAATTTAGTGAACATTAATGAGCTTAATAATTTTTGTTAAATCTTCAATATTTGTTGAAAGTGTTGAATATTTTATAAATTCTAAAAAATATATATATATATATATATATATATATATATATATATATATATATATATATATATATATATATATTTATTTATTTTACAAATTCTATGTATTTATTTATTTAATGTATTTTTAATATATTTTTATTTTTTGTTTTGAAAAATAAATAATATTATTTTTAAAGACACTCAAAATAGCTTTTAGATCTTTTGAGTGTTTTTAAAAATAACAATACAACAAAAACAAGCCTTTATCCCAATAAGTGGGGTCGGCTACATGAATCCTTCGTCTCCATTATGTCCTATTATGTGTCAAATTCTCATTTAATTCAAGTATACTAAGGTCATTTTTATACATCTTAACCAAGTCTTTTTAGGTCTACCTCTACCTTTCTTAATATAAGGCAAATATAATGCATCTACTCTCTATGGGTCAGAATGCACTTTATGTGAAAACCATCTAAGCGACTCTCTAATCTTATCTGCCCTGGAGCTACTCCAACTTTTTCCGAACATACTCATTTCATTTTATCTCTAAGAGTAGCCACTCATCCACACAGTATCCTCATCTCTGTAACAGAACTTAGTCTTATGCTTCTTTTTATATTACATTGCACCATAAGTCATTCTTGGGTCTTACCACCATCTTATAAAATTTTCCCTTAAGTTTAAGTGGAACTTTTCTATCACACACAGGATGCCTTACTCCACTTCAACCATCCAACTTGAATTCTACTAATAACATCTCCATCTATTTCACCATCATTTTGAACAATAGAGCATAAATATTCAATCTGCTCACTCTTATTAATGACTTGTTCACCTAATGTCACAACACTACCACTAGAACTTCTATAGCTAAAATTACACTCCATATATTCAATTTTAGATCTACTTAAATAAAACCTTTAGACTCTAATGTTGACCTCCATAATTTGAGTTTTTAATGGACTCCCTCTCTAGTCTTATCAATAAGAAGAATATCATCAGCAAAAAGTATACACCAAGGTACATCTTCCTGTAAATGCCTAGTAAGAACATCCATAACTAAAGCAAAAAAGATAAGGGCTTAAAGCTAATCTTTGATGTAATCCAACTAAAAAAGGAAAATATTTTGTCAATCCTCCTTATATTTGGACACAAGTAACAACTCTAGTATACATATCCTTAATGACTTGAATATAACCAATATTAACTCCTTTCTATTGTAGAACTCTCCAAAGAACTTCTCTTGAAACTTTATCAAAAGCTTTCACTAAATCAATAAACATCATATGTAGATCCTCCTTACTTTCTCTATACTTCTCCATCAAACCTCTTAACAAATGTATAGCATACATAGTAGATCAACCTGGCATGAAACCAAATTGATTGTGAGAAACTTTTGTATCACATCTTAACCTATGCTCAACTTCTCTCTCCCATAATTTTAATGTATGACATATTAACTTAATTCCTCTATAATTTGCACACTCATGTGCATCACATTATTATTAAATATAAAAACCAAAAAACTCTTTCTCCACTCATCCGACATCCTTTTAGTCTTTAAAATAACATTAAAAAGATTTGTAAGCCAAGAAATTCTTTGATCTCCTAAACATTTCCACACTTCAATTGGAATATCATCAGGTCCTACTATTTTTCTAGATTTCATTTTCTTTTAAGCTTCACTAACTTCAGATTTACTAATTTGACAATAAAAATAAAATTCTCTATTTTTGTTTAGGGTATTAAGGCTGCTAAATTCAATCGTACTTTCAGATCATTCATTGAAAAGTTTATCAAAATACCTCATCCACCTATTTTCATTATCCTTCTAAGAAAAGCACTTTATTATTTTCATGATTAATACACCTCACTTGAACTAGTCTTTACGTCTCCTATCTCTTTAGTTGTCTAACTTATACATACATCTTTCACCTTCTTTGGTATGTTATCTATTTATAAATCACAAAAAGCTAAATTTTTTGCATCATATATTGTTTTCTTAGAATCTCCACAAGCCACTTTATATCTTTCCTAATTCTCCAATTTTTTACATCTAAACTAAGTTTTATAACAATACTTCTTATTTCTTATCTTTTCTTCCACACTCTTACTCCACCACCAACTATGTTTTATTAAAAGAAGCTTTTTCTTTTGATTCTCCAAGCATATTTTTAGCAACTTGTTTATTTCACTTGCTACATTTTCCACATAACATTAGCTTCCTTATGAACATCTCAAATTCTAAGCTCTTGTAGCTTGCTCTTAAAAATATTTTTATTTGTGTTCTTTAAGTGTCCCCATCTAATCCTAGGATAATAATTTGATTTATTTTTCCTCTTATAATATTTTATCTTAAAATTTAAAATTAACAATCGATGTTGGGTACTTAAACTTTCACTTGGAATGACCTTATAATCTTTACAATCAAACGATCTATTTTTCTTATCAGAAAATAATCAATCCATGTTTTACTAGATCCTTTTTATAAGTAATAACATGTTCATCTCTTTTCTTAAATAAAGTATTAGGAACTACAAAATCATAAGCTAAGGTAAAATCTAATATAGTCTTATCTTCTTCATTAGTCACTCCTAATCCATAACCACCATGAATACTTTTAAAATCTTCTACCACTCTACCAACATTTCCATTTAAATCTCCTCCAATAAATACTTTTTTCTTCAAGAGGTGTATTTTGTATTAATCCCTCTAATTCATTCCAAAAATTTTATTTTTAGCCTACATCCAAACCTACTTGAGGAGCATAAACACTTATAAGATTGATAATCTTAGTATCAACAATAATCTTTAAAGCTATAATTCTATCTCCACATCTACTAATATTTATAATATTATCCTTCAAACTTTTATCTATAATCACACATACACCAATTCTAGTTTGATGTGAGCTAGAGAAGGGATTTCTCTTGAATTTTTCTCACTAAATGAGTCAAAATTAATGTTCAAGTTATCCTACACTTGGATCCTAGCCTTTCACATTCACTTAACAAAGTTCTAAGGCCTAAAAAGTTTTCTAGGGTTTGAAAAACATACCTCATTCTAGCTCTTGTCAAGTGGGTTTGTCAATTTGAATAGCTTTATTAGGTTGATTCAGCACTCTAGTAAGTAGTTCATTAGTTGCCTCCTCATTAGACATCCTACAAAATAATTCACCATCATCAACTACTAGAGTTTGGTCATTTTCACAGTAAAAAAGCTCAAAGAGAGAGAAGTAGTTCCACTTCGATGAGTAAAGGTTGGAGAAGATTTTCTATAAAAAGGTTCTTTATGAAAGGGAATGAATGACACTTGTGAATTCTTAAAGCATTCTCGTATACAAAACTTGGCTAACCTATCAATTCTCTATGTTACCCTAAAGTTGTTATGATAAGAGTGTTTAGATTATTTCTTTAATTATCCTTGATATATAGAGTTACTAGAATGAGAAGAAATGATTTTGTGAAGGCGGTACGCACAACCAAATTCATTATGGTAAAAATGAACATTTCTAATGCCATTTTTTTTTGTATTTTAATTTCAATTCAGCTTTAAATAGTTTCAACTATCGATATAAGAAATATAAGCTATTTGCATCAGCTAGCATTCAGAATTTTTAGTTTAATTATTCTTAATATGTTTAAATCAACTTTGATTAAGCTTAATATAATTTTAAATTTAGTTCATTCACTTAAGAATTTTCATTATTATTATTTTTTAATAGAATGTTTAATTAAGCTAGGGTGCAAATGAAATCTAATTTGATTGAGTTATAATACTTATAACAACCATTATTCGATTTCATATAAGCTTAGATTCTTTGATTAAATGATGAACCTAAACCTTTAGACAATATTTTAACATGCACAATAAATGTTATATTTGGTTTAATTTAATTAATATTATAATTAATCTAAGTGATCCCTAAAATGAACTTTAAGGTTCCATGATGACTTATGAATTTGTTGGGTTAAATTTACTCAAACTTGGTTTTAATTTAAGTAGCTAACTCAAAATTTTAATTATGCCAATATATTTTGATTATGATCAAACAATTTTCAATTAAGTTTAATACAATAAAGCTTCCAATGATCATTATTGTTTTAATGGCCATTTAAGTGGGTTTTGACTTATTCAAAAGATTCTGAACATCTATTAGATTTGATCTTGAATCAAACAAAACACTTATCATTTTAATAATGTTTAGCAAAATTCATTGTTAGTTAGTTTCAGTTTAAAAGACTCAAATCATAAATGACCATATGGATCAATCATCTATTCAAGTCATGTTTGAATTTGAATTAGATGTTTCATTAAAATTGAATTTCAATTGATTTGGGCTTACTAGGATTTAATTCAACAGCATCTTGAAAGGGTGTAATTGAATTAATGAATCATTTCAATTATTATTTTTGAATAGAAATGAGTTTTAATTTCGATTATTTTAATTTTATTCCAATAATGAGGTCAATAAATGGACCCCCGATATTTATGATGGACTAATAAAGTACACCACAAATATTGGTGTTGACTAAATTAATTTGATTATATATATATATATATATATATATATATATGTATATATACATATTGTTTTGGTTTCCTATTGATTTGTTTTGATTCAATTTAATTTATTTAAATATGGTTCATTTTGATTTTAATTTGAATAAATTTTGATTTTGATTCTAAGTTTAGTTTGATTTAATTTGAGTTTTGATTTTAATTAAATCTTGATTTAAGATGATTTATTTTGACTAAAGCTTAGAAGTTTTATTGAACTTCAAACCTACTAGAGTCAAAGTTAAAGAAAATTGAAAATTTTGATATCATGATGAAGGCTTAGAGTTTCAACTAGACTTCAAACCATCTTAAGCTAAAGTCAAAGATGTTCAATGTTGATTTGATTTAGATTTTCATATTTAGGCAAGAGCATAGAGGTTCTATTATTCTTCGAACCTATTATGGCTAAAGCCAAATGGATTCCAGTTTTGAATGTTGATTTTAATTTTTTCCATAATGAGGATTAAGTCTTAGTTCTATTTGGATGTAATCTAACAAAAAGTGTTAACATAATTTCATGAAATTATATCAATATGACAAAAGTAGTTGACATTATCAACTATTAAATAGGATTATAATGCTCAAGCAAGACATTAACCTTGGAGAAAGAAGAAATCCTGGACAAGTGACAATTGGTTCAAGATGTCCAAAGTGTAAAGTAATGTTGGATGAAAAAGAATGGGACTAAATACAAATGTATACTTAGTACATTATGGTGTACAATCATATTTGATTATTGAACTATAGAATGAAATTCATGTCTATATGACTTAGTCGAGTGAAAACCAACCAATAGTGGTATTAGTCAGCTCCAAATCAAACTTGATCCAAAGCAAACCAAGCTCACAAAATATTATTAAGTATAGTTGCAAGAATGTAACTATACTAGGAGTGGGATGAATCATTGTGTTTATGATCAACCCAAGAAGAATTCTCAATCAAGTAAGTGTGATTGGGAGATATTAGGAGCATTAGTCTAAGTTTGAAAATGAATACACCCAACCCAATGTCTAGTTAAGTTTTAAGAAACTTAACAAACTATATATTGCCAAGGCATTGAATAAGTTATAAAGGAAGAATGAATATGGGATGATGTTAATGATTTCAACTATAGGAGTATTTTAGAAAATAATTAGAATCTGACATGTAGTATAAGGTAATCTTAAGTTGTGTATTCCTCAACAGATTGATTCACTTGACTGAGGTGGACAATCAATGTGCAATGATAATAGTGATAATGGAACTAATTGATATAATTAATTCCATAAAGGGACATAAAGTTGAAACCAAATGGATCAAAGTAAGGAGCTATAGTAATGGTAAGTGTAATAAATGACTATCCTAAATGATTATCCAATAATGCTTGAAAGTGTACAGGTACGCTCAAAAAAATATACCATGAAGTGTTATACTATTTTGGCCTTTAGAAACCCATTGACACCTTAACTTGAAATGGATTAGTTTTAGGATTAATGATTTTTCTTATTGTTGCTATTTTCATAAGCAAAGTTTGACTCTAGGCCCCACAAATAAAAACTAAGGATATATATTTTTGGACAATGAAATGTTCCACAAATGAAAATTTAGAATAATTTTCAACAAGTTGATGGTAAAGAAAGTATTTCAAAACAAATTTGGAAAACAAAATTTCCAATTTTCAATTTATTTCGAGCTTTGAAATTTATTAAAATTTAAACTATTAATAATTTATTTATAAATTTATTTAAGCTTATATAAATTAGTAAATTTGATGACAAATTTTATAATTTTTTTGAGATCGACTTGGAAACTTATAAATTTTTTAAGAATTAAATAATTATTTTTAAATTGCTAAATTATAAGATTTTTATTAAAAATTAGCATAATGCCTCAAATTAATCTAGAAAATTATGAAAATTTTCTTGAAGATGTGACTTAGTGTTTTAAACATTCTCTTAAATTTACAAACTTTGATATTTATATTTGTGTTTATATTATTTTTAAATACTAATTATTTACTTTTAAAAAATTATAAATTTTTTATCATAGCTTATATTATTCTCCAATTTGAATGGGATGTTTCTAATCTTAATTAAATCTTAAACAAAAAGTTTGAGAATTGTTTTAGATCAAATAATAATTAAATTAAATTAAATATAGAACAAATTAATTTTAAAAATTATAAATATTTATAATAATTAAGTTTTGATATTTTTCTAAATTCTACATACATTATTACATTTATGCCAAAAAACTCTAGTCAATTGGCTTAGTGGATTGTGTTAACATTTTTAGCTAAACTCAAAATCCTTCTTAAGCAATCAACAAAAATAAAATTATTTGTCCCATTAGATTAGCTAGTAAGTGTTAGGGGGAACCCATGTAGGAGAGTTTCTTGCTAAATCTTTCCTACAACTTAGGTTTTACTCTAGCTAACCCTAGGATAGACTTTTTTTTCATTATTTGGGTGTAGTCTTTCTCGGGTGGATATAAGTGTTGCATCTAAGAAATTAAATCTGCCTCAATAATGTAATTGCTCTTAAAATTGATTATGAGATTTCGAGATTTGTCTTAGCCAACCTTTAAAATATTTTGGAGATTTGACCTAAGGTTGAGTTAAAAGAATCCATCTACCTTCACCTCATACCCAGACCCATAAGAAGGTGCATATTTCTATCAACCCTATAATTCTTGATATCAATTTTATTTCTAAAATACTCCTATTCATTAAACTCATAATCATATATCTAAGTTTATAATAACTTAGTCCTAAGTCAAACCTAGGGCAAACTTATGTCAATTTTAGGTCTATTATTTGTTGATTTTGATAATCCCATTCAATGATCATCAAACTTTCCAAGAATCCCATTTATAGTCAATTGGACACTTTAAGATTCATTGGTGGGTTCAATTCCATCAAGTTAAACTAATTCTCCTTCTTTGACCAAATTTGACCAAGTTGGGCAAATACTATCCAAATGAACCTAAACATTAAATTGATTGGCCCAAATAAAATCAAATCATTCCTCTTAATACTTCATATAATCTTCATAACTTACTTGGTCCAATCAACTATTGGTTCAACCCCAAGGATTTTGAAAATGACTTTGACCCATTAAAACATATATATGACTTCTGGTTTCAATTAGATCTTCATAATTTTTATAATAAATTAAACCATTGGGAATCATTATAGCCAAAAAAGTTTTGAATAATTCTCTAGTTGAATTTAAATTGATTTGATTACTTTACACGGGTCAATGTGCCCATTTTAAACTCAAATGAGCATGCCTTCACTTTCAAATTAAAATTGAATAATCAAATAACCAAATATCTACATCAAATTTAGCATGGAATTAAACTAGAGTGTCCTCTCCACTTTCTTAGTTCACATCAAACTAAATTGATCAACTTTGGTTGGTCAAATCAAAGAGTCAAACTAATAACTTCTAATGAGCCACTTTGACCTATTATAGAAAATTCTCTGAAGTTCTCTAGGAGATTTCCTTCAAACCTAGTTAATAGTAAATTCACTTTGTTTCCCTTAATCCAATGGGTTTAGAACCATTTTACATTATGTCTAAGAGGTTAATGAGTCACAAAGCAACCCATAGGCTAGTTAGAAGGGGTCACATGCTTCTATATTGGCAAATGGCTCTTTGATTAGTTAGAATCCAAGTTCATCCTCTTATTAAACTCCCCCATACCATCTTAGCTGGAACCAATAATCAACCAATAATAACTAAGCTCAATAATGGGTTAAGCTTGGGTTTACTATGGTCTATAAAAAAGTTGGCAAGTATTCCTTAGCTCCTACAGGCAAAATGGAATCCGCACCACACTGAACCATCCAATCAATCTTGAGACTAAGCTCATGGCTACACATCACTAGACTTTGGTCCAACCACCAATTGAAAGGCAAGCAACCTAATCAAACATAATGGCAAGTTTATCTCAATCAATTTTGGATCAAGTCAAGCTGTACAAGTTGTAATTTAATATCTTCTCCTTAATATATTCTCAAGGGCGGACACCCGAGCACACTATGTCATGTCATGCCTCGATGAGCCATGGGATTGTTTGCTCCTATCCCATTCTTACTTTCTCATGAACCAATTTGCTTGAATAACCCTAAAAAGAAAGAATTTTGCATGGCAAATCCTCAAGTCATGTTGACCTAAGCCCAACTTGAGCACTGTAGTTGTGGCATGTCTTGAGGTTGAAGATAATTCCTAAACTATTGGATCTAATAAAATTAAATCCAATGATCTAAGAAAAGTCAGACTAGCCACCATACATCTAAATTTCAAAATATGGAACTTTTCTTTTGAATTTTGTAGATAACCATCTAATATACATCATGGCTTCAAATTTTATGGTAGACACTTTATAAGATATAAAACTTAGGAAAAAATTAACTCTAAATAACTAATTAAATTATAATTTTAAAATTTTAATTATGTTTTATTTTAACACTTTAAAACATTTGGACATATCCAAAAAATTGTTAAACTTAGACATAACGTGTAGGACAACATTATAAACATCTTGTGAAAATGTTAATTTAATTAGAAGTAAAATAAAAAAAATATTATGAATTTTTTAATTTATAATTTCACTATTTAAAAATCATAAAAATTAAAATATTTAATAGAAAATTATGAAAAATTAGGGTAATGTTTAAAGCAATAATTCGAGCTTGTAAAAATATTTTCATAATTTTCTAAGTTAAAATATATAGGTTGTCTTATTTTATTTGTGTCAAAACATGCATCAAAATATTATATATATATATATATATATATATATATATATATATATATATATATATATATATATATATATATATATATATATATATATATATATATATATTATGAATAAATCAAAGAAATTTTAAAATTATTACCTAAAATTTTTCAAAAATTCATAATTTTTTGACATAAAATAAATTAATTATGAATTTATAAATTAAATAAACTATTTTAAAAAAAAAAACACAAAACAAAAATATATATTAAAGAAAATTATTGAAGACCTAACAAAATGTTTATGATACTAATCTAAGACTTCAATGAGATTTTCTTTTTTTTTCTAAATTAAAATAATTTTTATGAACTTCTAAATTTATTTAAATAGTATTAAAATAAAAAAAGCTAAAAATAGTACTCTAAATATTTAGATTGATAATTTAAACATTCTATAAAAAGTTCAAAAAATTTATGAATCTTTGAATAGTGAAAATTAGCCATTTATTGAATTGAATAAATAATGGATAATTACTAAATTTAAGAAATCATAAAAATTTTGAAATGATAACCTATACTTACTGTAAAATAATAATAATAATGTCCTTAAAATTAATGTGACAATTAAATTGGTTAATTTTATTTCATAAATAAATAATTTAATAAATAATTAATAATTATGAAAATCACTAAAATTTATAAAATAATATATATAATTTCAAAAAAAATTAAATAAATCTTTTAAAAATTCTAATAAAATAAAGAATAAAGTTATAAATAAAAGTAATTAATACTCTTGGATAATTGACAAATCAAATAAAATCAAGTATAAAATAATTAAATTATAAATCAAATAAAATTAAATAAACTCTAGATTACCTAAATATTAAGACCTTAAATAATTAAAAACCAATCAACATAAAAAAAATTCTTAAGATGAAACAACCCATGTTTATGGGTGATTATCAAGTGGGGCCCTAAAGTTAAACATTATCATTGAACATGATTTAACTCTAAATTTCAGATTTAAAACCATAACCAATTACATGACTTCAATTCAAAAGTATCACAAATAATTCAGGGTCAAAATCTTAGTATACCTGTGTATGTTACAACTCCTTGTACATGCATTTGCATTAGACTAAGCATTTATCATATGCACGCACTGATATAGATATTTGGGTTTGATTAATTTGATCTTAACTTGCTCTCTTCATAGGATTCATTTCCCCAATTTAAGTGCACATACGATGCTCACCTCTCTAAGGTAAATTAACCTGTTAAGGAAACAAATAAACTTGGATTACCCTACATAGTCTTCTTAGGTTTGATTAATATCTAAACTAACCTAATAGACATTTACATCATAGCATATTCTATCTTTTCAACTTATCAACCTTCATTTACTGAGTTTTATCACATTTATTTATTTTTTGGATTAAATGTTATCTTCTCATACACAAGACGCATGTTGAGTTGATATCCTTGATATTCCCCTCACTCATGTTTGTATGATTTTGGAATCTTCTTAAGATAGTTATGCCCACTATGATCAAATCTTTTCAAGTATGGTTTCCTTTCTGTAAACTTTATTAGATTTACTTGATAAACTTTATCATCATCATCTTGGATTAGGTTTAATTATGACTATGATGTAGAACATCATAAGAGAAAAAGACATGTTACATGGTTCCAATCCAAAAGCCAAAGCATATGAGACGATGATATGTTTTATGTGTGGTTGCATTTTATATTTGTGTCTCATGCACTGTATTACGTGATAGATGATGTATTCTATCATGTTTAAGTATTATGAGAGTTGCATTTAAGATCATTAAGTATTTAAGTTTTAGAATTGTGTATCAATAATATGGCACTTAAGCACTATCCTTCTGGCACTATGATGCTATAAATGATCTCTTATGTAGTGTCAGGAGAAGCTAGAGCCTAGGCATTAGCCTGTGGTGCCTAGGCTCCACAAAATGATGGGTTTTGAGTTGTGATAGTTTTTTAGTAGTTTTATTTCGAAGGGACACATCTCTTGGTGTATTATAGCTTATATAAATATTTATTTTGGTGTAATGGAGGACTTTTGGATTGTTTTTGTATAAGAAATTGGAGTGAAAACACTCAGGTTAGAGCTTAGTAGCTGACCATCTATAAGATTTGGTGATCTCTCATCGCAATTCTACTTTAATGAGTAGAACTTCTCACATATCTTCCACTTTGGTGAGTGCAAGATCCAATCATTCCTCTTTCAAATGTGACTCATCATGTTTACAACATTTTGTTATTAGAGCTCAAGGGTTGGAGGCATGGATAAAGTGCTTGTAAGTGTTCTATATTGAATCTAAGCTTAGTTCTGTATTTTAGATTTTGTGCAATTTTGTTTTATAGATTTTAGTGATTTCACTTGGTAAAATCATGCTAGACTTATGTGATAGGCAATTCTGCGAGCATTTATCTTACTACCAATTACTTGTCTCTATTTAAGAAGCATAGCCTTTCCCTACTTAAACCCTATTTATAAACCATGATATGTGAGTAACACTTGAGCATGAGAGAGTTTATAAAAAATATCCAAACCTAAGATATGAACCTTGCATAAAAATCAAACTCATATTCTTAAAGACTTTGTAATTTTCTCTTTTATGTGTTTACTTAATGCTTTGTAGCATCTAAAGTTAATTATATTTATCAAATGCTAAATCATTTTAAAAATTTTACATTCATTATGACAAAATTAGTTTATATAACACATATTTAAAATTTTATTTGGAGTGACATACTTGCATTTCTTTGCTCAAATTATGCCACTTAAATTGGTAAAGAGTCTTCTCATGAACCTAGTCACACAAGTTCAAACATTAAGTACTAGGATTCAAATCCCACTGACTATCCCACGTATGGATGACTTAGAACCCCTAAGAGAGGAAAATATTAAACTTCCTAGAGATGACTATTCTACGAGAAGGCCAAACATGAGAAACATTCATAGGAAAAACCATCTTAGGGTCCATAAACCCTTCATAAACAAACAAAATAAGTTAAGATAAAAGCCTAAGTGTATGATGGTGTTCATGACCCAAATAACTTTTTGGATTGGCTTGCCTAGATGGATGATTTCTTTGATTGATACCATATAGATGACTATTAGAGGACCACGTTTATAAAAATGAAGCTGGTTGGTCATACCAAAAATTTGTTAGAATTATATTTTAGCTAAGAAGGAGAGGTTTAGTAGAAATCTTATGATATGCATTGAAATGAAAGAGATGTTAAAGGCTAATATATTATCCTATAAATAATGATAAGAAGCTCCATGAACAATTAATGATTCTTAAACTAGGAGCATGGGAGTCATGGAATACATAATACATTTGAGGACTTAATAGCAAGGACTCACTATACTAATCAAGGATGATAGTTAGCTAATAAGTTTGTCATTGGCCTAAGAGAAGATATAAGAAATGAGGTTGAGCTTCATAATCCTCAAACCTTAGGAGATGTCTTTCACTATGCTTTATTCCTAGAGAAGTATAAGAAAGTTGCATCCACATCTAAGCTCAAATGGCATCTAAATACACATCCGCATCTCAACCTCAAAGGTCTAGTGTTTGACCTAACCCTTCCATTCTTAGTAACTAATATCATATAATATTTGTTAAATCTACTTCTAAAAATATGAGAGAGATAGTTTGCATTAAATACCCTAAGAAGGTAGTGTAAATCCAAAGTCATGTTTTTAGATGAATTAGAAGATTTAGAAGAAAGGGTCGATATAGACAAGATATATGATAATATACACCTATCAGATTAAGAAGTAGACATTGTTAGAGATAATTCAATGTCAGATATGAGGTATATGATTGTTTCTATGGAAGAAGAGGATTGGAGGAGGAGAAATATTTTTTTCAATGTATATCTTATGTAAAAAATAGAAGATGTAAAGTTGTAATAAATGGAGGTAGTGCTATGAATATTATATCAACCCATGCTATCACTAAAGCAAAACCTTACAACTAACCTCATTTAGAATCATTTCATGTCAATTGGGTTAATCACGCATACCTACCTATCACAAATAGATGCCTTATTCCTATTAAGATAGGTAGCTATGTGGACCAAATCTAGTGTGATGTTCTTCCGATGAAAATCATATATATTATTAGATTGACATTTGCTTTATGATTTAAATGTAATTCATTATGGTCATAAAAACACTAACATATTCAAGTACAATGAAAGTCCATTAAGTTGTTTCTCATTAAACCCACTAAAAATAGGCTAATTACACCCCACATAGAATTCTTCCTACACCTCCACATAAACCCAACTCTAGACTACAACCCAAACCCAATCAAAATAAAATTGTGAAAATCTAATTGATTGTCATATCACCATCTAGTAATCAGAAGGATACTTCAAATTCACATTTTTAATATATGTTAATCTTCTAGAATTCAAACCACAACCTTATGGTTTAGACACTTTGTTAGAGAACTCACTGGTCCTACTTTTCTATTTATATTAAACCTTTGTGAAGTTTCATTTATACTAAGGAACACCACAGACCTACTATGGTCTTAGATCTATTGTCTAAATTTACTAATATGACTTTTGATAATTTATCAATTGAGTTATCACCATTAAGGGAAATACAACATGTTGTAGACTTGATCCCAAGATCACAAATACCTAATTTTTCATATTATAGAATAAATCCAATTGAACATAGAAAATTAAAGTGACAAATAGATGAACTCTTAAAGAAGAATTTAATTTAAGAAAGTCATAATTATTTTGCAATACTAGCTCTTATAAACTCTATGAAAGATGAAACAGGAAGAATATGCGTTGATAATAGAGCAGTAAATAAGGTCATGATTAAATATAAGTTTATCATATCTATATTGAATAACATGTAAGAACTTATTTCTGGCTCATCTTTGTTCTCTAAGATTGATTTGAAAAGTTGATATCATTATATAAAGATTAAATCAGGTGATAAATGGAAGACAACTTTCAAAACTTTTAATGGTCTTTATGAATGGTTAGTTATACTATTAAAACTTTCAAATACACCTAATATGTTCATGAGATTGATAAATACTATCCTAAAATCTTTTATTAGTTATTTCCTTGTATTCTATTTTGATGATATCCTTATCTATAGCCCTGATGAGAATCACACATCACTTAAGGATGGTTTTGGAAATGTTAAGAGCGACAAAATTATATGTCAATCTTAAGAATTGCTTCTTTTGTCAACCTAAAATTATCTTCTTATGATTCATCATATATGTTAATGGACTAAAAGTAGTTCTCATAAAAATCAAAGCTATTTTAGAGTAGCTTACTCCAAAATATTTTATGGATGTTAGAAGCTTTTATGAATTAGCCACCTTTTATAGGAGGTTTATTAGAGACTTTAACATCATTATAGCTCATATCACTGACATCTTAAAGAAAGATAAATTTTGTTGACCTATAGATGCTAAAAAGGCCATGAGAAAATCAAATTCCTTATGACCTCTTCACCCATGTCAAAATTTCCTAATTTTGGTAAAATATTTGAAGTGATTTGTGATGCTTTAAGTGTTAGAACTGGTGAAATATAACGTCAAGAAAGCCACCATGTTGCTTTCTTCAATGAGAAGTTGAATGATGCTAAGTAAAAATACTCTAGATGTGATCAAGAATTTTATGTAATCATTCAAACTCTTAAGCACTATAGGCATTATCTATTGGACAAAGAGTTTATTATGACCATGGATCATCAAGCTATAAAATTCATCAACTCTCAAAAGAAATTGAATCATAAACACGCTAAGTGGATTGAATATCTTCAAGAATTTTTCTTCATACTTAAACACAAGCATGGAGTAGAAAATAAGCCAACAAATGCTTTATTTATGGTACATATTGTCATTTCATCTTTAAATTTTCAAATCCCTATATTTAATACTTTAAAAGAATCTCATAATGGTTGGCCTGATTTTCATTTAATTTATCTAGAACATGAGCCCAAGCCCTTGAATTTTATAGTTCCTTTGTTATCATTAATGTATACAAAGGCAATATATTATGTATTCTTAGAACATCCATGAGAGACTTTCTTATATCTGAGCTCCATTTATGTGGTATAGCTGGACATTTGGTAAATAAAAAATGCAAGATTTTATTGAACAAAGATTTTACTGGACGTCTCTATGAAGGGATGATGAATGTATTGTAGCCTAGTGTTACACTTGTCATCAAGCTAAAATTATTAAGTAAAAGGTAGGTAATTACACATTGTTAGCTATTTCTTCTCAACCAGGGAAGACCTATCAATGGACTTCATGCTAAGTTTGGCTAGAACACCTCATGAACATGATAGTAATTTCATACTTATGAATAAATTTTCTAAAATGGTACATTTCTTACCTTACTCAAAATAAAATGATGCATCTTATATAATAAGGTTATTCTTTAGAGAAATTATGAGACTACATGGGGTTTCATCTAATATAGTTTCTGAGAGAGATGTTAAATTTGTATTTTATTTTTAGATAATTCTATAAAAAATAATGGGAACATAATTGAAGTTCTCCTTCACATTTCATCCACAGACTAATGAACAAACAGAAGTTATTAATAGGATCTTAGAGAACTTATTAAGATGTTTAGTTGGGAAGAATATAAGAAATTGGGATTTAATTTTACTTACATTTAAATTTGCTTACAATAATATTATTTCTAAGTCAACCCATAAATCACCTTTTAAGATAATTTATTGATATATTTCTAAGATGCTTATTAACCTAACTAGCACACCTACTCATGCATTTTTATGATTTAGCATATACATTTAAATGTGATTTTCATAGCCTTTATGAAGATATAAAAAATAATTGAAAATAGAAAATGCTAAATGTATGAACAAAAGATCAAAAATAAAATTTTTAAGAAATATGAGATATGTGATTATGTATTAGTACAAATACATCCTAAGAGATTTCCTGCCACCAAATATAAAATGTTACAAGTGAGTGCTTGTGAACCATTTAAAATTATTAGGAAACTTAGTACTAATGCCTATGTTCTCGAATTATCCCTTCACATATTTATTAGTCATATTTTTTATATAGAAGATCTAATATCTTTTAAAAGAGTTACACAATCTCCAAATATGTAGAATGGTATTTTTTGTAAGAGATGAAAATCATTTGCAGGAACCATCCGATCAACATTCGTTGAAGTTGAGAACGTCATCACAACTGAAGCACCATCAATGATAACACTATTCAGAGGTTCATAATTAGGTGGAAAGACAAACCCTCAAGTGAGGATATTTGGGTGACTTTAGATGAGGTGAAAAGCCTTGCCCTGAAGCTTTTGGAAGACCTTCAGAAGCCAAACTCTTTAGAGAAGAGTTCTTTGAATTCAGAGGAAATTGATGTAGAACATCAAGGGAGAAAAATGACTTGTTAAAAGGTTCCATTCCAAAAGCCAAAGCTCATGAGACTTTTGTTGTGTTTTATATATTGTGGTATTTTATATTTGTGTCCCATATATTGTATGATGTGGTAGATAATATATTTAATCTTGTTTAAGTATTGTATGAGAGTTTTGATTGAGATTATTAAGTGTTTAAGTGTTAGAAGTGCATCAGCAATATGATGCCTAAGCGTTATCCTTTTGGCACTGTAATGGTATAGATGATCCCTTATGCAGTGTTTAGATAGAGGTCAACCCTTAGCCACTATGAGATGACATGTTCCAAGTTGTGATAGTTTTTCAATGGTTTTTCCAAAAGGACACATCCCTTGAAGTATTATAACTTATATAAATGTTTATTCTAGTTTAATGGAGGACTTTTAGAATATTTGTGTGAAGAATTAGATTGAAAACACTCAGGTTAGACTATGGTGGCTAATCATCCAGGAGATTTAGTGATCTCTCATTGTAGTTCTACTTTGATGAGAAGAACTTCTCACAACTCCTTTACTTTTATGAGTGGAAGATCCATAGCACTCTTTCCTTCCTCTGCTATGACTCATCCATCCTCACCAGACTGACCAACCACTATTGGTGTTTCTTTACCTTACTTGGTCATACACATATAACCAAGATATTCACTAGTTTAGTCAGCCATAAGATTAAACAACATCAAGACTTAAGTATACACATGTATTTAATCATCTTCCTTTTCCTTTAAATGGATGATCCGCATTCTTTTTTTTTATTTGCACCCTAAACATTATAATCTTTATATTACTTTCTTTGAAATTTTTGTTACTAAAGCTTAGCTTGAAAATCAAGTTTTCATCTTGTGGTTGTTCATGTCAACTATTTTTTATATTAATACATATGCATGATAGTTATAACTTTAGGTTAGATTATAATCTATTAGAACCTAGACTTGACCTAAGTTATGATTAAGTAATTTTATTATTAAATAAAATTTATCTAAAATTATTTATGCATAATTAAATTTTTATATAACCAATTGATGGCCCTTGAATAGGTTATAGTCTATCACTTTAACTCGGATAAAATACACACAAAGTGATAAGCCTTAAGATGATTGAGTTACTTGCTTGACTTAACCTAGTATGTCAAAGTCATATAAGATTATCTTTAAGAATACACCAACTCCCACACACTTACATGTTATGATAGTTCACAACCATATAAGCTAGTTTAAAGAGGTTAATTATAGTTAGGTCTCTTTGCTTATGCTAACTTTTGGCTATTTAAAACAAGGTTGTGAGAGTATGGCTAGAGTTCTTTTACTTGTGTTGTGTGCCTCTTTGTTGATGAATTGTTATTATATTAGAACTATATTTTCTACACATGTTAGATGTAAATCCAATGCTTTTATTATATTTTAGAAAGGGTCATGCATCAAAATAATAAATTTTTGATGTTTACACTATGATGTGAATTTTTGTTTTACTTTTGTTACGCTGTGATGGTTCCATTTAGCTAAGGGATTTCTTTATTATAGCTCTTTTTTGGCTTCTTTGATGCAAAAATAAAATATAAACTAATTTATGTACCCAAATGTCCAAAGACATCATACCCTAAAGGATAAATATTTACTCTAAATTAGAAGAAGGATCAAAAGTAGGGAAATTTAATTTATATTTTATCTATCTAATTTGTCCAAATTTATATTTATGGGTACAGCTCAACTACATTTTAAACTTTTCTTTTATATAAGTATGTATAAATACGATGCCCTCCTACATCGGTATGTTAACATTATGCTTTCATAGCATCATAGCATAATTATTTCTTTAATTTCCTCGTTGTATTCTACGATAGGTTCTTAAGATTAAAATTTATATTTTATATCAATTTCAATAAAATTTAAACTAACTCTTTGAAATGATTAGGAAAAAACTTTTAAATATTAAAATCAAGGCTCTCTCTGGCCAAATTTTTTTGAAATAAATCTTTTTAGGTATGTTGTATCTTTAAAGAGAGAAATACGGCTGAGCCTTCCTAGCTTTAGCCACTAGCACCCATCATAACATGGCCTTAACTTATGGGATTGATAGCTTAAGATGATTGATCCACAAGTTCCAGACTTATCCTATTTATACCTTTTTTTAATCTTCTTATTTTACCAATAGTCTTATAAACCCAACATTAGGGTCTTCTATTATTCAGTAGTGATTATCACATAGACACTTCGTATATTGAACCATCATCTTGTTGGTTATGATAATTCACCCTTTGCCGTACAGACTAACATTCAACATATGGGATGACTTATTATAGTAATTTTGATTAAATTGTAACCCTTTTCTTTAAAAAAAACTTAAATTAAATCTTACACCTTTATTAATCAAGAGTTCCTTACTAAAATGTTAGTAAGTATAATCAACTAGGGTATATACATCTTCCTAAAAGAATAAGTAACCTACAATCTTTTTCTTCATTAACTTTATGGAATAATTATAAACAGATGTTTTACAAGTTTGAATAAGAGATAGAATCTAATTTAGATTTTGTCTTTTATCTCTTTCTTCTAAAATATCTTATTCATAAATTATATTACTTAGTAAATACACTTACACCACCAGCAGATCGCTCAAGGCAAAAATAAAAAGAAAACAATCTAATTTAGATTTTGTCTTTTATCTCTTTCTTCTAAAATATCTTATTCATAAATTATATTACTTAGTAAATACACTTACACCACCAGCAGATTGCTCAAGGCAAAAATAAAAAGAAAACAATCTAAAATTTCAAGGGATGAACTTGTTCATGGTCTAGCTTGATATGAATCATTGGGTTCTATTTAAAATAAATCTAATTATATAACTATCATATTCTACTTCTCATCAAACTGCATTGGGAGAATTAGACTTGGTTTGAGTCGATGCGATCAAAGCCTAACCATAGTGAAATTCTCCTCCTCAAACTATCATAAATGAAATGGCTCACAAAGAAGCTTGAGGGAGGTCCAAGAAATCTAATGCATAGCTCATTAAGCCATGCCATTTCCTAAAAAAGTGAGGCAATCAAGCTTGAAACTAAGGTAAGAGGATAGTTTGAGGAGGGAGACAAGATTTAGGCATGAGTGGCCTAGTTTGGTTGATATGATTGTTTAGTGTTTGTAAACTTAAAAAATTTAATAAAATTCTCCAAAATTTTAGTCAAAATGTTTTTGTTAATATCAAAGTGTTAATTTTTTGTTTAATCCCTCTATTTTACTAAGTTTTAGCAACCCTAAGTTCCATTCTAAGCATCAACAAATTAGATTTTGTAGTTACTAGTCCTAGGTGAAACTCAAAAAAAAAAAAACTATACCCTATAAAAATTTATAAAACTTTACAAATCATAAGTAGGCATATGTATCTACATTTTGGCATTAATTTCCTATGATATGAGGTTCTAAAGAAGGATTTCTATTTATTGGAAGTTAGGGTTCAATCACTTGGGGTTGGTCAACCATATTCACTTATGTAACTTGAACACCACTCCAAACTAACCATTATCATCCCTTTATCACTTTCCTAGTCATCTAAGGAGATTCCCATGCACCAATTTGGTCACCACAAGGGACCCACCATAGCCAACATTAGTATGCAACCAAATTATAACATATCACAAACCTAATATAAATTTGCCTACCAAATAATGAAATATATGTTTGATTACTACTAAATGCGATTCTTTTGAATTTGCCTAAAAATTGGGCATACAAACATACAAACATAATATTAGGCCTACTAACAAAAGTTATAAGACTGGACATAACATATTCCTATAAAGCTTATTAATTGATTTAGCTAATCCATTTAAATCAAATTTTGTAAATGGGCTTATGTGATCATATTTAATTTGAATATCTTCACACCAAATATTTTAATTAATCCATTTGTATACTTAATTTGACAAATGAAGGTGTCATTTTCTTATTAGTTTACATGAAGACCTAAGAAAAATTGAGCTCTCACATCATACTTATTTTAAATTCTTTAGAAATAAAAGGTGAAAAGTCTTGATATAAATATTTATTTGTATTTCTAAATAATATGTTATCTATATTCACTTTTAAAATAATCAAAATTTTTCTAAGTTCTTAAGAAATAATGTGGTATCTACTCTACCCTATCAAAACCTATGTTCATGTTCAAATGAATACTTTTTTTAAAGAAAAAATTTCATTTCAAAGAAAGTTTGGGGTACAAAAAAAAAAGTTAAACCGGACAAAACACTTCACAAAAGATTTCCCCTTATATAAGGGATATCTATATAATCACTATGAAGTGGTTGATGTAATTTACTTCAAGCAATAGTGCAGAAATGAATTTCTCAATTTGCACACCGTAGATAAAAAAAATCTAATGGCTAATTTCTTGCTCTTTATACACGATTCCATTTCATCATTTTTGTTGTGTATAGTATACCATTTGATTTACAATGTTGATCATATACCAGGGTACCTTATCCTTCTTGTGTAAAATTCCTATTTGCAAAGAAAAATCAGATTATACACATATATATTCCATTCTACAAAAGTCAACAAGTTTGGGTCCATTTAAGAGAGCTATGGCTTCAGAATGTAAAGCATAATTAGCAACACATGCAAAATTACTTAACCTATCATATAAGTCTTCTTTTTTTATAAACATGATCAAGATAATTTAAGCTCTCAAAATTGAAGGGTTGCTCTAAAAAAATTCTTATTAAAAAAATCACATTCAAGAATGCACACTCGGCCTCCATAAAAAAAAAGTTTAATATCTATATAACAAACAAAAGCAAGGGGTAATCTAATGGCCTTTAGTCTTATTATAGATATAAATGACTCCTCAAAATCTATATCTTCAACATAATAACCCTGTGTAACATATCTAGTCATATTTCTAATAATACAATTTGAGTAATCTAACTTATTCTTATGGATCATTTTGTTCCAATGACATTTTATGTGGTTCAACCGAACCCAAAAACCAACTTACAATCATGCCTAACAACCTAAGCTAGTAATCCACTAAATCTCACAATATTATAATAATCTCTTATAATTTTCTTCACCGAGAATGTGTTGGCTTAAATTTTTAGCATATGATCTACTTTTTAATTTTTTAGCTATCTTTACCATGTAATTTATGATGTATTATTTTAGTTGCATTAGTTACTTCTTGCATGTTTTGTTCTATAAGTTTGTGTTTTGTGGATTTCAAGTTGATGAGATATTTCCTTTGAAACTTTTATTCCAACATTTTTAGAGTCATGTATTATCTACAATTCAAAATTTGTGTAAAAGAATGAATTATTAACTCAATCAAATATTCTAAAATTTGTCTATGATGATGCACTTATCTATTAAAGTATGAATTTTTGTGTGTAAATAGCATCTCTTTCTTTATTCTATTTTTTTAGATTTTGTAACAAATTAATTTGTACATATGGATGTAAATTATTATATGAATTTTAAATGAATAAAGTCAAAGTAAGGAAGTATCAAAAAATTCCCAAAAGTAGGGAAATATCAAATTTAAAAAAAAAATCCCCAAAGTAGGGAAGTATCAAGAAAATAAGCCATGCTTCTCCAATTTGACATTAAGTGACATCTCATAGCAATTGTCTATCTGCTTGAATTATGCAATAGCATCTATATTCATCCAAATGAATTTAGGCAATACTTTATCTTAGTTACAAACATATATAAATAATTTAGTAAATTTACTTATGTCATTTACATAAGTTATGAAGTATCAATAAACATAAGTGTTGTAAATAAACAAATAAAAATTATAGGTAAGTAGAAAATAGATAATGATGCATATCATATTATTTTTGATTAAGCATTCTAAATTTACTTATTTTATAAAAATGTGTGCTAAGAATATTTTAAGAGAATCGCTTAACTACAAATTCATAAAATACCACTAGTGTTTGATTTACTCTTTTTTTTCTTCAATCCATTTTGATGTGTCAATTAAGGGAGAGGATTGGTATTTTTTGGTTTATACTTTTCTTTTTTACATCTTTTAATCTTTTGCTCGTTTCTTTTGCATCATTTGCATACTTTTATACTTTTTGAATCTTCACATAGTTTTTTTAGAGAAGTTTTTTAAGCATAAATTGAGGGAAAGTTATTTTATTATTCTTTCATATATTAAACTCACAAAATTCTACCAAAAATATTTTTCCATCCTCAAAAAGGGAAAGATTGTTAATCCCATGAGCCTTCACATAACATTTTAAGTTTTGATGATCACAAATATTTCTTGTTGAATAGTTATTATTATCGATTAGTTGTATGTGCAGGTTGTGTTAAGCTTTATAATGTAGGACTTATAATTATGCATCCTAATCAAGGCTTATTATGAGAGAATGAATAAAAGTTGAGTTTCAAAAGTTTGATCAAGAAAGAGCCCAGGAAGATTGCAAATGAGGAATAATCGATGCTAGAAACTCAAGTCAATTCAAATATTGTGTTGTCATGTTTGATATTTTTATTTTGTCTTCAAGTATTTGGCTTATGAATGATGGAAAACAACCACACACACACACTTGAGAGAATATAAAATAAATATTTAAAATTAATTTTTTAAAGAAATCCTGCTATGCAATATTGATCATACTATATGATTGACCATTTTTGTTACTTTATTTAGTTGCCATAATTAAGTCGATTAACTCTTAAAATTTTTAAAATTAAACTATTTGTACTATATGATTATAAATTTTTATTAATTTTTAGCCACCAAGATTAAGTCAATTAATTACAAAATATGCCTACTATGATTGATTATATAGTACAATGTTAATTATACAATATGATTTTATTTAGTAATTACTTGATTTTAATCCAAAATTAGACAAATTCAATTTTTTAAAATTTTTTCTTAATATGTTCATATTATACAATATGATCATATAATACGAACAAACAAAGAGCTTATTTTTTTAGTTTGTATAATTTATATAGTACGAACCTTGGTCATATAATATGAATAGTTAATGGGATGATCGTATTGTCTAGAGTCCCTTACCCTAGAAAAATTAATAGATCATATAATACAACAAGAATGAATTTTCCAATGTTAATTTTTTTCTATTTTTTATTTAGCTTCTTCCCTATAAATACCCCCCTTGCAAGGTCTAACTTGAATTTCTTGAAAGTGAGACAATTCAAAGGAGGTTAGGAAAGAGTGCTTTACTTAGAAGAAAAGTGAGAGAATTCTTTTCACTTTAAGGGATTTTATTGATAAGGTTGCACTTTACTTTTTGATATTTATTTTGCATCCACCTTTTCTTTGTGTCTTGAACATTAACTTGAGAGTTTGTTCTTTTGAGAACTTATGTAAGCTTTGTATTTGATAAAAGATTTTCTTTCTACCTTGGAGAGGTAGTGGCATCTTTCTTGCCTTAAAGAAAAGGAGAGCAGGTGTAGGGTTTCTCTATTATCAGGTAAGGAGTGAGACTTCTTCACCTTAGCTTGTTGTGCTAAAAAAGAGTTAATGGATTTTAAAGGATATATTGAGAGACATAGGTCTGTTAGACAAAACAATTATAAATCTTTGATCTCCCTTCTTTTCTTTTCCTTTTATTATTTTGTTCTACTATTTTCTTTGTGTTTGAATTGTTAATTTTTTTATTAACTCTCTCTCTCTCTCTCTCTCTCTCTCTCTCTTTGTCTCTACACACACACATACACACATCCTACACACACACACACACACACACACACACACACACACACACACACACACACACACACACACATATATATATATATATATATATATATATATATATATATATATATATATATATAAACTTTATTGGTTTAGTTTCATATTTATTTTAAGATAATTTTAAAAAACACACCAGTTCACCCACCCCAGTCTTCGGTGTACCAACTCTTACATACTTTGATCTGCCCATCTATAATGATGTGATCCACATCAAAGAATGAATTTTGTATTGGCACCTACAAAGAAAGAGTTTTTTTTCCTTTTAAATGAATTATTTTGTATATCTGGAGGTTGGTTAACTCCTTTAAATGATATTAAATAATTCACATTTAAAATTAGGTTGATAAACATGCCTTTTGGAAATTCAAAAATAAATGCATTTGTGATAATTTTTCTAATAATCTCAAATAGCTTACATACCCTAGATTGTAGTTTTTTTAAATTGAGTGGGTGGATACCTCTAAAGATAAATTATAATTAACACTTGATCCCCACATTAAACTATTTAAAAGTTTTTTTATTTTTAATTTCAACATATTTTACATTAGTAACTTCTAGTTACTATTTAGCATTTTATGAAGGCTTTAGAAATCTTTTAAAATGTAAATGTATACTCAAAAAATGCATGTAAGGGAATACAAATAAGGTTAATGGGTTTCTTAGGATTATAGCCATAAATTATCTTAAATGATGTCTTATTTGTGGCTTTGAAGATAATACCATTGTATTCAAATTCAACTATAGAAAGATGTAAGTCCCAATTTCATAAACTTCCACCCACCAAACTCCTCACAAAGGTTTCATTATGTTTTATTTACTACCTTAATTGGCCATCATTTTACTGGTGAAAGGCTAAGAAGGATTTTAATATTATGCCCATAAGATTCCACAATATTTTTAAAAAATAAAAATATGAACTTTGATATCTCTATTTGATATAAATATAATAGATGTAAACCCAAATTCAACTATAGAAAGATGTAAGTCCCAATTTCCTAAACTTCCACCCACCAAACTCCTCACAAAGGTTTCATAATGCTTTATTTACTACCTTAATTGGCCATCATTTTACTAGTGAAAGCTAAGAAGATTTTAATATTGTGCCCATAAGCTTCCACAATATTTTTGAAAAATAAAAATATGAACTTTATATCTCTATTTGAAATAGATATAAAAGGGAGATCATGTAATCTAACAATCCCTTGAAAGAACAATCTTATCATATAAGATGGGTCATATATTTTTAGCAAGATAGAAAGTAAAAGTTATAATGGAGAAACAATCAACCACAATAACAATGTTATCATGTCCTCTGAGTGTCTTAGGAAGCCCAAGTATAAAATTTATGAAAATATCCTTCCAAATTCTAAATAGAATAGGTAAAGCATAAAATTTTCTTAGTACTTTTGGCTTTCCCAAGTATAGTACTAAGGGATTACCACTCTCTCTACATTTCTTCTCAAAAGATTGCCAATAAAATATATATGTATTACTTTTAACTTTGACAAATGTCCTGCTACTCCTCCTAAGTGCTACTTAATGATAAGGAATGTCTGGAAAGAAGTTCTAGAGATGTATATTCTCTTCCTTAATTTGATCGAAAATAACCATAAGTGTAAGTGTTCCTTCTCACTAGAGCTGAAGATAAGAATATCATAAAATAAACCAATAGGAATTTTTCAATATTAGGCTTCAAGATTATATTCATGAATCTCATAAATGTGCTAAGTGCATTTGATAGACCAAATGGCATAACTAGCTATTAACATAGTCTATCAAAATTTTAAAAGCTATTTTCTACTCATCCTATTCTAGTCCTTATCTGATGGTATATACTCTTAAGATTTATTTTAAAAAGTGACTTGAATTTCAAATCACATATAAGAAAACTATAACCTAAGCTAAAATAAACTTTGCTTTACTCAATCCACATAAGGTAGAGGAAAAATTTCTAGTATACGTAGACCCATCAGTCTTAAGAATCCTTATTGAATGATTGACTCTATCATAAGGTAATATTTATATCTTTTGGTAGCATATTATTTATTAATGTTGTATTGATCATTCAAATAAGTACTCCTGAGATCAACGTGGTGTCCCATACTTACCAAAATTTAAATACCACACTCCCTATTAGGAATGTAGTTAGGAGAGGCACAAACTCAACATATCTTAGCCCACACTTTCTAAGTCAAAGAGGTATATGTCTAAACTTGCGAACATATGTGAACATATCATATAAATGGGTAGTACCTCTTACCTTAAAATTTCTTCTAATATTCTGGCCTTATTCTAGCAATCACAAAATACTTTTTGATAATATGAGACATATTATTAAGAATCAATAGATTTTGAGTATAATGCATTGTAGTTGGGCACCCTATGACCTAGGGGTTGAAACATGTAAAATGGAGAGCTCTCAATAGGCTCTAGAGGATAATAGGATCATGTATATATAAGCACAGTGGTATGAGGTGGAGAGAGCAACATAGAGGTCATGGAATTAATAATGGTAGTAGTCTGAAAAATAGAACAAGAAATAGTCTTATTCTTTCTCTTAAAATATTCATGATCAATTTATAAGGGATATCATCACTACCACTTGATGCCATCTATAATAAAGAGAAAATTATTGATTATATCAGTAAGAAAAAAATACTTTAGGTAGTAAATTAAATAAAGATAGTGCATAATTATAGTGACTGAAAGAAGTAAAGAAGCACATTCTAGATATTAAACTTAAACAAGATAGTGCATAATTATAGTATATAAGAAAATAAAGAAAAGTACATTCTAAGTCTTAAGCAAAAAAGATGTAATACATAGTTCCACCACCCATAAGAAGAAAATAAAAAACTATTCTACTTATACCATACATGTCATACATTTTTCTTTGATGAATCACCTGAAGTTGAATTTAAAATCTCTTTATCCTCATTATTATCATTGTGCTCATCACCAAATTGAATAACTTCTTTATAATCACTAGTAAGCTTATATATTTGGTAATTCCTCTTCCATTACTGATAAATTGAGTTCTTGATATATCAAACACCATTTCTTTATATTGTCAAGAGTTATATTCAATTGAAGGTGCTAACTAGTCAAAGCAAATGACAACATCAATATGTGTTTCATACTCACTATCTGAATTCTAGAACCAATATTTTGGTTGGAACCCTTTATAATATAATTCCAATCTAACTTCAACTGGCGTTAAGTAGACCTGATTCTTGTGTCTCGGTCATGAACATCATAACTTTTTCTCTAAAAGATAAACAAAAAGTTGAGATGCCACGTGCACAAAGTGCTCAACACCATTCAATAATTGATTATGTAATCTTTTTTGCTCGAATGCAATGTGTTGTACATCCATGATATTTCATTATTGATATTCATATGTTGTGTAAATTTAAAAAAAAATCTTAAAAAGAGATTTCTATATTATATAAATTTTAAATTTTATTATGATTAAATAATCAATACAAAATATGAATTAAATGCCTAATTGTCCAATTTTTTCACTTGTAAACATTTAATATAAAGTAACATAATGTATGAGGTTAGACCATCTTATTTGAAATTAAGAATGTGACTATGCTCTCAAAATGTAATTAATGTAAAAACATATTATCAAAAAGGACACATCATCATGAACTCAACACCTCTTAGATATGCAACTACTCTTTAAAGCAATAATATAATGAAATTCATGTGGTAAAAATTTTGCCCTTATTTACATTTGATATATATTCTTTTGCCTTCTATCACATAAAAATATATTGGTGCTACTTCTCATTAAAACCATTAACTGTAGCATGATATTCATGATATTGGTGCAAAGATAAATAGACTTCGATTTTATTAGAAAAAATATATATTTCCTATATTAAAAATTTTACTCATATAGGTTTTAAATAAAAATTAAAAGTATTAACTTTAATCTATCTTATATAACATTGAAAGGCCCAAAATTTATTAAATTCAATGATTATTTAATTATATTTATTTATATAATAGTAACCCATAGATATATATATATATATATATATATATATATATATATATATATATATATATATATATATATATATATATATATATATATATATAAATGCATACATACATACATACATATACATCCAAAAATTACAAAATATGTAAATATAAACTTAATCACTCAAAAATAATTGTAAAATACATTACCCAAAATTTTCAAATAAAGACATCAACAAAACTAGAAACCCTAAGTTAAATAATTCTAGATCTAACTCCAAAAAAAAGGTAAATGAATGAATTCCAAATAAATTTTCAATAATACTTAAGCTATAAATAGAAAATTATGAGTTTTAAATATATATTTCACAAAAATAAATGAATGAAATCATAAATAAATAGTTATAAAAGCTAGAGGAAGAGTTTACCTTTGATCATATCTATAAATCAAAGAAATTAGAATATTTGGTGGAAATTTGGGCCACTTGGGCATGTCGTAGCCTGAGAGAAAGCTAAGCAAGAAAATGAAGAAAAATTTAAAGATAACTTTTCAACGGATTTTCGGCCATAAAATCCATTGAGGATAAGTAACCTTTAAATCGATGAAAATTTCTGTCAGAAAATTTTCTAAAAAAAAATCCATTAATAAAAATTTATATCAGAAAATTTTCTAAACAAAAATTCATTAATAATTCCATCAATTATTTCCTATAGATTAGTTCGTCGGCAATTCCATCATTAATAGTTGCCTTTCTTATAAGGTTCAACCTTAACTCCCTCTTAACTTCTCCTCATAGGAGGGCCAACCAACCTATTAATGCTAATTATTTATAATTAATTAATTATAATGATATTTAACACTTAAATCCTTTTCACTTTCTAATATTACATCATGCATAACAATTACCAATAATTACATAAAATAATGTTACAAATTTGACTTTAACATGACATATATGAACTACTTATACAATACAATATAAACATGATACTTAACTAGGGGTGTAAACGAGCTGAACATAAGCAACAAAAACAAGAGAAGGTATAGATGGCTCAGGCTCAGAGTAAAAAAAATATTTATTCTAATTATCAACATAAGGGCAACAAATTAGTGAGCATCCAACTTTCAAGAAAGTTACAATCACAAAAGATGCTACCAGTCAAATAAATTAATTTTATGATCATCATAGCCATCATAGCCAATTAGCCACCATAAGCAACAAAAACAACAACATCGTAGAGGTAAGGAGGTCGTGAAAAGGTACCAGGGTATTATCAAAATTGTTTACAAGACATTATGAGGTACAGTAAGTCCGAAACCAATTAGCCAATCAATCTCATGATTCTCATAGAATGATAGAAACAACAAAAGCAAGTAAGCGACCTTCAAAGTTCAAAGTTTAAAGTAAATTAGGCCTTGTAGTCAAAGCAACAACAGCCGAGTAGACAAATAGCCAATAATTCTAGAAAAAAAATAACAATAATACAAATAAACTATATACAACAGCACCATTCACCAAAATGTAGAACAACTCACTGGAAGCAAAGAGGATGCAAAAAAGATACTTAATAGTTCTAATTAACCAATCCAGAAAAAATAGTTCTAATCAAAACAAAGAGGCTACAAAAAAAGGAACCATTTTAGGTCCACCGAGAAGTGAGAACAGGCTGAATAGCCAACCAAGTTACCAGAGTACCAAACCTAGAAAAATCAACAAAAGCAACCATCAATGGCTGGATAGATATGAAACTAAACACAATAATAAGCCAAAATTCTCTGTTGCCATATCATAACAATAATATAACAACATCATTAACCAAAATATAAAATAACCCACTATAAGCAAAGAGGATGCAAAAGAAAGCACTTAATAGTTCTAATTAACTAATCTAGAAAAAAATAGTTCTAATCAAAGCAAAGAGGCTGCCAAAAATTAGGTCTACTGAGAAGTGAGAACAAGCTGAACAGCCAACCAAGTTACCAAAGTACCAAACTTGAAAGAATCAACAAAACCAACCATTAATGGCTGGATAGAAATGAAACTAAACATAATAATAGGTCAAAATCTTTCTGATGACATAGCATGGAAATAATACAACATCATCATTCACTAAAATGTAGAATATCCCACTAGACGTAAAGAGGATGCAAAAGAAGGCAATTAATAGTTAAAATTAACCAATCCAGAAAAAATAGTTCTAATCAAAGCAAAGAGGCTGCCAAAAAAAGAACCATTTTAGGTCCATCGAGAAGTGAGAACATGCTGAATAGTCAACCAAAGTACCAAACATGAAACTCTGAAAGAATCAACAAAAGCAACCATCAATGGTTGGATAGAAATGAAACGAAACACAATAATAAGCTAAAATCTTCTGATGTCATAGCATAGCAAATACTTAATCACATCTAACAACCAATAAACTATCTATTATAATAAGTTGTAGACTTATAGTCTTGTAGATTTAAAATAGCAAAACAACAGTTGAATAAAAATAACAAAATAATAAAATAATATAGAATGATAGAATGGCAAAAAAGGTCCAAGGACAAATGAAAATATAGAGTTTTGAAACCGAGAGGCTAAATTATAACACATATGTGATATGGCAATGACATAACCTCGTACACTCTATATGGTTGCACATTTAACTTTAACATGCCATTCCAAATATAAGAGACAAAAGTTGGATCATAAAAGTATTTGATGATCATCAATCATCATCTTAAAATCCCACATAAGGTTAACAAATTACATGCATCCAAACCATAGAGGATCAATAAAAAAAATATCTGCTCAAATTTGCATATTTTACCATCAATTTAATCCTCTATAGGGTTACATGCAATAATGACAAACCAAAATGAAGGCAACAAGCAACGAAGCAACATTTACCTATTTGAGCATTTTAAATCATCATAGCCTCACTCCTATAATTCTTCTGCAAAAAAATAATTAGAAATAATATTACATAGTAATTCATAAATTTAAATCAACCCAAAGTAAGCAAACAATCCATCATCAACATAAGTGTATAACCAAATCTATAAAATAAAAATATGAAAAGTATTTGCAATTAAATGTATATGAAATCCTCAAATGATTAGTAGCATAATAGCAAAAAAAAGGCATTGTTGGCTTCTTGCTCATGAATCACCCAATATAACACCCAAATTTTCCTCCTCCAACATTTCTTGCTATGAAAAAAAATTTAAAAATATTAAAATGCAAAATAGATACAATGGAATAACAATATTAAATTGCATGGTACTATATTAAAGCAATGAAGCACTTACCAATGGTGTTTTAGCATTTATTTGGGATGATATGATCCAATTAGATGCACAAATTAATGCATTAACTATCTTGGCAGATAAACAACTTCTATAATCATCTAGAACCCTTCTACCAGCACTAAATGCAGATTCAGAAGCAACAGTCATTATTGGAATTGATAAAATATCATGAGTCCTTTTAGACAAGCATGAATATTTCAATGTGTTCATTTTCACCATTCCAAAATATCAAATTGCTCAGTATTGCAAACAAATAACCCTTCCTCAAGACACACCTGCAAGTTAGACTTAGAGGAAATGACATGATAATCTTTAAAACCCAATGTACAATCAAATTGAGATGTGCCAAGAGGATCTATAACAGACTTCGAAGAAGAAAACCCCACATTGATAGGTTCATTCATTGCAGTAATAGAAGAACTCTCAGAATCATATACTGCATGTATTTCCCAAAGAGCCTTCTCAATAGATATAATTTGAGAATCAAGTTCATGTGGTTCATAGATCTTAGGAAATGTAAATGAATGAATTTCAACTTTAAATGAGGATCAAGAACTGCAGCAATAGACATTAGTAAGTTACACTCTCCCCAATATTTATCAAATTTTATTTTCATAATTGTGACCATTTTTCTAATATACTCATATTCAGATCTAGATTCTTCCCAAAGAAGCTTCTTAACATGCATTACAATTAGCAAAAAAATATTTGATGTTGGATATGATGTGCCAAAAATTGTTTGAGTGATATTATTAAAAATTGATAAGAACTTTATGATTTTTTCATACCTCAGCCAATCTGAATCTAGTGATACCCACTTATAATTTGAATCTTTAGCTGCATAATGAGTTAAGACAGTACGATAAATAAAAGACTCAAGCATCATATAAGTTGAATTTCAAAGTGTTGACACATCAATACAAAGAGACCGTGGGTACACCTAACTATTTTACAATCTCAATAAATTTGTGTAGCCTTGCAGAAGATTTGTGAGATATTTAATTGACTCCCTTATATTATAAATTATGTCATGCACTTCTTTCAAACTATCCTGCACCATTATATTCAATATATGTACACAACACCTGATATGAAAAAATGATCACAGAAATGCAGTTTTTCTCTTGAATTAAAGTTATTTTTAAGGCAAGAAACTGCAACATATATTACTAGCATTATCAAGAATATTATGGAGACTTTATCCTAAAGATTTCATTCTAACAAACAATCACATATAGCATTATAGATGAAAGTCCCGGTATGAGGAGGGTCAAGTTTAATAAAATTAATAATCATTTTCTAGATCTTCCATGACAAATCAATTAAATGAATAGTCAAACACATATACTATTCAATTAGATGTCCAACAACTGATGTTAATGAAACTCGACCGCTAAGATAAGTCTTAAGTTTTTCTTTCTCAACATCATAAATCCACATACAATCATTTTTTATGGTGTTTCTCGACACACTTTCATAGTTATGATTCAAATATTTCAATAAGATATTAAACCAAGTGTGCTCTATCATCATAAAAGGATATTCATGGACAATAATCATCCTTGCAATAATTTCTCTAACCTGTCTTTGATCATAATTTTTAGGATCATGAAAAATAGAAATGCCAAATTCACAATATCAATTGGGAAGAAATTTTTTTATCTTTTATCGATAAATCAATAACTTGCTTACCTTTTGATTTAATTTTATCACAATCTTTGACATGTCTGAGAAGTTGTGCCTATTTTTGATTTTTGAAACTTAACTCCACAAGACATACATTGCAAACAAGGAATCTCAATACCCTTAAACATAATTTTAACCTCTACAATGTACTCCCACATACTAGACTTTCTCTTTCTATATTTTTTAGACATATATTGTGTTTCGTTTCATTTTATCTAGCGATTGATGGTTACTTTTGTTGATTCTTCGTGTTTACTTTAGCTTGGTTTCACTGCTCTCACTTCTCTTGGACCTAAAATGGTTCCTTTTTGACGCCTCTTTGCTTTAATTAGAATTATTTTTTCTGATTGTTAATTAGAACTATTAAGTGCCTTTTTTACATCCTATTTGCTTCTAGTGGTCTACATTTTAGTGAATGGTGTTGTTGTATACAATATACTTGTATTGTTGTTATTTTTTATGGAATTGTTGGCTACTTGCCTACTTGGTTGTTTATGCTTTGACTGCAAAGCCTAACTTACTTTGAACTTTGAAGAAACCAGAAGGAACGAACAACGCAAGTACGCAACACATTGAAACTAACACTAACAATTAATAGTAAACAATATCACAGTCTTATAGATTCACAAGAATCACAACCAATAGAGGCTCCCATACAACAGAGGAGTCATGCTCCTAAAAAAATCACATAATCGCAATAAGCATAGATTAGTGAAAGGCTACAAAGATCTATGAGACTGTGACATACCTGAGCGACTCGAGCACTGCTACTAATCCCAGATTAACAGTTAATAAGTTGAAAAGTAAAGAAAATCACATAGAAGAGTCAGAGCGTTAGACGACTCAAAAAAGTGAGAACGAGAGAGAGGGACAGAGTCACAGAGGATCAGATTCACGTCTAAGACTCTCCACTTGCTCGAGATGCCACACAGTGACACAAGAACGAGAGAAATCTGAGAGGCAAGACTCGGGAGAAAGGGATTGTGGACTGGGTGTGTACCGCCGATTTGAAGTCGCTGACGAGAAGTGGAGATTGGAGAACTGGGAGAGTCGAGGAGAGGCGTAAGAACTAGGCACAAACGCCGCCATTGAAACGCCGAAAAGACTTAAGCAAAACAGCGGAATTCGAATCGCTCGGAGAAGTCGAATAGGCTAAAATAAATATCCAAATAACACAATCGAGGATTCGCCGTACCACGCAGCTCGAGCCTTATCGATAACACAAGGGAATAGTTTATTTGTGTTCGACTCGTTCAATTCAACGTAAATTTTCTGTTTTAACAATTTAATTGCCGGAGCTGTTTTGACAACCCTATAGTTAACACTTACTTTTTATTTCTTCAAGCTTAATTTTTTTCACATGAAATTTTAGCTCCTTGTGATGGGACCTATGATTAGTCTTCATTTTCCTTGTCTTAGCTCATATTGTGGGACCTTGTGCTTGTACTACATCAAATTAATCATATATTATATGGTTTATAATTTTATTTAAATATTTTGAAAGAATAGATAAATGTTATTCTAAAAAGGCTCTAAACTAATATGTTTATAAACATACTATAAAAATAAACTGAAAATAAAAAATAAAATTGATCTCAAGTAGGCCTTTAAAAATACACTAAATAGGTATAATTTTAAAATAATGTAAATTTAAATAAAAATATAAAATGATGTTTATCTTAAGTAAGCTCTAAATAAATTAATATCTAATAAGTTGTTTTTCAAGATATTAAACTTCAATTTCTCTTATATTGTGCATCAATATTTAACGTTTAATATATATATATATAATTAAATGTAGTGTCTAGTTTTAACATTTATTCACCAATTGAGAAAAGGAAAGCTAATTTCACTGATTGAATACGAATTTATTATCGTGAGATATTCAGTCATAATATTTTCTTTTTAAGAAAAAATCGAAAAGGGCAAAGTGAAGGCGGGTAGATTGGAAATTAGAAGCATCACCCTTCTTGCGGACAAAAATAATCAGAAAGGCACAAACGCTCTTTCCTCAGGCCACAGTTCCTGGCATCCGCTCTATCTCCTCTCATGGAGGAGCAACGACGCCAGCAGCTGCCAGCAGCCGCACAGCAGAGGAAGGGCCAGAAGAGAAAGTTGGAGGACGTGGCCACTCCATCAGCAGCGGCTGAAGAGGATGAGGTGTTGGAGGACGGCGGCGCCGGCGAGATCTGCTGCCTAACCTCTTTAGAAACCCTAGTCCGCCAGGTGAGGGAGCAGGTAGAGGTTCTAGATAGAGGCTTCTCATGGAGGAGAGCCGATCGCGAAGCCGCTAAAAACGCCACTCATGCTCTCGCTGACCTTGCAAAGAACGGTACGGCTTTCATCTTCCTATTTTTTTTCTCCTTGCGGGTTGGGTCCAATTCTCGTTTTGCTTTCCAGTTTTTGAGTCGCGTTTGATGTCTGCTTCGCAGAGGAACTTGTGAACCTGATTGTTGAGAATGGGGCTGTTCCTGCGCTTGTTCGGCATCTGCAGGAGCCCACGGCTCTGCTGATGGAAGGCGATGGCGCGGGAGAGCGTCACTACGAGCATGACGTGGAGAAAGGGAGTGCGTTTGCTTTGGGCCTTCTGGCCGTTAAGGTATAAACGTTGTGCTAATTGTCTTACGTGATCATGTTTTCTCACTTCGTAGAGGTATGCTGGACCTTTTTCGATTAGTCCTTGTTTTTTTTACTTCTTTTCGTTAACTAGTACTAGGAGGAGATGCAAAATAACTGGTTTGGAGCCAACAAAAGGTTTTTGAACCCTTGCTAGTCTATGTAGATCCTTGGGAGTGAGAGCAACTGAGATATTCAGTAAAAGCATAACTAAACTAGGTTTGGTTGCATATTCATAAGGAGTGTTAATGATTTTTTAAAGGAATGTTAATGAGTTATTTCAAATTTGTGTTCAAAATTGGGCTTTTGATTTTCAGGCTTAGTACAGAAGCTGTTAATATATATATATATATATATATATATATATATATTTGGTTTTTTCCCTCTAAGAACTAGATTCATGAACGTCTTCATATGGAAGAAAAAAAGCGCTGCTTCTTCGTTCTTGTTAAAGGAATAGTGTGGAACTTTGTGCTTGCATGATCCTCTCTTGTCATGAAGAGTAGCTGGATGGAAACCAAAATTTATTTTTGTTGGTTGCTGTTAGTGTTTATTGAACATAGAATATTTTCGTATATACCTTACTATATTAAATTTGGAGGCAAGAGTACTCACAAAAAGTGAAACAAATTTTGGAGGACTACTTAATTATTGCTTTTGCCTTCACATATATCTTGAGAAGCAGAATTTGTGGTAGTCCTTCCTATTAAAAAGGGAAAATTTGCAAAACTAAATCTCCATTATTGGCCCCTTTGATGAAAAAGGTGCTTGTTTAACTTATTTAAATCCCCATAGATTTCATTTCTATGTAACCAATTGTAGTCAAAATTAAAAAAAGTAATTATTTTTAATTTGTTCTTTCTCCTACCTATTCTTTGCAATCCTCTTATTAGCATGCTGCTCTTGATAGCGTCCATGTCAGTGAGCTTGCTCAAAATCCTGTGCAAGCTCACCAATTGGAAAGAGTCCTAACAGTCTATGTCAAAGGATCTTGACACAATCCAACATGGGATGCTTGGGATCATAGGATCTTGGTGGGATCTCATGCCCGGGTAGACAGGTATTTTACATTGCATAATTTTTTTTTTAATTGGCCAACATAGCTCATCAAAACAATATGGTTGAGCAGAAATGCACAATCTTTTGCTATAGGTTGCAACTTAACCTAGATACCTTTGTGCAAGCTGTAGTTCAGTTAGGCATCTTTGCCTAACTTGCACCCAATACAAGCAGAGATACAGAAATCTCGCCTTAAGTTGGTTGCCTTTCAAGCATGTCCTTGGTTGTAACCCAAGCATGATTGGGTTGAGTGCAACCTAACCATTCACATCTCCTTTTTGATCCAGTTTGTTGACCAAAGATTGTTTTGATTAGGAGCTCTTAGTTCTTCCCAGCCCATTTCACTAGGTTCTCTTGCTAGTTGGGCTCTCAACAGCACCCATGATTGGTAGCAAGCCTGCTAAGCGCCAGTGAGGATAGAATGGTAAAAAAAAAAAAGTACTTGCATGAGTTCTAGTGTGAACTTTCTGACCTGATTGAGCTTTCTCGCTATGCCAACAAGGGCTCATGATGGATACAAAGAGAGGATGAAGGAGATAGATAAGGGCGACATGTAATTAAATAGTGGGTCTAGTTGTCCGTGTTTCCAAAGAAACATAAACAAGGGGAAATTCATATTAAAAATGATAAACCATGTATTTTAAAAAAAATATAGCATCCCAAGTTCCTAAAAGAATTGCATGAAGGAAAGCCATTTTCCTCTTGACTTTTGGATTATTTAAAGTTTTTTGTTTGTTTGCTTATGCTTCAAAAAAAAAAAAATGTTTTTACTTTTGGATCGTAGCCAAGTTTTTTTTTTTATAATATATGAAAATGATACACTTTTTAGGTTCATTTTTATGAATTGTTTATTTTTTTGACTAATTGTAAAGTATTACTTTGTTTTTCTTACAGCCAGAGCATCAGCAACTAATTGTGGATGCTGGTGCTTTACCTCTTCTTGTGGGTCTCTTGGGAAGGCATAGGAGTGGCCACTATACACGGGCTGTTAGTAGCCTTATACGGAGGGCTGCTGATGCTATCACTAATCTTGCTCATGAAAATAGCACCATTAAAACTTTTGTAAGGTAGTCCAGCATTCTGCATCATGTTTAACACATAGCTCCCATATATATTACTTGTCACAATCTGATGCATATGCGAACCTTTCCTTCTATATTTAGAATCGAAGGTGGTATTCCTCCTCTAGTTGAACTGCTAGAATCTGAAGATCCAAAGGTGCAGAGAGCAGCTGCTGGAGCCTTGCGAACATTGGCTTTCAAAAATGATGAGAATAAGAACCAAGTAAATGTTTTATCATTTAAAGAAAATGCTATAACATAAAAAAGCTAATGTAACCCTCTAATTGAGTTTTTTACCTTCAGATAGTCGAATGCAGTGCCCTCCCAACACTTATTCTTATGCTTCGTTCGCATGATGCTGCTGTTCATTATGAAGCGGTAAGTTTATACTGATACTGTAATTCAAGAAGGAAACCTCAAACTACTTACAAAAGCACCGCTGTCTTAATTTGACTAGTATATTCTTCTAATACGACTATTCTACCTAGTTTTTTAAAGCTATGTTATGTACATCTCTGATGTGGTTTGTAATATGAAATACTGAAATCCATCAATAATTCCTTGTTAGATAATTAAATTGTTGCGAACCTTATATTTCTATTAACATGTTGACTCCATCTATCTTACATGTGGCCTCCAAGTGTTTGAGATATGAGCTGATAGATTAACCTACATGGAATTGTTTTCGAATAAGATGTGAAGAAGTTTGAATTGTTGTTGGAGCCAGTGTCTTCTTTTTCTGCGTATTTACTTGTGGAGATTAGTGTGCTGCTGATTAGCAAAAGTATATCTATTTGTTCATCATGAATAATCTTATGATGAATGGATAGTGGAATTTGATAAGGCTTTGTGCTTCAAATTGTTTGAGGATTATCATTCCTGTTTTATGTAGATTGCATATTATTGCCATCATTTTCAAAGCAGCAACAAAATGTCTTGACGCTGAAATGGGACTTTCGGGTGCTACAGTTTTATTGTTTTAATTTTATGGATGCCACATGCTTTAGAAAGTGTCAGGGAAACCGGTTGCATATGAAGTAAGAAGGTTGTGAAGGAATTAATATATTCAAACTAAAAAATTACTTTTAATGACTAGATCTTGTTGAATACTGAGATATTTGAAGTTTTTTATTTCTCCTTTGTCTCTTTGTTTTGATGCATGAAACTTTGGGGGACTTTATAACAAGAGGATTGAAAGCTCTCTATCATCTAGCTATTGATTATAATTAAAAGCTACCAAAAAACATAAAAAATAAGAAATAACTAAAGGAAAATAGATTTGAACCAATTGTCTAGAATCTATCTTTCAAAAATATAATCTTTCTTATATTGGAAGACATTTAAGAATCTTTTATACATGAAATAGAGAGATGCGAACATACATACTCTCTTAAGGGGTTGTAGATGCCAATCATTCCGAGATTAAACTTTAAAATTTTCATGTTAGTACTTGATAATGAATTTATAAGAATATTTAATGTTTGTGTTAAGAGGCTATGACACCCAAGAGGAGAGGTGAATTGGATATTTTAAAAAATCTTCAAGTTAAAATTTAATTTTAAACATTTGTAGAAAAGTTTATTGCAAATATAAATATATATCTTAAGAAAGAGTAAAACAACAAATCAAATCAAGTGCAGAAAAGTAAATGTAGAAAAGTAAAAAGTTAAGAGGCACAAAGATTTTAAGTAGTTCGACCAAATCCAAAAATCAATTTACGTCCATGCCTAGCAACTCACTCTATAAATTCATTAAGTCAAACAAGATTACAATGAATCTCCCGTATTCTTCTACACTTGGTAAGTACAACCCCAATAATGTATTTTCTTATACCAAGCAAGTACAACCGCAACAATATACTTTCCTATATTGGATAAGTAAATCCACAACAACAAAATACAAAAAAAAATTTACAAGAAAGAAGATTTATCTTTTCAATTTTAAAATAATTTTGCTCATAAGCCCAACTAAGCAACAATAAAACAAATGAAAGAGAACTCACACTATACTTTTGTTTTTTTTTTATTTTAAAACATGTATGAACTTAAAACAACTTATGACAAAGTGCTAGAAACAAATCAACTTTCAAACAATTGCTTAAAGCAGAATACAAAAATCTTGAATGTGAAAATTTTGAACAACAACAATTGTAGAAGCCTTAAGAAAGTGATCTCACAAATTAGAACACAAATCAATGATGATATCAACTATTTAAATTTTTGAATATGAATGAAAAGAACTTAAAAAAATTCTTTAACAACATTAAAACCAATTCTTTTCAATCAACACTAAAGCATCAAAATCAATAATATAAATAATTAAAGCAAGTTGAAACAATCTTACTCAAGTCTTTTAAATGAATGGAATTATGAGCACAAGATTTGAAATAGAGTTCTCCAAAGCTTGAAGCTTGCTTAAACAAGAAGAAGAGTATCCCTTGAGTATGGTTGAAGATGTGTGTGAAGAAGGGAGAGAGCTTGAGCACTTAAATCAAAGTGAGCACGCCAAGAGAAAATTTTGCAAAGGTTCAGCCAATATTGATTTTTGCAAGAGAGAATAAAGTCACTAGAGAACGATGTTAAATAGAAAAGGGGTCATGTAGGGTTCGGCCAAATCAAAAGAAAAGAGGAGGGAAAGATCAAAAGGGTAAATTAAGTAAGGTAAGAGTTTGAATTTGAAATTTAAAGCACATGGAATTGAATTTGAATTAAATTCAAATGTGTTTGGCTAGTCAAGCATGAGTGGAGAGAAGATGATTTAATGCACTTAATATAATTAAATGATCTTTAAGTAATGAAGAGATTAATTAAGGAAGGGAGTTTGATTAAATTTTTTAAAGCAAGGGATAGCCAATACATGCCAATTGGATTTGTTCAAGATTTATTGCATGATATATGATGGATTTGGTTAATTAATCAAAGAAGGATTAATAAAGAAAGCTATATGAATTAAATCATTTAAATTAAATCCAATAAATCACTTAAGGAGGATCGACGAAGGAGTTTCCTTGTATGAACCAATCTCCATTTAAAGCTATTCAATCAATTTTCAATCAAGAGAGATTGATTAAGAAGGAATTCAAGATTTAAACATAATTTAAATTTAAATAACGAATAAAGGGGTGCTGGCCAAATATTTTCAAAAATAGGAAAGTTAAAAGTAGAAAGATTAATTAATCCAAGGTCATTTGAATTTGAATTTGAATTGAACTAAATTAATTCAAATAAACTCAAATGTGATTAATTAAAGCACATAAAGGCTAGCCAAAGTAGGATAAAACATTTCTAGAAATAAATCAAGACAATATTCAAATTTGAATTTCAAATAAATTTGAAATTTAAAAAAAAATGATATGGTAATAAATTAAATAAATCAAATAAAATTCTTTATTCTAAAATCATCAATAATTCCACCAAATTATTATGGAATATGAAAATTAAGTGAAATTATTTATATGTGAGATTAATAGAATAATAGGAGAAAGAAAAATGATAATTTGGATAATTGAATAAATAAACTATCACATGCTAAATTAAATGGATAAAAATTGGCTAAAGTATGAAATTTAATTAATGAAGTGAAATAAATTAAATTTATTTTTAGATGTAATGGATAATACTTAAATCAATACAAATAGTTAATTTGTCTACAACAATAACAACAAGAAGTCTTTATCTCACTATGTGGGTTGGCTACATGAATCCTTCTCTATTGTGTCCTATTATGTGTCAAATTTTCATTTAATTCAAGTATACTAAGGTTATTTTTTATACATCTTAACCAAGTCTTTTTTGATCTACCTTTACCTTTCTTAACATAAGGCAAATCTAATGCATCTACTCTCCTAACCGAATCATTGGACGATCGATGCTTTATGTGGCCAAACGATCTAAGGGATGGCCAAACCATCGAATGACTGATGCTTTATCCAAGTAGTTAATTTGTCTAAAAAAGATAATTTTAAGAGAATTTTTAAAAATAATGCAAATAAAATATGGCAAAAATGTTTTAAAAATCAAAATGAGGTGAAAATGTTATAGCAATTATTTTCATTTTTATGAGTCTTATTTGTCTTATTTTGCAATTTTTATATGGCTTTCCTAATCTGATTGAAAAAGTTGAGTTTGATAAATTTCCTACAACACTTGAATTAAGCTATTAGCATAATCCAATTATACATTTGTTATCATTAAAATCATGCAATTATATGATCGGGCTCATGGAGACAATAATTTTCCTTTTTAATGATGACAAATTTATGTTAGTAGTGTATAGGGATGAATGTGCAAAATGTGATCTTAAATCAATATTTTAACATAAAGTTTGCAAATAATCAAGAAAATCAAGTAATAAAGTGAACTAAGTAAAAATATATAGTAAAATAAAATATATAACAAAGTACACCATGCAGCAAAACAAATTAAAAATTAAGTAGTCCTCCTAAATATATGCACATGTAAGACAAATTTGAAAACCAACATAGATACTTCTTCCCCTTTAGACAACATCAAAAAGATATGATGTGAGAACATAAAAATAATGAAAATGCATGCAATTAAGGGGCTGTTTGGTTACTTGTAGGGTTGCAAATGAATCGAGCCAAGCCGAGCATGTATGTGTTCAAGCTTGAGCTTGTTTAATATTATCGAGTTTGAGCTCGATTCGAGCTTTTAAGAATAGTGTTCAAGCTTGAGCTTGTTTATCATTATCGAGCTCAAGCTCGATTCGAGTTTGTTCACGAGTTCTATTCAAATTGGATTATCGAGCTTGTTAACGAGCATCCCTTTTAATAAAATAAACAAGCTTTAATCAAGCCTTAATCGAGCTTGTTCACGAACAGCTTGTTGAGAAATATATATGAGCTGTATCAAATAAAACTTATTAAGCCTAAAAAATAATAATTTGAACAATACTATTCACAAACAAGCTTTAATTGAGCCATAATCGAGCTCTTTAGTGAACTTGTTCATGAGCTTTAAATGATAATGTTCATGAACATAAATGAACTGAACGACAGTTGCTCGTTTGTTCATTTAAGAATTGAGAATTTTAAAAGTTTTTGATTAGTTAATCAAACGAACATAAACGAGCTCTAATCGAGTGACAGTGCTGTTGAACGCCGGTTCATTTGACCAGTTGCAAAAAAGAAATGCATCATAAAAGGAATACAGTGTAAAGAAATGCAATGCATTTGAATTACTTTAGGTTATTTGGTTGAAAATTTTACAAATACATGAGTTTCTTTTTTTCTGTTTGGTAAAATAAATGTAATGTAAAATATTTTCAAGATTTTGGGAGGTGGTGACCCGCTGGCGAGTGTTCAGTGTAACGAAAACATTTATATTGGCCGGTGTATTTAGAATTTGCTTGATTGGGCGAATTTCAAATACACCAAAAATGACCTTTGTAATGTATTCTAAATATATTACATTTACTTTGGAATTTTACTTTGCATCATGCCAAACATGAAGAAAATTAAAACTCATGCATTTACTTTACTTTACACTCAAAATATTTTCTTCCAAACAACCCCTAAATAGATGGATTTAACATACCAAGTATACGTCTCGAAGTACAAAAATGTTCTTCAGGTGAATGTTTTGTAAAAAATGTTAGCATTTTGTAAATCAATACCAATAAATTTAATATTAACATCACCTTTACATATGTGATCTCTAATAAAATGGTTTTAAATTTCAATATGCTTGGTTCATGAGTACTGAATAAGGTTTTTAGTTAAACAGATAGCACTAATGTTGTCACACCTAATAAGAATGTATTTTAGTCTAATGCCAAAGTCTTCTAATTATTGCTTTAACCAAATAACCCGAGCAATATAATTTTCTGCAGTTATATACTCAACTTCATTAGTAAAAAGAGGAGTTTTTTAAGAGGACCAAAATGCAAAAAATGATCTAAAAAATTGACATATATCTGATTTGCTTTTTTTCATCTATTTTACATACTACAAAGTCAGCATCAGAGTAAGCAACCAAACCACATGAAAAAGAAGTTTTTTGATAGTACAAGCTTAACTTGAAAGTGTCTATCAAATAATGAAATATATGTTTGTTGTTAAATGTGATTTTTTAGGATTGGCTTGAAAGTGAGCACAAAGACAAACAACAAACATAATATCAGACATGGTAGTAAGGTATAGAACTGAACTTATTATACTCCCATAAAGTTTATGATCAATAGGTTTGTCGAATTCATCTAAATCTAATTTAGTAGAGGGTCTTACATGAGTTTTATTTGATTAATCCTTTCAAGTCAAACTTTTCAATTAATTTATTAATATACTTAGTTTGACAGATGAATGCATCATTTTTTTGTTGTCTCACTTGAAGACTCAAGAAAAAGTTAAGTTCTCCCATCATACTTATTTCAAATTTTTTAGACATTAAAGATGAGGAATCGTGACACAAAATTCATTTGTACTTCCAAATAGAATATCATCAACATAAATTTGCACAATGATCAAATCTTCACCTATATTTTTGAGGAATATGGTTGTATCTATTCTATCCTTTCTAAACTCATGATCAATAAAAATTATTTAACCTATCATACCAGGCTTGAAGAACCTGTTTTAAACTATATAAAGCTTTCTTCAATTTGAATACGCGATCAAAAAATTTTAGGCTCTCAAAATCAGGGGGTTGCTCTACTAAGACATTTTGGTCAATAAATCCATTCAAAATGCACTTTTCACATCCATTTGAAAGAGTTTAAAGTCTTTAAAGTAAGCATAAGTAAAGAGCAACCTAATGGCCTCTAGTTCTGTTACTGGTATAATGGATTTCTCAAAATTTATTTTCTTAATTTGTTTGTATCCTTGTGCAATTAACCTAGTCTTATTTACAATAATACAACTTGAGTCATCGAAGTTAATTCTAATTATCCCATTTAGTTCAATAGCATTATGATCTAGGGGTCTAAGGACTAATTTTCGAACATCATTTCTTATAAACTAATTTAACTCCTCTTCCATAGCAACTATCTAATAGTAATTCTTTAAGACTTCATCAACATATTAAGGTTCAATCTCAGATAGAAATATAGAATGATTAATCATATTCTTAAAATGTCTAGTCATAACACTTTGGGATAGATCTCCTATAATCAAGTTTTTAGAATGATTTGTATTAAAATTTTACTCTTTAGGCAAGGAATCATTAACTTTTTCTTTTAAACTTATTTTCTTAAAATCATATGTCATCATCAATGACATCCTTTTTAATAGAATCAATTGAATTTTTATCAAAAATGATATGCACTATCCTTTTATTGAAAACTCTAAATGCTTTACTAGGTATAAAATATCCTAAAAAGATTTCATCTTTTGATTTACCATTAAATTTGTCCAAAAATCTTTTCCATTATTCAAAATAAAATACTTACATCTAAAATATGAAAATAGCTGATCTTAGGCTTTTTCCCAAAGAACAACTCTAAGGGGTCTTAATTCAAAATAGTTCTCAAATAAATTCTATTCATGACATAGCAAGGCAATGTTCACAACTTCAACCTAAAAATATTTAGGTAAAGAGTAATCATTTAACATAGCCCTACTTAATTCAATTAAAATCTTATTCTTCCTTTCAATTATACCATTCTATTGAAAAATTATATCTAATTTTAAAATTTTTACAAAAATTCTCTAAAAGTTAATTTTCAAATTCACCTTAGTTATTTTGAATTCTACTAATTAATTAACTTTAATTTCTTTGAATGAATTTTGTAAAATTTCTAAAGACATCAAATGCATCATTCTTAGTAGCCAAAAATATAACTCAAGTGAATCTAAAAAAATCATGAATTATCACAAAACCATAAAACTCACCACCTAAGGTAGTAGTGCTAATATAATCAAATAAATTCATATGCAAGAATTCTAAAAGTTTAGATGTTGAAATAATATTTTTATTTTTGAAAGAATATTTTGAATACTTACCATGTTTGCATATATCAACAAATATGATCAGAATAAAATTTAATTTTAGACAAGTCATCAACTAAATTAGATTTTATAATTTTATTGAGTGAATGTATGCTAATATGACATAATCTTCTATGTCACGATCAAATATCTTCAAGTGCTTTTAAAATAAAATAAATTCAAATTTGCATTATGTGAATTTTTCAAATCAATTAAATAAATATTTTTTGTCTGTGGCCAAGCAAGAAGACATTTTTTTTATTTCTAGTAACACAAAAGGATGTATGAAATTCAACATTTAAATTTTTATCACAAAATTTGTTAATTAAAATCAAGTTATATTTTAAACCATCAAAAAGAATAATTTTATCTAAAAAAATTGAATTTTTATTAAGGGAGCTAATACCAATAATTTTTTTAGCATTATCTATATAAGCAACAAATCCTTCATCACAAAGTTCTAAATATGTAAATTTTTTTTATTAGTTGTAATATGCCTGAACATCTACTGTTCAAGTACCACATGCCTTCTTTGATTTTGTTTTGAATGCATTCCTTAAAAAAAAAAGGGATTAACTTTTGGAACCCAAACATATTGGGGTCCACATTCTATAGAAAAATTATGTAGTATATGCTGTGTAGTGTGTGATTCATTTCTACCTTTAGGCAACCAAACAAAATTTGATTTTGGAAATGCTTGCGATCTACTTGCATGACAATCAAATGATATATGCCTTCTTTATTATAAAAATTACACCATACTTTAGTGTTAATATAAGGTCTATATCTAGATGATTTATATGTATTAATACTTCTACTAGATAAAGCATGAGAATGTGAGTTAAAGAATAAATTTAATCTTGTATTTAACAGGAAGTTTTCTCTTTTTAATTGTTTAATATGCAAAGATTGATCTTCTAAAGCTTTATTTTTTGTTTTTAAATCAATGCATTTATTTTTTAGAAAAGACATGCAATTCCAAATTTTTTTTCGTTTTCTAAGACATAATTTCTTTTTAATTTTCTATATTCATTAGCCAATTCATTAAAAGCATTATCTAATTCTTCTAAAAAAAATAATATCACATACCTTATTAGTAGTTTGTATCTATCATAGGACATATGTTGGCTTCTTCTTCGAAAGTGGTATCACTTTATTACTTTGAATCTGAGTGCGCCTACAAAGCTCTCTTCTTTTTCTTATGAGGGTTTTTACTTTTTCAACTCTTTTTCTTTTCAAACTTCTTTTCTTTCAGAGATTTTCTTGATAATTTCTAGACAGTCTCCTTTTATATGTCTAGACTTTTTGCAATTTTAGCATATCATTCCCTTGCATTCAATTTTTTAGTAGGTATTTATAAATTTTAGATTTGCCATACTTTTACTTTTTCTTTCTCAGAATATTTTTAAGTCTTTGGAAAGCATGACAATTTTGTCACTCTCCACCTAGGTGCTTGAGTTTGTATTATCACTATCATCGTCCACCTACAAAATAATGGCTTTTTCTTTGTCCTTTTGGAAAGTATCATTTAGTTTTCTTTGAGCTAAAACCTATTCATGTTATAAGAGAACCAAAAAGTTGATTAAGTGGATATGAAGCTAAATATCTATCTTTACTCATGGTTGTTACCTTAGCATCTCAACCTTTTGGAAGGCATCTCAAAATTTGATTTTATATTTTCTTTCAAGAGAATGTAATGTATTTATGATTTTCATAAAATAGGTGTACATATCAAAAATAGTTTCATTAGGTAATACAAAATAATTCATATTCGTACATTAATCTATTTATGTGAGCATCTTTAAGTTTATTAGTGCCTTCATATGTAACAATTAATTTACCCCAAATTTTATTAGCAGTACTAAGCATGAAAATTCTCATATAATCATCGAGAAGTAAAGCTCAACACAAAGTATTACAAGCTTTTGCATTCAACTCATTCAATTCTTTTTCATAAGCAGTCTATTCATCAAAAGGATTTTATACTTTCAGATTATTAATTTTTATTATGAGTGTGTGGTATTGATGTGTTAGCATATGCCACATATGGGAATTTTGATCACAAAGAAAAGTACTAATGTGAGTGTTTTATTAATCAAATGGAACATTATTAAGTAAAGATGGTCTATGTGCATATTGTCCTTCAAGCAATGCACATAGAAAATCTTTGTGCCATAGTAATCATTTGAAGGATGTTAAGTAATAAATTGAGCCAATGTTTTGAAATTAATTATTAAGAGGCTATAACACTCAAGAGAGAGGGGGCAGTGACTTGAGTATTTTAAAACTTAAGTTAAAATTTAATTTTAAATTTTTGTAGAAATGTTAATTGTAAATATAAATATATATTTTAAGAAAGATCAAAGCAATAGAGTCAAGAGACACAAATATTTTTATGTGATTCGGTTGAATCCAAAAATTGACCTACGTCCATATCTAGCAAACCACTCTAGGAATTTACCAAGTCAAATAAGATTATAATGAATATCTTATATGCTTCTACTCCGGGCGAATAAAACTCCAATAACATACTTTCCTACATTAGACAAGTACAATCACAACAACGTACTTTCCTATACCGAGGAAGTACAACCTTAACAACAAAATAGGAGAAAAATACAAGAAAGAATATATATTTCTCCAATTTTAAAATAATTTTGCTCACAAGCTCAACTAAACAATAATAAGAGACAAATGAAAGAGAGCGCACACTATACTTTTGTTCCTTTTGATTTTAAAATATGCAATGATATGAACATAAAACAATTTATTATAAAATCCTAGAAAAAATCAGCTTTTAAACACTTGCATAAAGTAGAATACAAAATCTTGAATGTGAACTTTGAATAACAACAATTGTAGAAGCCTTAAGAAGTGATCTCACAAATCAATGATAATATGAACTATTCAAATCTTTTGAAATATGAATGAAAAGAACTAAAAAAATTCTTTAACAATATTAAAACCAATTCTTTTCAATCAACACCAAAGCATCAAAATCAAGAACACAAATAATTAAAATTGAAACAATCTTACTCAAGTCTTTTTAATGAATGAAATTATGAGCACAAGATTTGAAGTAGAGTTCTCAAAAGCTTGAAATTTGGTTGAAGAAGAAAAGATACACTATATAAGTCACAAGAAAATCTCATTAAATAGAAAAGGGACCATGTAGGGTTCACCCAAATCAAAAGAAAAGAGGAGGTAAAAATCAAGAGTGAAAACTAATTAATGCAAGAGTTTGATTTTGAAATTTAAAGTACATAGAATTGAATTTGAATTAAATCAAATCAAATATGTGCCTGGCCGGACAAGCATGAGTGGAGGGAAGACGATTCAATGCAATTAACATAATGAAATGATCCTTACTTAATGAAGAGATTAATTAAAGAAGGATATTTGAATAAATTGAAATTAAATAAATCTTATGAATTCTTTAAAGCAAGGGACGGCCAATACATACCAATTTGGAGTCAAGCATGATTTATTGCATGGTATATGATGTATTTATTTAATTAATCAATGAAGGATTAATAAAAATAGCTATATGAATTAAATTCAATCACAAAAGGAGGATCCGCCAAAGGAGTTTCCTTGCATGAACCAATCTCCATTTAAAGCTATCCAATTAATTTACAATCAAGAGAGATTGATTAAGAAGGATTTCAAGATTAAAACATAATTTAAATTTAAATAAAAAGAATTAAGGGGGATCGACCAAAGATTTCCAAGAATAGGAAAATTTAAAATGGAAAGATTAATTAATCCAAGGTCATTTGAATTTAAATTAAACTAAATTAATTCAAATAAATTCAAACATGACTAATTAAAGCACATTAAGGCCGGCTAAGATATGCCAAAGTAGGATAAAACATTTTTGAAAACAAATCAAGGCAATATTCAAATTTGAATTTCAAATAAATTTGAAATTTTAAAAAATTAAAAAATTAACTAAGTTAAATGATATGGCAATAATTAAATAAATCAAATAAAATTCCTCATTCTAAAATCATCAAAAATTCAGCCAAAATATTATGGACAAAAAAATTCCTTATACATGCAAGTTTTTTCATTTATGTCAATCTTCATTGTTCTGTGTGCTTGTTTGTGTCTCTCACAAAAATTTTTTTTCTTCGTTGTTTCACTCTTTTTCTCCTCACTGAGTTCAAGCCCTTCCCCAACCACTGTTGTTTTTATTTGAAAGAATAAAATAAGGCTTATGGCTGAATATGAGAGGCTTAGTAGCATCTGGGATGTGGGATTGTGAATATGGACAATGTTGTGATGTGGGTTGACGATGCTTAAACGAAAGATGTGCCCTTATGATTGACTGGATGGAGTTTGTCCGTTGAAAGACAAATATATAAATATATTAATTTCTATGAAAGACTGTTAACATTGGATGGTTTAAGAATGGTGATGGAAAGAGTAGAAAAGAATATTTTTGTCTATGCACTTTTCATTATGTATTGTTGTCATTTAATCAAATAGCTTAATCAATAAGAAGTTAGTTAATTTATTTAATTAGTTATCCCAAAAATTATTTAATCAATTATTCTGAAAATATTGTAAATAGTTTTGTAATGTAAATTTGATATATTTGATATTACTTTTTTTTATATGTATGTATGCATGTATATATGTACGTATGTATGCATATATGTATGTATATATATATATATATATATATATATATGTATATATATATATATATATATATATATATATATATATATATATATATATATATATATATATATATGTATATATATATATATATATATATATATATATATATATATATATGCAATTTTACTAAATATTTCACATTATTCCTTGTACCATTGTTAATGACAATAATCTGATTCCAAAAATATAGTTCGATTTGTTTCAATTTTAATTCAACTAAAAAGGTAATATATCATGTGAATTGATTTATCTTAGGCTAAACTAAACTGAATCTGAATTAGTTTAAGCAATACTAATTAATCCGGTAAATTTAACTTGAGCTCATGAAGTGTGCAACATATCAAAAGCTAAAATCATTTCTTTTATTTTCACCTTATTATTTTTTTTTTATAAAAAATGATTTAATTGTCAACAATATTTTATCTTTATTTCTATTTTACACATCTAAAGAAATTTTTTTAAACTATTTGTGATGGTTTGTCAAATCACGTTTCCATCTTTTGTTTAGATGCTCGAACGCTGCAATATAAGATGAATTGCTGTTGTCTGGGAATGTTCATCAACGTTCAATTGATTATTGTGTAAGCAGCTAGTTTTGATATATCGGGAAAAGAAACAAAATGACATTTTTATTGTTATTCTACTTTTTGAAAACGTTCTGAAAACATAGATGCATGGCATGATGGTATACTTCAGCATAAGGCATTAGTTTAAGGAAATTGATTGATGCATTCATGCATGGATGGGTGGGTGCATGCATGCATGGATGGGTCATGCATGTGGAACATCTTTTTACTTTCACAGTTTCACTTCATAATGCTTTGTTATTCTATATGGTGATTGTCATTATGGAATCCAGTTTTTCAATGAAGAAATAATGGAAGAACGTACTGACCTTGTTTTATTCTGGTGTTTGTAGGTTGGTGTTATTGGGAATCTGGTTCATTCATCCCCAAACATAAAAAAGGAAGTTCTTGTTGCTGGTGCTCTACAACCTGTTATTGATCTATTAAGGTACTGCTATCATTATTCATTACCTATTATTGAATGTTTCTATAAACATATTGGTCTTGAAAGAACGTTCTATATGTTTTTTTACCATCTTTGCAGTTTCTAGGGAAAAAGTAGCAGTTCTTGCAGAATTGTGATTGTTTGAAGTTTTTATCATGAAAATAATTAAATTGTTAGCCTTCCTGACTTCTAGAATTATATACTTTTTTTTGCACCAGCATAGTTAGTGCACCAAAAATTATTTTACATCACTTAGAAACAAAAAGAAAAAAGCTCACTGTTTACTTATGGGCTTGCTGGGCTTCATTTAAAGATCTCATTTACCCTTGCATGTTTATGTGAAAACAAAATTTCATGTAACTAAGCTGTTTAATTGGTAACAATATATTGCCAGCATCATTTTATTCTTATTTATGCCAATTATATTGGACATCCAACTACTAACCTGGTGACAAACAACAATTTTTAAGAGATGACAGATTGTAGATTATCATTGCTATAAGCATTTACAACAACTTGGAGTCATCAAGAGTTTATAGATGTAATAACTATTGAGTAATCACACATTTGTGATTCTTTATGTTTTTCCATTCTTTTGATCTGGAAAGTGTTACCTATCATATCAGTATTCCGATATAAAGAGTCAAGGGCTTTCATACTTGTTATAGTTCATGCAAGGGAGACTATTTTAACCTAACGAAGATGCTTAATTGCAGCTCATGCTGTACAGAGAGCCAAAGAGAAGCTGCTCTTTTACTCGGGCAATTTGCTGCAACAGATTCAGACTGCAAGGTAGCTCATGATATATATTATTTTTTAGTTGTTTTTGAATATGAGGATATTAGAGTTTCCCTGTTTCCTCAGTCATGTAAGTGTGTTCATATCTCTTAAGTCTTAACTTGATATATAGCTTTCTGCAGGTGCATATTGTACAGCGTGGTGCAGTCCGCCCTCTCATTAGCATGCTTCAGTCAAATGATGCACAGCTTAAAGAGATGTCTGCTTTTGCGCTTGGGAGACTGGCTCAGGTTTTATTTGCTCCACCTGTTACTTGATTTTCAATTAATCAATTCATGCAATGTCTCATTGTGTCTGTAAATGTAATTTACATAATGGAAAATGGTTGTCAAATGATTACTAGAGATGCATTTTAATATATCTAAGATAACGTTTGATTATAATTTTAATATTCTGCAAATTATGTTTATGAATTCTGTAATAATGATATGGTGAGATTATGTATAACAAAATGAAAAAAAATGATATAATAGAATAATTTTGATTTGCCAGTAGTTCTACAATAAAATAGCTTTTTTTTTTTTTTTCATTTTGTTATAGTTGGTGTTTATTAAGTGCATAGTTGAGGCTGGGGGCGGTGATCTCATGCGTGAAGTAGTGCCAAGAAACTAGTTGATTGTTCGGGGAACACATCAACTCCTCTATGAGCTTGGGAGTTTATTTTATGAGGTGGAATATGTTTAAGGTGATTGCTAGGGAGACTAGAGGGTGAGCGTGTGTCATTGAATTGTGAGAAAGTGGTTGTTGTCTACCCAAAATAAGTAAATTTGCCAAGTGTTAAAGACTCGCTGCATGCATGGCGAGCATAGTGAGAAAGAACATGGGCTTTGACCAAATGGATACAAACTTGCCCTGAGAAGGCAAGTATTCAGGGATGAATAGCCATCTCAAGGCGACTTAAGCTCAACACCCCTCTATAGTAGGGAGAACGGTCGCGCGAGAAATCAAACTATTGAACACTCGCCACGAGACTCATCACTCGTCTTGGATTTAGGCGTGTCATTTTTTACATACTCTACCAACTCTATTTGTACTCATGTCTTGATTGCTAAACATTATAAAAGAGAGTAGGGGTTTTCTTTTTAGGGGTTCAGCTCCCTGTTTCTCTCTTTTCCTAAGCCTTTCTCTCTCTTTCTTTCTAGACCAAAGGAATTCACCTCTTGTATTAATTACTATCTAAGGAAAATAAAATGAGATATTTTCCCCCTTCTCTCCATTAATCATGCTTCTCAGGTGTCTACCGAGGTTCTGCTTTAACCACAGATAGATTTAAGTCTAATAGGAGTAGCTAAGGTACTTTGTAGGGTGTGTCACCATGTGAAGGAATAGAGGTAACGGTGGGATATTAGGCAAAGAATTGGTGGTAGTGTTGAGTCATATGTGGAGCAAGCACTTTGGGTGCTGTTCATGTGCAGGAAAGAAGGTCGCTAGCACAATGCTAGCAAATGAGGAGAGATCTACAAATTAGAATGTTGCTAGAGACGAGTGGGTGAGGTCTAAAGTGACAAGTGTTTGCAGGTTTCTATGTGCTTGCACAATTTTGTTGAGGGTAAGGGAAATGGTCGACATGTGGATCACATGCAATTGTTGATTATGTTGAGGAAATTCATGATAAGGGCATCAAAGGCATGATGGTTGGTTATGTATTTTTTTCTTCATTTGTATTCTCTTTTTTAATTTTGGCTAAACACTTATATGATAATCATTACACTGCCTGTGGTAATGATTCATTGAATAATGATATATTGAAATCATTGAAGCTATGCAGATGAAGTTATCACATGTATTCTGAGTAGTTTTGGAGGGAGAAGGAACAATTCAATCATGCTAGGGTTGTTTCAAATGGTAGAGTTATCTTTTGTGTTCATTAATAAATGCTCTTAAGAAGTTGAGAAGGCGATTTGTAATAAAAGATGGCCATGTATGGTATTTGGTACTTTGTTTCACTAGTTGTGGCTTAGACAATAAATTGAATTGAATGTCAAACTAGAGAATGGGTTGAAAAGCTTTATAGGACAAAGGACTTGAATGATTTAGCTGAGATTTATAGTATCTTGGTAAACAGGAAATTGACCATAATCAACATGCACTGAATAAAGATCAAGTGATTCCTTTGACAAATTTTGATATTTCAACTCTTTTCTAAAGAAGAATGAGGATATCAAATATGGATTTATCTTTAATGACTATATCATGATTGTTTACAAGGTGAGGAGTGGTTGGTCACTTGTTTCACATTATGAATATCATAGCAGTTGAAGGGATTTGTGCAAGAAAGATAAATTCAGATATGTGATACGAATCTGTGCCTTGGTTTCGCAGAATAAAGGAGGACAAGCGAATTGCAAATAGTAGAGATGAGTTAAATGATGTATAAATTGTGTAATGAATAGAGGGAACATATGATGAGCATCATGTGGTAAAAGCATTCGAGGCTTAACTTCTACAAGAAAAATAATCTTTATAAGATAAGGATTTAGGATTAATGTGAAGTGGTATGACCAGGATCTCTTATGACTGCTAATTGATGAGTCAATAGAGGTGTGATGATTGATTCAAGCATCTTTTTCATTTACATTGAAAATTCCAGGAGGGCTTCCCCACATTGATTCATTTTCATTTGGGAATCCAGAGACTGATCATTCTCACTTGTTTTTCTTGTTCAAACAAGCGGGTACTGATACATGTTAAAATTCTTCCTGTTTACATCTTATAGTGATAAGGTTTAATGTCCAGGCCTCTGAACCTTGATGGAGTTTTTTCTCTTATGAGGTTCTTATCGCTATTGTGGGTAAAAGAGGTTTTATAATTCCCCTATTTATACATGTTATGTTTACTTTTCTCATTATTTTTCTATATAACAATTGCTGATTTAATAAGTTCATGGTTCTTGAAAATGATGGTTTTTTCCCATGAGTTTCTTGCCATCTTCATTTGCAAACAATTTCAGGATTCGCATAATCAAGCTGGTATTGCTCACGAAGGTGGTCTTGTTCCTCTATTAAAGCTTCTTGATTCAAAGAATGGCTCTCTTCAACATAATGCAGCGTTTGCACTATATGGAATTGCAGATAATGAGGTAAGAGCCAACAAACTCTTCTATTTGATTATATAATATTTAATTTGTCAAGTTTGGCCTCCCAAAATCTTTGAGCTGTTCTTCAATTTACTGAGAGATCTGGAAGATATAATTTATGCTCTTTGTATAGGACAACATTTCTGGTTTTATAAGCATTGGGGGTGTCCAGAAGTTGCAAGAGGGTGAATTCATTGTGCAGGTATTCTGCGTAATCAGTCTTGCAATTATCTCTTCTGCCTTGAAGATGATTGATGCATGTCCTATGATGATGTTTGTTTAATGTTTTCTAATTGAATTAGTACAGGCAACAAAGGATTGTGTAGCCAAAACATTGAAAAGACTGGAAGAGAAAATCCATGATCGAGTGAGTTCCTGATGTTTTCTGTGTTTTTCCTTTATTTACCGGTTTGTAACCCACATTTTCTGCATTCTATTTTTCAATCTACATCTCATTTTGCATTATTTGCGTTATGAGTTTTCTTAAAAGCGCTATAGTGTTATTAACTCTGTTCTATTCTTGTGCCAGGTGCTGAAGCATTTACTTTATGTGATGAGAATTGAAGAGAAGCTTATTCAAAGACGCATTGCATTGGCTTTGGCTCACCTTTGCTCCCCTGAGGACCAACGGACTATTTTCATTGAGAACAATGGTATTCTTAGACTGATTATTCCTATTATTAAACTTTCTTATCAACATTTAACTACAAAAATGACATTTTTGGTTATGCAGGACTTGATGTGCTTCTTGGTTTGCTTAGTTCTTCAAATTCCAAACAACAAGAAGATGGTTTTGTAGCACTTTTTAAGCTAGCTAACAAAGCCATGACTCTCTCACCCATGGATGCAGCTCCTCCATCTCCAACACCACAGGTTTGCTTCTTTCAACCAAAGCCCCAAATAGCCAGAGCAGTGGCTATGTATTTGCGAAGTAGGTTCACAAAATATTATAAAGTTGGATTTCTATCTTGAACTCCTTGTCTGTGCTGTCAGTATTTATTTTTTGAGGCTTTATTGATGCAGCTTTATTTTGAGAAATTGCATGTTAATATTTTAGATCAATCAAAGTAACTCTAGGAAACACACCTGATATCTATTTATTTCAACATTTTTGAAGGTCTTAAGTTATATGTTCCTTATCGAATAGACTTGTAAAATGAAAAGTCTGACTTGGAGATTACCATCATGAGAAGACCACCACTTTCTAATGTACCAGGAAATGGTTTAGTATAATTGTTTAGAAGCTTTTAAAAATCTTCAGGTAAAGTTGACCTGCAAAGACATTCATAAATTGAAAATAAATCTGGCATCATCTTCAAGGAATAAAGTGGATGTTCATGGAATTGTTGATGTTCATGGACTAATGTTGCATCATTTCTTCTTGTTTGACACTGCACTATGGCAGCATTAAATGTGGTGAAGTTGAAAGGGAACATTTTGAAGCATTTGCCTATTCAAAAGGTTTGACTGTTATTGGGATCTAGTTGATGCTAAATGCGATTTGATATAAGCCCATTTAATTTTAGATTTATTCTAAACAAGTTTTATATGTCTAATAAATGGCATATTATTTCCTACCGTTAAGAGTTGTAATGTGTTTTAGCAAGTATTTGAGTTCTGCATGTTTAAAAGTACTAGTTTTGTATAAGGGGATGCTTATATGATGTTTTAAGAATTAAAAATTTGTGTGGCCTCCTTATGTTATTGTTTTGTCTCTACTCCTTGCATCTCTTTGTTTGAGGTGCTCATTTGCTAACTTCTATACTCTTTTTTTTCTATCTCATCAGTTTTTTTTCCTATATTGGATTCTTCCAACTCATACTATCATCTTTTGTTATTAATTTTGTAATCAAGTCTAACCCTAACTCATTTGCTTTGATTCCATCCACCCCAACTTCATCGGTTTTGAAGGCACCACATTTCTTAGTCACTTGTCATTGTGCATCACGTCTTGCTTATCTTGTGCACACATGCCTTTACTCTATTGTAGCTCACATATTTGCATGCTCATTTGCCATAATGCCTACCTTTGCATGTCTTTGTTTTATTTCATGTGTGATCTACATAAGTCTACCAACCTATCAGTAGTCGATTCTTTGCCTCATGTAGCCACTCAGATGGTTCTTTGCTCAACCCTTCTCATCATGATCATCGCTCGCTTCGACTTCACTCTCTGCATATGGTTGGTCTTATGCTCTCCATAACATTTTTTGTGCATCTTGCATTGTGTGCCCTAGTTTGCTCGACTATGCTTTTGAATCCTAATACTTGGAGCAAAATTACACTTTTGTTTCACATGTTTATTTAATTTGTATATTGATGGATTTAAGTACTCGAGGTAATGTTGCCAATCAAAATCAATTAATATTTTGAAAAGTTGAGATTTTTTTTCTTTTTATCAAGTGACAATGTTTGGTTTACATTTCTTACTGCAGGTTTACCTTGGTGAACGCTTTGTTAACAGTTCAACTATATCAGATGTTACATTTTTGGTTGAAGGTTGAGGAATGTTGCTTTTTAATGATTATTTTTTAATACCTTTTAATCTGATTAGAATGGGGCTTATTAATCATTCACAAGTAGGATTCTTTTTTTATTTTTTATTTTTTATTTACATCTTTAATTTATTTTATCAGGAAAGCGATTTTATGCACACAGAATTGCCTTACTTGCTTCCTCAGATGCTTTTAGAGCAATGTTTGATGGTGGATATCGAGTATGTTACTCTATTTTGTTTAGGATCTTGAAGCTTTTAAAATTTATGAAACAAGTTTATCTCTCTTAGATAATTCTTGCTTAAAATCATTATTTGACCATTTTTTAATATGAATTAAATACTTTGATTTGGTCATTATCATGCTACCAAAAATTTTAAATGATTGTTTAGTTTGAACTTTAAATCTTTTAAACTCTGCAATAGGGGGAGTTTATAAAGTTGGCATTTCATTAGTTTTGCTGGATGTTTTAGGATCTAGAATTTTTAATATGGATCTTCTATTCACTATAGATTTTCAACCAATTGATTCAACAGACATGTAACTTTCAGAAGAAAAGCTAGTTGTTAACTCAAAAATAACTATTCTTCTTCATTTAAAAAAATTGTTAAAATTCCAATTCAAGTGAAATGACTTTAGTTTTCTAATAAAAAGTAAACTTAAGAGCTTAATGATCACTAAAGTTACACAAGCAAATGGAATTTTGTGCATATATAAGAAAGTATTTTGCATTAGATCTAACAAAGTTCAATAAGAATTTCAATCAACAATGATAAGGAAGAGAAGAAAAAAGAGACATAGGTATAGGTAAACTAATTGATAGACAAACCACACCTTTAAGTAAGAGATAACCTTATTTGAAATGCTTCAAGTTTCATACTTGATCAAGTACTAGAATAGTGGAGGAAGATTATTTTGCACATCCAAAAAAATACTTATGCTAAAGAGTTATCCTTATACATGTTTCTTAATATTTATTTATAAATCTCATGAAAATCAAATTAGATTGGGTAATATTTTCAAAGAATCTACAAGATTTGTTAAATTGCATAAGAAGCAATCATGGCACTCTACATGTATTGCCCATGAGAAGAGCAACAAGACATTATTGTAGTGTCCCACAAAAGGCTTTAATAATTGCTCATAGGAGGTGTCATTAGTATTTCTATTGAATGAAATCCTTTTAATTGGAGCAATTGAAGGGATCCTACTTGAAGAACTAGACACATAAATTATAATAAGAATTATAAAGTTTGAAAAATAGATTTATCTCATCCAATTGAGGAACTAACATAGAGAAGCTTGTAAAATTGTGCAACCTCTTCTATCCTCAAGGATAAGTAACATTATATATGTTAACATCATAAGAATGTAGATACCAATTTATCTGACTCAACTAATTGATTATAATTTTAAACTCAAAGTTAAAAATAATCATTGCAATCTAAACATTTTACTCCTTTGTTAACTTTAGAATTACATTTCTCATTAATTTTTGTTGCTTTTAAAATTTGGCCTCAACTAATTTTCCAACATAGTTGGCATATTAATTACATTTTCTATGGAGATATTCATGAATTAGCACATGTAGGTTTGTTTATCCACTTTTAAAGATACCTTTGTATTCACTATCATTAGTGAACATGATTTTATTTCTAATAATAGCTTAGGATTAGGATTATTATGTTTGTCTAGAAAATGTGCATACGATGTATTAGATATTTGGATATAAAAACATACAAAACTAGTAGAAAAAGAGAATTATCTAGGGTATTAGTTGATTGCCATGGTATAAAATTAGATTAGATTAGATTTGTTAAAATTTTAAATGATAACCACATTTTTTTCTCGTTTGTTATTTGCATGCATTCATTCTAATAAGCTGTTTAACTTTATATCATCTTACGTTTCTTCCATTTAGTTTTTTAAGAGCTTTTTTTACTGGAATTAGATGGAGCATGACCTTATCACTTATTGTATACAATTTACAATATTTATACTTGTAATTTTTTAGTTGTCAACAAAATTTTGGCAAATATTTTTAGGCAAATATGCATATATTGCAAGAAAGATTTTATAAAAATTCCTTAGGCCCATACTCAATAACTTAACTAAATTTACAAATTTTTTTGGGTTGAACTTAATTCTTTCAAAATGATCTTATGCCAAAATATTTATTGATATAAAAATTCTATGGGAAGTCACTTTTAGGTGATACTAGATATTAAATACTAAACAAATGTAAGGTCACTTCTTAAACATCATGACATATCACCTAGTGTTCTATTATTTATTTTAATTTTTAAGCAATAAGAGATTTCAGTTAAGTTTCTAGTTTTTTCCCATTTTTGAAAATAACTCATAAATTTTAAATCTCTATTAAATATGATAGTTTTAGGCAACTCATGTAATTTAATGGCTTAATTGAGATATAATTTAACTATGAGTTATACTTTTAGAATCTTACCACAAGGAATGAATTGTCTTATTTAAATATTACCACAATGATAGAATTATACCTCAAAAGGTGTCACTTTTATAACAATGTTCATGACAGCATCTTCTCAAAAATTATAAGGTATATTATAGGCAAAGGTGTATGTAAACTAATTATCTCTCTTAACCTTCGTTGTTTAGCAATTTTATATTGTAATTTTTTATTTAATACATCTTTTGTCCAATAGAATTTATTTTTTTCATAACTATAATTTTATTTTTGGCAAAGCCAACATATTCCAAAAGAAAAAACTCTTTATTAACAATAATATATATATATATATATATATATATATCTATCTATCTATATATGTGCTTTTTCTTAGAAATTTATCCATCTCTAATTCTAAGTAGTTGATTATCAATTTCAGTGCATCTGCATCATATATTTTGTTAAAATTATTACATTTAGTGCATTAAATTTTACGATCAAAACAAATCACTTTTAATACTCCTAGTATGCAGGATGATAACTATTCTACTTCATTCATCAATATTCATTTTCTACCCACCATAATTTTTAAAATACAAAACTATTTTCTTATAGATACTTAGCTCATGTAACATGTCAATGCTCAATTTATGTGATTTTAAATATTCAATATGATCATAATAAAGAACATATTTTTTAGCTAATAAATAGTATCTCCAATATTTAGAGCTTGTCTTGTTATATGATATTCACAGCTATAATTACTATATTATTGTCTCTTCTTATTTAGTTTTTCACTAAAAGAAGTGATAAGATGTTTCTCTTGGCTTAAAACATCAACCATGCCTATGCCTAAAGTATCATAAAAGATGTCAAAATTTTTGGGACATTTATCGATTTACGTGCAATAACATTGGTAATTTTTTCTTGATATTTTAAATACACAATCAAGTAATTTTGTTTCTTTTTTCTCTTTAGGACATTTAGTGATGAGTATTACAGTTGTATCGACTCTTATTGTAAATCACTTATAAAAAATGATCAAACTATGAAATCTTCTTAATTCATGATTATTAATTAGTTTTGGTCGTCAATTATTTTCTTTAAATTTATTCTAATAAACATATATACCTTTGCTAAAAATATAATAAATTTTGAGGTATCATGATTGGGGTACATATTGTGCTTTTCCAAATTCATTAGTTTTCATTCATAGACATATAAATATAGACTCCAAGTGACTCAACAACAACAAAGCATTTATCTCACTGTGGGTTTAACTATATGAATTCTTTTTCTCCATTGTGTCTTATTAATTATCATATTCTCATTTAATTTTAATAAAATAAGGTCATTTTTTATACTTCATAACTAAGTTTTTTTAGGTCTACCTCCACCTTTCTTAACATATGCCGAATCTAATACATCCACTCTTTTAATTAGGGTCACCGACGGTTGATGTTTTATGCGGCCAAACTATCTAAGACAACTCTCTCTAATATTATTTGCCACTAGAGTTACTCCAACCTTTTCACGTACATATCGTTTTGCATTTTGTCTATAAGTGTAAAACCAAATATCCACCTGAGCAACCTCATCTCTGCAACACTTAATCATCTTATAAAAATTTTTCTTAAGTTTAAGTGGCACTATTCTATCACACAATAGGTTTGAAGCATTCTTTCACTACAACCATCCAACTTGCATTCTATTGATAACATCCCTATCTATTCCGCCATCACTTTAAACATTAAACCTGAAATATCTAAAATGTTTACTCATTTTAATGATTTAATCACCCATTGTAACAACCTCGTCACTGGATCTTTTGCAACTAAAACTATACTAATTGTATTTTGTTTTAGATCTACTTAAATGAAAGCCTTTAGACTTTGAGGTTGACCTCCATAATTTAAGTTTTTTTTTTAATTATATCTACAGTTTTATCAACTAGAAGAATATCATCAGCAAAAGGTATATCTTTCTGTAATTATCTAGCAAGAATATCATAACTAAAGCAAAAAGATATGGGCTTAAAGCCGATCTTTGATGTAATCAAACTGAAATAAGAAAATACTTGGTCAATCTTCCTTGTTTTTGGACACAAGTAACAACTTCAATATACATATCCTTAATGACTTGAATATGAGTAATATTAATTTCTTTATTTTCTAGAACTATCCAAAGTACCTTTCTTGGAACTTTATCATATACTTTCTCTAAATCAACACATATCATATGTTGATTCTCCTTACCCTCTATATTTTTTCATCAAACCTCTCAACAAATATATAACATGCATAGTAGACCTATCCAACATGAATCCTAGTTAGTTTTGAGAAGCTTTTATATCACGTCGTAAACTATGCTTAATTACTCTCTCGTAATTTTAATCTTTATTTTCATCTAGGTTATTAAAGTCACTAAAGTCAATTGTATTCTCACAACCTTTATTAAAAAGTTTATCAAAATATATCATCTATGTGTTCAATCTTATTTTAAGAAAATCACTTTTTGATCTTCCTTCTTAATGCACTTCACTTGAATTAAGTTTTTGCTTTTCCTATCTCTTTATTGGGAATTTATACATTTATATTTTGTTCTCTTTAGTATATTATTTATTATATAAATTATTAAATATTGAATTCTCTGCATTATATATTGCTTTCTTAGAATCCTTATAGTATATTTTATATCTTTCTCAATTTTATGACATTTTACATCTAAATCAATTTTTATAATAAGACTTTTTATTTTTATTTTTTTTATTGCACATTATAATTCTATTACTAACTGTTGTTACTAATATGGTCTTTTTTTATTTTTCGAGCTCATTTTTCGTAACTTGCTTAATATCATTTGCTACTTTTTTACATAACATTAGCTTTCTTATGAATTTTTCAAATTTTAAGATCTTGTAGCTTACTATTAAAAATATTTTTATTAGCGTTCTTTAAGTACCCTCATCTACTCATAGTGAAATATTTCGATGTTGGGTATTTAAACTTTTATCAAAATGATATTGCAATCTTTATAATCTAAATGATATATTTTTCTAATAGGCAAATAATCAATCTACATTTATTTAGATCCATTCTTATAAGTTATAATATACTATATTTTCTTATATAACATATTAACAATTACAAAATTATAAGCTAAAGTAGAATTTAATATGGTCTTAGCTTCTTGATTAGTCATTTCAAATCTATAGTCACTATGAATATTTTTAAAATATTCTACTACTCTACCTACATATCCATCTAAATCTTCTCTAATAATTATTTCTTTTTTAAGAGATATCCTTTGTATTAATTTTTCTAGGTCATTCTAAATTTTTTTCTTTGAGCATACATTCAAACCATTTGATAGGCATAAACGCTTATAACATTAACAATCTTACCATCAACAATAATTTTTAAAATTATAATTATATATTTAATTCTATTAATCTTCATAATATTTTTCTTCAAACTCTTATAAATAACCAAACCTACACAATTCTGGTCCGACTCTTACTTGAAAATTAAAGTTTAAAATTTAAACTATCAATCTCCTTGGCCTTCTCCCCCACCTGTTTAGTTTTTTGAATACTTAAGATATTTATCTTCTTATGAACTATAATATTTATTAATTCCATTAACTTATAAGAGTATTCATTTTTCAAGTTTCTATTCTAATCTTAGCATTATGGACTAGTTTTTTTACTTGCATCCATTCATAATGTGGGAACCTTTGTTGATTTAACATTGCACCTCGGGGTTAGTGTAGCGACCTTTGCACACTTTTCACCGTATTCAGGTCATACAATGTGTCGATCTCAGAAAACACCCTAGCATTGGCACAATGTACTAAAAAAATTCATGTCATGATTTTTCGACAAGCTTTATGCTAATTGTCTACTACTTAATACAACCCTCAACTTTTCTCATTCAGGACTTGCGACCCGACAACGATAGTGTTACTCCAATTGATTCAACTAATTGATTAAAATTCTAAGTCAAAATCTACAATGCATAGTCAAATTTAAATTTTAATATAAAAATTATTTTAATACAAATATTTTATGTTATGAAGATAGTAGATTTTGAGGTTTTTGGCATTGTTATTGTAAAAGACTACTCTATGCCGATTTATACTTCTGAGTAGTGCCACTTTTAACAAATCAACAATTGTAGCAAGTAGTTGCAGACTTAGGAATTAAGTTTATGGGTTATTACCCTCCCTGTAGTCTCCTTACCTTTTGTGGCAGTTTGGGTGAGCAACTTTGGGATTAAAAAAAAGGCCTGATTTATGTCTGTTTGTACTCTATTGCGGGGCCTCCATTTATCATGCAGGCCTTCAATGAAGAAGCCGGGAGTTGGGAGGGAGCTGACTTTTTATTATAAGCAGGTTGTATTTGTTTTTTAAGTTGGGTTGCTAAAGAGAAGGAAATCACATTTCTTTCGAGAAGACAGTTTTATCTCTCCATTTTGTACACAAACTCCACTATCGCCTTAAGTTAGGGGTAGAGTTAAAGCTTTTTTTTTTTTAAATTTCTTATGCACCATGTCCATGTGATTGAGATTGAGAGCTTTGAATCGTTGCTCACTCAATTGACTGCCTTATTTTTTGATTGGAAGTATTTTGTCTATTAGTGTTTTCTTTGCTCCTAATATTGACATGTCTTTGTTGAGTAAAAGTGAGCTAAATTCCATTCTATTTATTTTTAATTTTTTTATTAGAATTCCATAACCATGAATTTGATGAATTAACACCAAATTTTGCTTTACTGGTGGATTCTTGTGGTTTCCATTAGTTTGATTCGGTTATAATGTTTACTCATTGAATTGAAACAATGCTTGTAAGATGTCCATATTTGACATATGCGAGGTTTCCGACACTTAGAAACAGCCATTATTTTGTTTGCTTCTTATCACTCAATGGAGACTACCCACACTTGGGATTCCACATTGTGATGATAAATTTTGGGTAGTTTCCTTTTTCAGATAGATTGTATCTTTGATCAAATTTCTCTCAATGTCAGATCAAGTTTTATTTAAATTTTGTGTTAAGATTTTATATGGTTCAAACCCCATATTTAATTATATCTTTTGCTTATGAGAGAATACTCTCAATTAAGGAGGTCACTTAGGTTCATATTTTAGGGTTAGATTTGACAGTTATATATAATTTTAATGGAAATTTATTTGGGGATGGAGGTAGACTCGATTAAGATTCTATGATTTTGCCACATCTTATATACTAGTGGACCTCTAACCTCTAACATCTAACATCAAGGAAGCTTGATTTGTAACCAAGAGTCGCTTTTTCTTAAGTGTATGAAATAGATGTATGTATTGAAAATGTTCGTTTGAGGGAAACTTCAACTTGTTCACTGACAAAGGGATGGTTGGACCAATTATTTAGTTCAAAGACACACAACATCACCTATTGAAATTTTGAGATGTTGGATGTGCTGACTGGAGCTTAAATAGCATGACATGGCTATATGTTATCTATGATTTTTAGTTTAACTCAAAGAAGCATCTCTAAGGCACATGATTTTGGCCAGTTTAGTTTAATTTTGATTAGTAGTATCAGGAATTGAGGAGATTTCTTCAATTGAATCAAAATATAACTTTGAATCGGATCAAATCATATGTTTTGAATTAAAATAAAAAAAATCATAAAATTATGATAATTGGAAGACACACAGTCATCAAGAAACATAAGCTTAAGTCATAAAATGCATTATAAAGAGCACAAAATCTTCATAAAATTCAAATATAAATTTCAAATTCAATAAATATAAAAATTAACAATCTATGATTTGGGGATGGAGGTAGACTCGATTAAGATTCTATGATTTTGTCACATCTTATATACTAGTGGACCTCTAACCTCTAACATCTAACATCAAGGAAGCTTGATTTGTAACCAAGAGTCGCTTTTCTTAAGTGTACGAAATAGATGTATGTATTGAAAATGTTCGTTTGAGGGAAACTTCAACTACTTCACTGATGAAGGGATGGTTGGACCAATTATTTAGTTCAAAGACACACAACATCACCTATTGAAATTTTGAGATGTTGGATGTGACTGACTGGAGCTTAAATAGCATGACATGGCTATATGTTATCTATGATTTTTAGTTTAACTCAAAGAAGCATGTCTAAGGCACATGATTTTGGCCAGTTTAGTTTAATTTTGATTAGTGGTATCAGGAATTGAGGAGATTTCTTCAATTGAATCAAAATATAACTTTGAATCGGATGAAATCATATGTTTTGAATTAAAATAAAAAAAATCATAAAATTATGATAATTGGAAGACACACAGTCATCAAGAAACATAAGCTTAAGTCATAAAATGCATTATAAAAAAGCACAAAATCTTCAAAAAATTCAAATAGAAATTTCAAATTCAATAAATATAAAAATTAACAATCTAGGATAGAACTTGATTCTAAATAGGAGTTGATTCAAGCGGCATGCTTTTAAAGGAGAGATTAAAGTTTTGACTTAATAGTTTTTTCTAACTTTATGTCGACTCAAATTAAATGGGATGAAACTTATGGTCATTGAAAAATAATTGAGATTTATAATCTTAAGGATTAAGAAAATCATGTTCTTTGAACTTGCAACCTTATATTATATGTAAGGTGTCCTAATTAATTAACTTGGTTTGATGAGTTTTGACATTATTTTAATATCATTAATTAGGATAATCCTTAAATCCATCAAAAAGCTTATCAATTGGAATTTATTTTCAACACATTGTTTACATTCTTAACGTGCATTTGGAGATGACTAGTTATGACCCTATGATCAATTGAGAACCAATAAGATCAAACTTAGATCCTTGACCTTATTTGCCTAATCAATGTATAGACCTTATTTTCATTTAAATTATAGCATTACCCTTGGGATGTTATCTAATATAATTTTATTTCATTTATGCGGCATATAAGATTTTTTTGTTATATTTAGCCGTTCATCAAGGCACACGTTGTTTTGCATTTGAAGATTACCCAAAATTTTAATTATTTTCTAATTTTTTATTTTATTATTTTTTGAGTTTTAAAGAAAAAAGTGCTATAAACTTCATTATGATATTTTAAAGATAATGTTTATTTTAAATTTAATGTAAACTAATTTTTAATGGAACTTGCAAATTAATTAGAAGAGAGTGATGGTAGTGGTCCCATAACTTCTAGTAATAACCTATGAAAATATTAAACATACATGTTTCGAGGTAGTCATGAAAATTTGATGCTACTAGTCTATTGTTAGCTTATTTTAATCCATAGAAGGTTTCCTTTCCTTTTATTGAATCAAGCCCAAGTAACTTATGAGATAATAGAAACTTAGTAGCTTAGCCTGCTTTTGGTGGCAAAAACTTAATTTTATTAAATGATATGAAAACAAATGTTAACTTATATTGTTAATTCATTATTAATTTTATCTTGGGGATGAAAATGAGTTGAGTTGAGCTTAATAGCTAACTCGTGCTTGGCTTATCTATCCAATGCTAGGCTTGAATTCGTGCTTTAGCTCATATGACAAGTTGAGCTCAACTCATTGAAATTATGGTGAGCTCAAGCATGACTCATTAGCTCGAGCCAGGGGAAATCTCGTGTTGAGGGGAGACACAACCGGAGCTCGTTGGAGAAGGTAGTGACAAGAACAGCGTCGTTAGGCCAAGATGCATTGGGTGCTTGCTGGAGAAGGCAATCATGATGTTTTTGCATTGTTGGGAAAAGATGTGTTGGGAGCTCGTTGGAGAAAACACCACATGGCCAACAATGTTGGAGGAATATGCATTAGGAGCTCACTAAAGAAGGCCATGACATGTAGTGATGGACTTGGGAGTTTGGTGGAGAAGCCAATTGATTTTAAGAGTGATTCTTTCGTTTGGGACTAGTAGTGATTGAAGTGCATGTTGCCCTAAATTGAACGATTGAAATTAAGAATCCTAATTTAATCAAGTTGGCACATGATATAATGAGCTAAGTCGTGTTGAGCTCGAGTTCATATAATACACAAAGTTGAGCTTGAGCTCATGGCTCAATAAGCTTGACGTGCAATCTCTTTAGCAATCAAGTTGAGTTTGATTTAGCTCATGAGCCAGCTCGATTCATTTACACCTCTAATCTCATCCATACATACTTTTTATCTAAGTCAAAGCTGGTGGACTAATTATGTAATCTTTAATAGGAAAAATTATTATATTCATGCACCTATCTGCAAAAATGTCCGCACAGTTGTGTACTCGTTATCTGAACATAATACTACATCTGGTAACTGAACATAATGATTTCTTTAATAGGTATGGTAGATAGTTGTAGTCATAATAGGATCATGGTGTTTCTTTGCATATACACCATGTTCAACTTCTTGGAGTTATACTACCCAAAAAAAAAATTACAGAAATTTATTTGAATATAGATGTACCAATTAAGCTCGGGAGTATCATCAACTTCTGTTTTGAAAGTGTTTTTATTGATACACTTCATCAAGTGCCTATGTGACATGAGTTGTTTAGTTTTATTTTTTGGTCTATAACAAATCGCCTCCTTTCTCTCATGTCATATGCTACTTGCGGAACTGAAAACATTAAAATAAATATTATTTATTTATTAATTAACTCCAATATAGGCAAATTTAAAGAAAGCTCCATTTGAATTTTGAGAATTGTACGTATCAACTAAATGTTTAACAGATAAACTCCTTTAAATTATAATGTTAATATTTTTATGCAAATATCTTTTGCATATATTCATGTTTTATGTTGTTATAAATGATGCTAAAATACCCTATCAGTATTCGGCAAATCGCTATCTCAGCAAATTCTTTCCTTTTGAATATTAAACAAAAATTGTGTACCTGTAATTGGGATTTATTAGATTTCTATTGTTTATGTTTGCCACTTCTATCTGGGCTTTTTGGTTGATTTCAGTTTGCATTCAATTACTGTGCTCTCTTTCAAAATAATAAATTATTATTTTCAAATAGGCCACAGGCCAGGCATCATCAGCAGTACTATTGTCATCATCATGTTGACTATTAATTTTGTTCTCACTTGTCATCACTCTATCAACTGCACGTCTAGCTTGCATGTGTGTATGTGTGTTGTTTGTGGCGTGCACAATAGCTTTGCTGATGCTAATTTAATAAATAGGTATTTCTTTTGTTACACGTTGCCTAAAATTCAATCCTTTCATCTGTTCTGATCTGAACACCTATGCTCTCTAAACTACTAGGAGAAGGACACAAGGGACATCGAGATTCCAAATATTAAATGGGAAGTATTTGAGTTGATGATGAGGTATGTAAATGCAGTTTGTGTTGTTGCTGTATCAGTGCTGAAGTATCTAACCTTGGAAGTGCTCCTTGTCCATAGATTTATTTACACAGGGTCTGTCGAAATATCAACTGATGTTGCACAAGATCTTTTACGAGCAGCTGATCAGTATCTTCTTGAAGGTCTGAAACGCTTATGCGAGTACGCCATTGCGCAGGTTGGCATTTGCATTATTTTATCCAGTTTTTTGCCCAAACTGTCTACATATGATGGTCACTCTAAAAAGGGCCTGGCTTGTCGCATCTCTCAGGTTGTGAACCTTGATAACATCTATTCGATGTATGAGCTCTCTGAGGCCTATAATGCAGTGTCATTGAGGCAAACTTGCATTCTTTTCATCCTGGAGCACTTTGATAAGACGCGCACTAGGCCATGGTAAGTTTCTGATATTATGCTCTAGTATTGGTGAATCTTCTTCTTAAGGCTCATTTAGTTGCATGATAAATTGAAAATACTCTCTTGATTGATGATCTAGGTTAAAGTTGCCATTTACTTGGGTATGATTGGATTTTTTTCGATTTTCAAATCTTTAAAATGTAGTAATGATTTCATGTCACTATGTTAAAACATGTTTTTTTTATCTACAAACAACCAAATCGGCAACATTTTCTGGTCGCTGTTTTCATTGGTATCCGATGAACAGGCACTCTGAATTGATCACACGCATTATCCCAGAGATGCGGAATTATTTTGACAGAATACTTCGCCCAAGTCAAAGGAATGCATTTGTAGTTGTTCTTTGTTGCCAAGTGTGACGTAACAACAGCTGCTGCAGTTGGATGGGTGAGGGTGGAGTGGTCATGTGGGAAACCAATGTTTTAGTTTATGGTGGAGGAATGGGATGCTTTTTTAGCTTCTGTAAAGTTTGTTCTAAATCTTTCTGTGCTTGATGCCTTTTTTTTTTTCTTCCACTAGTTGGATTGCCTACATCAATTAATATTCAAATGTGGCAAATTTCTTTGTTTAGTCAGTGAATGCTCTTCTTGGTATTTGGTCGACATTTTTGAAGTGCAGGAAATCTGTGTGTACGCAAAACATCTTCAACTGTGTAACCCTAGAGATAGATGTTTCACTCTTCCGATGTGTGTTTTGGGTGATCTGAAAAGCTGATGTTGAGTGCAGGGAATGCTTGCAAATTAGTTATCTTGATTTTGGTTCTCAAAATCAATTTTAACCCTAAAGTAGAGAGTTTCCAAGATACACAATAATAGCATGTTGAGAATAATTTATGGTTTCCTAAGGATTATTATCCAATGCCTGTGAGATATTATATGTTCACATCAGGCTCCTTTCGATTGGAGCTTAAATCAACTTTTTAAGCATCCAAGCAGTCAGAAACGTAATTTCTTAAGTATGTTTTAAAATTTAAGTGTAGTTAAAAAGTTCTACTGGCGTGGAAAGATAAAGCTGGGCTCTACCAGCTTATATTCCTTTAGCGTTGCTCTCCGTCTTATAAATATTTTATTCGGATTTTTAGTCTTCATTCATCACATTAATAGTTTTTGGTGTTTATTTATGGATGGTAATAAATCTAAAATAATAATTGTTTTTTGTTATCTATATATTGTGGGTCATTAGAGATTAATTGGAGCCGGATTAAGATCATTAAAATTTTTAGGAGCTATTTGTTTGTTTGAATTTTGGGTGTAAAAAAGTAAATTTTAATTTTGATTTGATATATGTAAAAATTTTTAAGAATAATATTTTAATACTATAAATATAATATCATTTTTTTAATAGATAATTAAAAAAAGATAAAATAAAATTTAATATAAGATTAATATATATTAAATGTTATTTAGATTTAATGCCTGATGAAATGAATTTTAAAATCAATCAGAATGTCATATGACAAAACATACGAAATTATCGGCTTTAATAACATCGCTTATCATCATCTTTTATCGTCATCGCGATGCTACATCATTCATGCATTGCCGTCGCTTTGTAATTTAACTGTTTTGTCGTACTGTGCTCACTGCTAATCTGTTTCATTTTACCTATTTAAGATTTTTACATTATATTTATTTTATCAATTCTCTTTAGCACCCCGTAAAGCTTAGAAGCATCACCTCTAGCCATACATTTTGCACACACACGACATGACCATCTCTTTAATGCAAGTCATGTTGTGAAAATAGGATTATATTAAAATTTAAGAGAAAGAGAGATTCAAAATTTAATGATTTAATTAAAATTGACTCACATTATATAATAAATATTAAAATTATTATTATTATTTAATTAAATGATTTAATAATATAAGTATATGATAAATATATAATAAAAAATAAATAGAATAATTATATAAATAATATTTTTTAATAATTATATATTTAAATAATATAAATATTAAATATAATTTATATATTATTATAAATCTAGATTTTACATTAAAATATTTAAAAATAATAAAAAAAAAAAAAAATTTATAATATAATTTTATAAATATTATGTTTGATTTATAAAATATTTCTAAAGTATATGTGTTTCTAAAATAACTATATATTTATCATTATAAATATATTTATAATAAAATAAGATTTTTTTATATATATATTAGGGCATATTGTAAAAAGTATATATTTATTCTTTAGTTTATCTAATTTTCATGATTTTATTTAAAGATTTATGATTTTAAATAAATTTAATAAATTAATTTAAATTTTAAATATTTTATTTTATATTATAAAATTTTCAAATATAAATAAAATATTTAATTTTTTATCTATTTTAAGAGATATATAGATAAGAGAAAATAAAAATATTTAAAAATTAATTTTTCATTTACAAATTTAAATTTCAATTGACATGTATGTATTTGAATGGATTTCAGATCAAAAAACTATTAAAGTCATATTTTATATATTAAAAAAAATTATCATGTAAATATCATGAAACAATCTAAAATTAATTTTATTATACAGTACATTTTATGTAGAGAGTATATTGAAAAGAAATATTTATTATATAAAAGCTAATTTACAACAAAAATGAAAATTTTAAAAATTATCAATTATATATATCATTATTTAAATATTATTAATCATAAAATATTTAAATGGTGAAATGGAAATATATAAAGTTTATATATATATATATATATATATATATATATATATATATATATATATATATATATATATATATATATATATATATATATATATATATATATATATATATATATAAAAAGAGAAAGAGAGGGAAAAACTATTGAATATGCCAAGAGAAAAATAAATTAATATATATTTTTTATCTTATTTTATTCTTAACATCTTGCTAGAAGAAATATTAAATTATTACTTCTAAGACATGCTTACTATTAGTATTAGTTCTCATATTAACACTATATTGAATAGGCATTATACATGATAGAAAGTTATTATATTACGATGTTGAAAGCACATCTTACTATTCATATGATGTTATACTAGCACACATTTTTTTTTCTATCATGTATTGAAAACTTTAATGGATTTTGAATATCCTATTAAGCTATTGATGTTAACATCTTAGTTCATGTTGTTTTATGATATGGTTTATTTGTTCTTTTTCCCATTGAAGATTTTTTTTTAGTTGCTAATCAAGCTTATATTTATGATATTAAGATCTTAAATTTAAATTAGAGTCTAAGCCGATTGTATGACCATTGAGTGAGTTTGATGTTATTTTGAGTATAAATTAGTTGAGTAAATATGGAGCTCATATTGATTGCATTGAAAAAAAAAGTTATGTATTAGTGGTGAGGTATTTTATTTTTGGGATGCTAGAGGCATACTTTCATCTTTGATATTAGCCTTATAGATTGATAGATTAGGGAAGAAGAAAAATGATGTATGTCTTACTCATATAAGGGATGAGAGTAAAAATCCTATTATCATTGAGGTTATTCCCTTGGTGAGAGAATATTTACATGTATTTTTTGAAGAGTTATTGAGTATAACTTCTAGTAGAGAGGTGAATTTTTATATTAAGGTATTACCTAGTATATTTTTATTGTGAATGCCATTTACAAAATGGTACCCAAAAATTACAAGAGTTAAAGGTATAAAGGTTTTATCTCGCTTAATGTATTTCTATAGGGTGCACCTTTATTATTTGTGAGGACGAATGATTGTACAGTATGCATATGCATTGATTATAAAGAATAAGTACTCATTGCCTAGGATTGATGAATTTTTGACCAACTTGAGGGTGCGTCTATAATTTTAAAAATAGATTAAAAATTTGACTAACATTAGTTAAAGGTGAAGGAGGATGTGTAGTGAAAATAACTTTTAATACCCATTATGGCCATTATGAGTTTTTAGTCATATCTTTTGATATAACTAATGCCCTAATAGTATTTATGGATTTAACGAACCATGTGTTCATATTACATCTTGATTAGTTTATTATTATTTTTATTAATGATCTATTAGTGTATTTAAAGTCTGAGGATGATCATGCTACTCATTTAAAAATTATATTGAAGATATTAAGGAAACATCAATTATATTCGAAGTTCTCAAATTATGAGTTTTGATTAAAAGATGTTACCTTTTAGGTCATGTGGTGAGTGGTAATACTATTTCTATTGATCCCTAGAACGTTCAAGCAATAGGTGATTGGTTGAGAATTACTTTAACATAAGAGGTTCATAGATTTCTTAGTATGGTAGGTTAGTATGGTAATTTATTAGACTGTATTCATAGATTGTGATTTCTTTGACAATATTGTAGAAAGTACTGCCTTTTGATGGCACATTAGAGTGTGAAATAAAGTTTTGGAGATTAAAGAATTATTAGTATTAGCTCCTGTTTTGACTATTCCATCTAGAGTTAGATATTTAGTGATTATTTTTTAAGAGTATTGGGCTGCATGTTACAGTAGCATGGGAGAGTTGTTGCATATATTTCCAAATAATTGAAGTCACATGATAAAAATTATTCAACTCATGATTTGTAGTTAGTGGCTATAATTTTGCATTGAAAATATGAACACGTTATTTAGATGGAGTGAGATGTGAGGTTTTATGGATCATCAAAGCTTGAAGTATGTTTTCACTAAGAAGGAATTTAACTTGAGAAAGATGAGGTGGTTGGACTTGATTAAGAATTATGACATTAATTTTATATATTAGCTTAGTAAAGCTAATGTGGTTGTTGATGTCTTACGGAAAAAATTTATGGGTGTGGTAGCTTGTATGATTACATCTGATGAGGCATTACTTCAATAAATGGAGCGATTAGAGCTGGAAGTTTTTAATTAATTGATGTGGGTACAAGAGTAATTTCATGAATGATTGTTTAGACTTCTTTATAGGAGTTGATTAAGGAAGCTTAAAAACTAGATGAGAATTATGAAGATTAGTTTATTAGATTTGGTCATGAAGAAGAATTGAGCTACATTTGGATGACCATGGTGTATTGCCTTGTGGTGGTCAATTTTGGGTTTCTAATAGTCGTAGCTTAAAGAGAGAGGTATTACATGATACTCATTTTTTTAGATATATGATTCATCTGGGGAGCAATAAAATGCATCATGATTTAAAACCTATGTTTAGGTGGTATAGGTTCTGTGAGAGGTGGCAGAATTTATTTCAAAATGTGAAACTTGTTAGATGACGAAAGCAAAGAATTAGTGACCCAATGATTTGATGTAGCCTTTGTCTATTCTTGAGTAGAAGTGGTAGGAGGTCATAATGGTCATGATGCAATATTAGTTCTGGTCAAATGACTCACAAAGTCAACATCTTATATTTATCTTCCTTAACAAATTAACACATCCTAGATGTGCTTTAAGACATCCATTTTATAAATCCATTTTCACCAAAATATTCTAGATGTGCTTTAAAATTTAATAACTATTTTATTTTAACTTTATGAGTTATGGATTTCATGATTTAAATGGGTTTATTTTAAGAAATTTAATAAAAGTAAAATAATTTAAATAATTATAATTATATCCTTTTTATATATTAAATAAAAATATTTTCATTTAAATATCTTAATAGATTTATAGAACCTTGAATTTTCTATTCTCAAAATTGAGAGCACTTTTATTGAGAGAAAGGGAGAAAAAAATACTTTTAGAAAGTGAAAGCTAGATGTAAAGGTTGTAGAGTTGATTTCATTTATGAGATTAGTTGGAAAATTTATTTGGCTCGAGCTAGGCTATTATTTCACTACTTTATATTTTAATTTCATCACTTGTGTGCATTATTGGGGGTGTAATTATATTAACTATATGACATAATTTATAAATAAAATATTTTATAAGAATGATATAGTAGACATACTCACTAAGTTAGTGGAGGAAAGAAGATTATGTGATTATCCATTCGTCTAAAGAGACATATTTACCCTGGTTAAAATTACTGACATCTCAATAAGAATCTCTCAATTAATGAAAGCATAAATATTGATTTTGGTTTATTTATTTTTGGAATTTTCAGAAGAAAAGGTTATAGTTTAGTAAGAATTATCATAGTAAGACAATACATATATTGATTGTCAGTTTTTAAGGCAGAGGGTCAATCACAGTAACAAAAAAATATGATAGTTCAAAATACGAATTTACATGATAATTATTATTAAATCACTAAAGGCTCCACAATAAGATTAAAAAAAAAGATAGAAATAGACTTAGTCAAGATCTTGTGGATCCATAATCTTAAGCTGTCGAGTTCATAACCATTTAGCTTAGGAAGGTAGCCAACCCAACTTAGTTGAGAAATGATCTATCAACAACTACAAGTTGCATCATCAAAGCTGACCTTATGGCCCATGCCAAGAAGAAAAATAAACAATCTTAAATAGGGGTTTCCATGGGGAAAAATGCTAACAAGGTGCAGGACTTATGGTCTTCCTATAAGTAATGATTTACTTGTTGACAAAAAAAATGACAATAACCTAGTTATATAACTAGCTTATCAAGACCAGACTTATGAACCTATTTGGGTTAGGTTGTTGCTATCTTTTGTACTAAGCATTCTCTAATCATCATTGATAACCATGACTACCTAAAGCTTTATCTTAAGGGAGTAATGCATGATATACAAATTATCTATTCTTAAGTGATATTTTTAATGCATGCTCATATCAAAAGTTATGTCATGATGGTACCATCGACTTAAGCTATAAAGGCTCAACTTTATATCTTCTAATAGATACAAAGAAGCTAAGGGATTTCAATTTTGGAAAAGTTGGAAAAAAATGGTCTTAATTTTAATATTTAAAATTTTATCCTAATAATCATTTAAGAGTTAGTTAAAGTTTTATTAAAGTTGATAAAAATATAAAATTTTATTCAAAAAGCCTATCAAACTATACTGATCTTAGAAAAACACATTACAATAAAGAAAAGATAAAGGGCAATGCAAAGTAAACAATGTAATTAAACAATCACTATGTCGTGCTGGCTGTAAGAGGATAACAGACCACTGCAGTTGAGCTAACCATATATATATATATATATATATATATATATATATATATAGAAAAGTACAAAAGTTTTTTTAAGCTCTACCCATAAACATAAGCTTAGGAAAGTTTAATAAAATGCAAATTTGTGATATCTTTGAGTACTGAGTTAAAAAAGTTTATCTATATATATATATATATATATATATATATATATAATTAAAGAAAAACTATAAATCTAAATAGAGCCACCATAACACAATAGAAGTAACATATCACGGATTAAATATAATGCCATAAAATTATTATTTTGATGCATGGCCTCTTGTGAAATAAAGTGAAAACATTGATCGTATGTATGGTGTTTGTAGAAAAAATATTTTTAATATAATGACTATATAACTATAGAGCAGTGAAACACATCATAATTTGCACAATCATTAAACTAAAAGAAATCTACCCATACTCTTATAATCTTGTCCCAATAGCCAAAAGGATAATACAAACAATGTGACCAAGCTACATCCTCCCTATGCTAATGACTACAGTGTTGTGAACTACCACAACATGTAAGTGTGTGAAAGTCATTATATTCCTAAAGACATATTTATATAAACTTGATTTATCAAACTAAGTCAAGACGATAACTCAACCATCCTAAGATTTATCCAAGTATCATAAATTAATTATATAAAATTTAAATTAGAGTTAAATAATTTTATAATTAGATGAATTTCTATTTGATAATAAAAGTTACTTAATCATAACTTATATCAAGTTTGTGCTCTAATAGGTCGCAATCTAACCTAAATTGCTTACTACCATGCATATGCATCAATATGATAAATCAGTTGATATAATCAATCGTGAATGAAAACTTGAAAATCAAACAAATATTACAATTTTCAAGGTGTAGAGAGAAAAATGAATGAAGATCGTTCATTCAAAGGAATAGTATAAGACTAAGTACATGTGTATACTTAAGTTCTAATGTTATTCAATCATAGTGACTAGTTGAACTAAGAAATAATTTAGTCATGTGTGTATGACTAAGTTGAGTGGCACTAACTAATATTGGTCGGTCAGTTATATTTAAACTTGATCCAAAAGAGGTGATCAAATTTATCAAGTAACTCTAGTTGGGTTGTGAGCAGACAACCAAATTAGGAGTGATTTAGGTCATAGTGTGCAACAACAACTCATGAAGATTCCTTAAACATACAAATCACACAAATATGATTGAGAGGAATATCATGGATTTCAATTCAACAGGTGTCATGTGTAAGGGGGAGCAACACTTTACTTAAAAGATTAACCAATGTGAGAAAACTTTGTAGATCTTTGGTTGCCAAATTATTGAAGGAAGATAATGCATACTATGATGAAGTTATCTATCAGATTAGTTAAGAGAGTAATCAAACCCTATAATACTATTTAGGGTGATCTTAGCTTGTGTGTTTCTTCAAAGGGTTGATTCTTCTCATAGAGGCAATCTTCTCAAATAATCCCATAAAGAAATTAAAGTTGAGATCAAAGTAATCGGACTTATAGAGTTATTGTATTAATATGTGCATATGGTGAATGCTTAGTCTAATGCAAATGAATACATAAGAGTATGTGTCATTCACAAGTGTTCTAAGACTTTTTCTCTAAATTGTTAAAAATGTTCATGATTTGAAATGATGTAGGTTATGATTTTGGATATAAAATTCTAAATTAATTTAAATGATGTAGGTTATAGTTTTGGGTATGGAATTATAAATTAATTCAAGTTCAAGGACAATGTTAACTAGTGGGCCCTACTAGACTAAATGGGCCTCATTAGTTAATCAACTATCCACATGGATTATTCTGCCTAAGAAACCATTTTGATTGATTGATGTTGGATGTTCAATGTTATTAGACATATTCATTCATGAAGTTCATTATAGGTTCCATTGCAATACATAATGAATTTATCTTAATTAATTGAAATTATTTGAACTATTTTATGATTTTTAATGGTTTTATTAATTACTAATTATTCATTAATAACTTGTCATATGGGATTGACTTCCATATTATCAAATTAATTTCATAAGGTTTTATTTTCATTATATATTGAACATAAGTTACTATTTATCCACTATTTTGGAAATTATTAATCATTTTTTCACTTTATTAGATTGCCAATTTTAACTTGAAATGAATCTCATTATTTAAACTATCATAAGAGATTAATGAAAATTTTATAGAATGTCTAAGCTATCAAATTCAAAATTAAGTGAATTTTCCACAATTTTTTAATTTTATTTAGTTTTCAAAAATTTTAAATTACTTAATTACCTTTGAAAATTCATAATTTTTTTAATTTTTATGGAAACAATATAAAAACTTTTATAGAGACCTTAAATTGGTACCTTAAACACTTATTAATTTCCTATAATTCTCTATAATATATTCTAATTTTTTTAATTTTTTTAAAAATAGCTTGTTTACCTTAATAATTCATAATTAATTTAATTCAGATTAGAAAATTATGATATTTTTATAGTAAGCCTAAATAAACATTTTGATCATTCTATAAAATTTTCATAATTCTTTCAAATGTATTTATTATTCTACTATTTTTGAGCAATAATTTAACAACATGAAAAATTCATAACATATTCATTTTTATTTAAGAAATTATGAAAATTTTCTACAAGCTTAGATTGAATTTTGGAAAATTTCTTATTTTTTATAAATTTATCATTAAATATTTTAATTATTTTGAATCTTGAAGTGTGAAATATTGGCTTGAAAAATTAATAATTTTAAAATTATAGGACAATTTTATCAGTGTCTCACACCTCATATCTAAATTTCATAAAATTTGTAGGTGTTTAGGCATTATAAGTATTTTAAATAAAAAAATTAAAATTTTCAAAAAATAATCATGCAAATCATTACAAGTCTAGTACTTTTTTCCTAAGATCTATATTTTAATAGGTGTCAGCCCTAAAAATTTTAAACCATGATTTAATCTAAACAATTTTCAGCAAAAGTTAAAAGAATATCTTAAGGAATTTGAACTTGTTTAATTTGGATAAATGGTCCATGGGCCATCTATCTCATTGAGGCAAGCCAAGAAACAAGGGCCATGTGATGGATTTGAGCTGATTAAACTTAAGTTAGATCTTGGGTAAATTCTTCTATTCAACACTTCTCAAGCAAATTCCTTCACCAAAAATTATGAGGAGGAGAGGAAGAAATCTTATGGCTCACTAAGCCATGGCATAACTAAGAGAGTTAAGTCGATGAAGATTGAATGCAGGACAAGCAAGGAGAGAGTAATTCTCACTTAGGGGAATTGCATTGAGATCAAAATTGATTCAGGAAGCTTTTTGGGATTGAAACAAACTTTTCTACAAGCTTTCTCAAGTTTCCTCCCTTTGGTTCATCAGCTAACCTTCTAATTGAGGTAATTGAAGGCCTATTTATAGATTCTAGCAACTTAACCTCAACTCATGGTTGAGCTCAATTTATTATTGATCGGAGGTGAGTTCTTGTCGGATAAGGCTATAGAGTATAGGGAGGTGTTTGAGAACTCTTTGGATAGATATACATGGATCTCAGTTAATCCATGGATGGTTTGCCATTGGATGAGCTTATTGACCTTGCTTAACTATCATAGGAGTAGGCTATGTGTTTCATGTTTTATTGAATCCAATGGGCTTGCTTGGGCAAAGGGAAACAAAAAAACTTCTCTAGTTAATAGGCTTGAGGAAGAGTTTTTTTTATTGCGGGAAGGAGGATTTTGGTTAAATTGGTTACTTTGACCTATTAAGGTCCATCTCTTTGACACATTGATTTGACCCACATAAGTTGGTCAAACCAATCTTGTGTAAACTAAGAAAGTATATGTTTTCTCTCTTCTATTCCCATCTCAAATTCTATGAAGAGATTTGAGTATTTGATTGGTAAATTCCAATTTGGGAGTGAGAGTATGCTTATTTGGGTTTAAATTGGACACTTTGATTTAAATGACTTATTTAACCTACATGGAATGGCCAAATCAACATAGTTCAACTAGATAATTGTTTAGCACACCCTTAAAGATTTATTATGAAAGATTTGATGGTTTAATTTAAGCATTAAGTGACCAATAATTATTAATGGATCAAAATTATTCTCATGACCAATTATACTTGAACTAATGGGTGATTTGGCCAGGTATTTCTTTATTAAGAGAAATAGTTTAACTCAATTTTTGCTAATCAATTTAATATTCAAGGCTATTTCAGTATTAATAACCAAATAAGGTCAAATTGGGTCAAAAGTATTAATGGATTTTGCTTTAATAAGATTGAACTTGTTAATAGACTCATAAAGTGTCCACTTACATATAAAAATGAGCTTCTTGAATGATCTTATGGAAATATTAAAGTCAACTTACATTAAATTGAAGTTTGACCTAGGTTTAACCTATACTAAACTTAGGTTTGATTTCATGATTTGTAGTTAGTCGAGGTTTATACTCATCCATTTTAATCATCTAAGAGAAATGTTAGAATTAAACTTAATAATCAGGGTTCATAGGATTGATAGAGAAAGGTACCTACTTATGAGTATGCATATAGGATGAGGAAATATATGTTTCCTTTGACTCAACCCTAAGTCAAATCCCCCAAAATATTTTTGAGCTTGGGTAAGCCAAATCTGAAAAACTTCATGATCAATTGTAAGAGAAATTTAATCATGATGATAGATTTAATTGTTTAAATTTAACACTTATCCACTAGGGAAAGGGTAAACCCAATCAATGAAAGAAGTCTACATTAGGGTTAGCTAGAGTCAGACCTAAGTTCTATGAAAAATTTAGCAAAAAATCACTTATATGGAGTTTCCCCTAAGGCTTACTATGGTTAAGCTAATGAGCTGATTAGGTTCAATGTGTTAGTTGCCTAAGAAGGATTTTGAGTTTAACTCTATAAACATTTTGACATCACTACTTGATATTGATAGCATAGGATGATGGATCTATGAAATTCAACCTATGTTTGTTTTTATCTTTTCTTGACTTTTTTCCTCATACCCACTTATCTCCTTGATCCCATCTTACTCCTTTTTGAGTCTTTATTGATTCAAGGATTATTATTATATAAGCTTTTTATATATTGGATTGTCATTTCACTTTGTTATATTGATTAATCTTTTGCTTTATAGATTGACAACCAGTATTAAAATTGTTATATAAAGTCCTCTTTATTAGACCTAATAAAATAAAATTAAAATGATGACATTTTTTTTTACTTATCGAGAGATTTTCTTGGAGGTTGTTATCTTTATTCATCTCCTATTGAGAAATATTGTATATATGGCTCATATCATCATATTAATATTTTTTTTCCACACACCACTAGACATATCAACTATCTTAATAATAAAATATAATGCTCTAACCTATTTTCTTGATTGACATGCATCACATAATTGATCATTGGTGTATTTTAATTTTGGCAATCACTAACTAGGTATAGGTGAGTGATTTCTTCAAGTGTATGTATGCTAACATGACATAATATTTTATGCTATAAACAAGACTCATCTAATATAAATTTCATACATCATATCTCACTAGACTAACTTATACTATCAATATCCAATAAGTCAACATTATTAATCTCAAGTCTTTATTTATTTTTTTTGTTTAGTTTTAGTAAGCAAGCATTAGACCAAAGTTTAATATTAAAATACTTATCATATAGTTGACTTGTACAACTTAAGTCATGCTTGAAATCATCAATTAAAAAGACATTTTTAATTATAAATTAATTTCTCTCACTGATATCACTAATGTCATTTATATTCTTCATAATATTGTCACCAAGAGTAACTTTCTTTTCTTCTTTAGAATCAAGTATTATGAATTTTACATTGTCGCTAATCATATGTTTTGAACACCCACTATCTAATTACTATATGCTTTCACTAACCTTACTATGAAGGCACACTTAAGTCTAAATTTCTTAATCTATTATTAAGTACTTCTTCAAGTTTATTATTAAGTACCTTAGCTAATGCAAAAAAAGAGGCTTTTTTAGATTTTTAAAAATCACTTTATCTACTAATTTCACTTTCTAAGCTAAGCTTTTAAGAGTTAGGCACTCCACTTGATATGCCTTAATTTCTTATACTAAACAAAAATTATTTCATTGTTAGTCATTGAATTGAATTTATTTCTCTTTCCCATCATTTGTTATATAAAGTTTTTTTTTTGGTACTGTTTGGTTGCCTAAAAAAGAAATATAATGTAAATGAAATATAGTATAAAGTAAATATAGTGTATTCTGAATATTTTATAGTTATTTGATTGAAAATCTTATAAATCAAGTTATTTATTTATTTATTGTTTGGTAAAGTGAATGCAATGTAATATATTTGACGGTGACTAATGGGGTTGGTGGCAGGCGGGGGCAGTGGCTAGTGAGGGTGGTTGGTTACCAATGATGGTAGTCTGGGCTAGGCTAGTGATGGAAGTTGATGGTGGTGGTTGACAATAGTGGTTTGAGATGGTTAGGCGGCAAAAAGTGGTGGCAAGACCGCAATGGTGGTATCGAAATGCTTAATGATGGTGGTTGGTGGAGCTGGGTCGGATTAGTGCGAGGTAGTAAACAGTAGTAGTGGTGGTAGTGGTAAGGTGGTGGTAGTGACTCGGCTATAGGGGGTTGGCGGTGGTGGCAGGCCAACAATGGTAGCAGTCTTCACTTTACACCCAACAGTGTATTTAAAATTCACCAAAATTAGACGAATTCTAGATACATTGAATTTGAACTAAATAGTAAATTTGAAATACACTGAAATTTTACATTCCAATCCAAATTCATCAAACCAAACATTAAAAATTCAAAAACTCTTGCATTCCAAATACAATACACTCTCTTTGTAACAAACAAAACATCCCCTTTGTATTTTAAGAAATAAATTTATTTTCTTATGAAAAAAGCTGCATCCTCATTACGAGAACTATCCATCTTATTATCATCATATTCTTTAATTTTTGAAGTAATTTATCACAACTTTTTTTAGTCACACTCGCTATTCTTTGGTTGAACATTTATTCTTGGGCTATAAAAGAACCAAGTAGTAGCTCAATAAAATAAATATATAAATCTTTAGACTTAAAGATAGTCATGTCCTTTGCATCTCATGACTTAAGGTAAATATCTAAGAATTTTATTCACCCATCATATATTATAATATTCTTTGTTGAGATATGTAATGAAGTAATAATTTTAGTGAATTGAATGAACATATCAATAATTGTTTCATTTAGTAGCATATAAAAATAATTTAATCATTAATAAAAGTGTTAATATAGGATTATACTTCATTAGTACCTCATTTGTAATACAAAGCTTATCTATATCTCTTTCTCAATTTTACATGTAGAACTATTCATGTAATTATTGAGTTTCAAATTCTAGGAATGTAACTAAATACTCATCAGTCTTAGGAGTCAACCGAGAGGGAGCTTTTTCTTAAGAGGGAGTTGGAGTATGAGAGAAAAAAAAATCGACTCATAAAATCATTAGGGGATCAACTACCAAGCTTCAACAAATATTTGAGCAAAAACCTAGAATTTTCACATAAATTTTTTTACCAATAAAAGATAATTATGTTTAATGAATGCAAAACTATAAAATAAGGCCTATTTATATACTGTCTAATCTTAAATTTGAAAAAGCCTTATGGGCCAATAAACTATTTATATAAATTGATGACTTATTATAATAAAATTTGAAGGAAAATAAAAAATAATATAAAATGCAAAACTTTTATAAGTAATGAAATTTGGCTAATCCAAATAAGTTAGATGGAGTGGTATTGTAAATCATGCAATATTTGAAGATATTTTTTTTTATTAAATCGTGTTGATGACATACCCATCAAAGAATCTTAGATTAAGATTTTGAATTATTTTACATCGATTTTGGAGGAAAAAGGTTTCATTAATGGGAGTGTTTGGATAGTTGTCTATGATGAATAGCTCAAATCTTGGTCTAGTCTCTAATGACATTTTCATTTGTCTTCATATTAGTGTTGCATTAAAGTTGGCTCATAAAATAAATTTAAAAATTAAACTCATTTAAAAAAATAATGATTAAACCCTACTAACTAATTATTTTGTCAGTTTGACAATATTATTACATTAATTTGAGATCACGTATGCTCTATAAAAAGCTATAAATGACAAACTCTTGAACTCATAATTAACAATATTATTAAGAAGCTCCACAATATGGTGGAGGTTAATTCTTAAATAGATAATAGGTAATTTCAAGATTAATAAATTTAAGTTAATCTTATAACATACTTAAGCTCTAAATCTTTTATAATAGATCTTAAATGTAACCTTTATAAGAATTACACATAGCAAGAATGTCAAATTGATTCAATGGCTAAGCTAGCCAAGAAAATGATGGATCTTCAAGAGAATCTAATCATTATAACTAACCATAATAGACATATATTATCATTTATTTCAACATCATTTGAAGCTCATCAATGATAAAACAAAGTGGTATCAAACTTCCTTATATGAGGGAGGAACATATTGATTGATAATAGAATAAGAACTTTCTATGCAAAATTTAGTATTGTAGATTTTTGAATTCAAAAGTATATGGTAGTATTATGAATATAGAAACTTAATTAGCACTTTAGATCTAATAAAATAATTCAAAGATAAAAAATATTAGCATTTCATTTTATGATGATATTTTGTGGTTTGATGTCTATAAATTACTTAAATCTTCATTTTTTTTAATTAGTGTATTGATAGTGCTACTAAGTCTCACCTAAAAATATCTTCTTCTATGTGGTTAATATGCAACAAGATGTTGTATCAAGCTTGCCCACCTTATTTTTTTTTTTTAAAGTGAAGGCTTTTTCCTTTATTTTTGTTCCCATTTATCAACTAAAATGTTTCCTTCCCATTAATATTAATTGTGAGGATGATTGAAAAAAAAAGTTTTATGATGAATTAAATTAATGGTTAAATTCTTATCCTTTATAATACTTCAGTCTTATATGAATGATTCAAATGCCAAAAATGATTCTCAAGAAAGTCAAACTCAACTCATTTCACATTTTTCATATAAAACTAACTTTTAAATCATACTTCATAAACACTTTTAAGAGTTTATTAGAGAATATTGTAACATTTGAGATTGATGAATGATGATTAAGTCACATGAATTTACTTTGGAAATAATCAACATAAAAGATTGTTCACTTTATTATAAAGAGCTTTTGTTGAACAAGTTTAAAATCCACAAATAATTTGTAAACCTTATTGGATTACTTATTTTGTATATGAATAAAGAAAAAGAAGAAAGAAGACTAAAAGAGGATCATTTTAATCATGTTAAATACTTATTGTACACTTTTTATTTTATTTTATTCATAAAATGATGAACTCCACTAGCAATCTATGGTTACAAAATTGTTAATGGGCAACTTTTACATAAAAATAAGTTCACATTTATGGTGGCCTCAACTATATGTACGGGTGGAATCTTATATTTTGTCAAAATAATTGGATTGAATATCAAATATCAAATGAAAATAAAAAAAAAAACAAAGTAAAATATGACGAGTTTTCTAATGGACAAGCCCTAACCCATTACGTTCAAATAGAAAACAAACTCACTAAATTAAAATGAAAGATTTACACACATACCACATAATTTTTATGCATTTACATGTCTAACACTTAAAAAAAAATTAAATATTTACTTATATAATACTTTTCAATTTTTAAGAAGGTACATTTTACTTTTTAAAAGTGAGCCATGATGATATTTTTAATGTGATATTAAAAATTGGAGTGTTGTATATATAAAAAATTGAAGTTTAGGTGATGGATATGTAAATACATAAGAATTGTGTGATATATATGTAAATTCTCCAATTAAAATATGCACATTGAAGCATCATTTTAATTTATGTTAAGCCTTTCAATGAATATAAGTTCCATTGACAATTATCATTATAATCACATAAATTAATTTATTTAATTTTTAATAAAAATAAAAGTAAAATATTTTATTTCAAATCAAGAAAATTAAATAAAATTAAAACAATTAAAGAGATCCCAAACAGATCCTGAGTATACAAAATTATTTTGATCCCAACAGTTTTAGGAAGCTATTTTATCAGATACTAGAAGAGGCAATGATTACAACAGAAACTAAATTTTTACAATGGGAAGCACTGGCCCAAAGCTACCTGATGTGCGTACTATTGCTAATGAACCTGAATGGTTCCCCTACTCTTACATGGAATGTGCTGCTCCCGCATAGTTCTAATGGAGCTTATTCATTCCACTAAAAAAAATTCACCACCCACTGGAAAATTTACTAATGTCTTGCAGCATATGTTGTATTACTAGCAATAATAGCATAAATCATCCTTATGCATTCTTCAGCCTCTTCTTAGAGACCAACAGATATCGTCTAAGAGCAAGCATTGTGATCCAAGTAAACCTTGAAATCTTTTCTTTGATCATCAACAACAAAGCAGAACTCAGAACAGTCTTCAGAATTTGAGCCTGCAGGCCCTTGAAGAAACCTGGCATACCTTCTTCTTTCCATATAGAAGATAAACCACCAAGTATTGTCTTGTGAGACTTTGATTTGGGTTCATTGGACTCATCTTCATGATCAGAAGCTTGTATCATAACCTTGCACCTGTGTACAGTAATTAGTATGGATATGAATTGTAGAACAATTAATACATGAATAAGAAATGCATTTTGAATGAAGTTTTGGCAAATTATTAAGGTTAAACATGGCCCTGAAAATGAAGCAAAACTTATGACGATCTGATACCTTATCAATGGATAAGTTATGATGGTTGCCACACTCTTGGACAGGGCACCCAATAAAAAAGCTGAAGAAGCAGAAAGAGATTCTGGTGAGGAGCCAACAGAACCTGATGCTGATCGCTTTCTTTGCTGCCGCTTTATAAATACTTGTTTGAGTTGGTCAAAGACGGTGTACTGCACACAATTTCAATAAAATTACAACGACGATGTCCACAAGTTCTCTTATAAAAATGCTGTACAATTCAATCACCCTACACGCATGAAGACACACCATTGATACTTATATCATAAAAATAAGATTCGTTACCTGCAAAAATTATGTTGGCTGATAACAAAATTAAGAAATGGGTGCCCTATTGATCTCTAACACGTTCAACTTCGATCACAGTTGCACTGTGGCTCATTCTTTTAAGAGTACTAGACACAAAAAACATAGGCAATGTGCTGCACCTAAGAAATAGATATGTTGATTTCTTGTGTGGTATATTTCTGTTTCTTGAGGCCTCTTGCAAACCATTAAGAAATGGGTGCCCTATTGATCTCTAACACGTTCAACTTCGATCACAGTTGCACTGTGGCTCATTCTTTTAAAGAGTACCGGACACAAAAAACATAGGCAATGTGCTGCACCTAAGAAATAGAAATGTTGATTCTATCATGTATTATATCTTCTTGTGTGGTATGCTTCTGTTTCTTGAGGCCTCTTGCAAACCAAGTGAAAAGCCATGAAAATGAGAAATTTTTTACAATGAGTTTAGGATTATTATGTGTAATTTTGAGGGAAAATGAGAAACTTGAATTATGGAGGTCAACTTTAGAGTCTAAAGGTTTTCGTTTAAGTAGATCTAAAACTGAATATATGGAGTAATTTTAATTTTAGTTGTAGAAGTTTTAGTGATAGTGTTGTGACTTTTGGTGATCAAGTCATTAATAAGAGTGAGCGATTTAGATATTTAGGCTCTATTGTTCAAAATGATGGTGAAATAGATGGAGATGTTATTAGTAGAATTCAAGTTGCATGGTTGAAGTGGAGGAATGCATCCGCTTATTATGTGATAGAAAAGTTTAAACTTAGCTTAAGAGAAAATTTTATAAGATGGTGGTGAGATGCAATGACTTATGGTGCGAGAATGTTGGCCAATAAAGAGAAGCGTAAGAGCTAAGTGTTGAAGATGAGGATGCTCAGTGGATGAGTGGTTTTACTCTTAGAGGGAAATGCAAAATGAGTATGTTGGAAAAAGTTAGTAGCTCCAGTGGTAGATAAGATTAGGAGAGTCGCCTAGATGGTTTGGCCACATAAAAGCGCCCGTCATGACGATTAGGAGAGTAGATGCATTAGATTTCTTATGTTAAGAAAGGTAGAGGTAGACCTAAAAGACTTGGTTAAGATGTATAAAAAATGATCTTAGTATGAATTAAATGAGAATTTGACACATAATCGGACACAATGGAGACGAAGGATTCATGTAGCCGACCCCACCTAGTGGGATTAAGGCTTGTTGTTGTTGTTGTTGTTGTTGAGTTTAGGATTATTAAATGATATTAATAAATTTGGTATTACTTCATGCTATAGGAACCTCAATTGATATCTCGGTGTGATTGATTTATGTCTTCAGATCAATTGGATAAAAAGGGAGAAATAAACGACAAAAATTTAGAACTGAGGCTAAATGGTTAAAATTGGTGGTGCTAAATTAGATCATGTGATGTTGGTGACAAAAAAAGCAAAAAAAAAAAAGAGAGTAGAGTTCTGCCACATGGATAGGAGCACATATATAGTAGTGAATTTTTACAAGGTTTTGCTGCAAGTCCTGTGATAAATCTCGATTGTTTTCTTCTTATTGTTCTCATTCTCTCTCAAGCACATGGTTAAAACTATGGCCTTATTTTTTCAGCATTAATGCGAGTCTGGTTGCTGTAAATATGTATAAAATAATTTGTTTTACACAGTAATCTACTAATTCGAACAGGTTGGAGAATGCAAGAACTTGTTAATATAAAACACAAACTGAATCTTTGATGTCCGAATTTACAATCTAAGATAAACTTACAAAATGCATGTCTATAGTCCAAATCTACAAAAATTGGAGCAACAACAGTTATGTACCCTATGAGGGTTTTTCTGGCATCAATTTTCCAATCTGATGTTAATTCCACGCCCATTCTTTATCACAAAAATCAAGGGAGCATGGACAAACAGGCATTATATTTCTATGCACTCAGCATTCAAGAGTAGCTATCTTCCATTCAAATTTGTAAAGAGAATGTTAGCTATTATAACCTGAATGTACTTTCGGTTTGTAGAAGGAAATTATTAAATTCATCATTTTCCCAAGTTTGAATTGCTGTAGACAAATTTGCAAGAAACAAATAAACTTTATGTGAGCTTTATTTATTCTAATTATAGAAATTATAATGGTTGTTTGGAGTTGATATATCATTGAAAATCCCACCAATTCAAGCAAGAATTCAAGCAAGAATCCTATGTGTTATTGAATATCCTCTTGAAATCTATCAAATATTTTTTTAGCCATCATAGAGCTAATATAACACTTTGACTGGATCAAAAACAATTTGATTCTGTATTCAGACTAACTTAGATCAAGCACTTAAAATATAATTAAAAATTTTGGTATATTATTTAGACTGTTGAATAGCTTCCAAATATGACAAGTTTATAGTCAAATCACGCATCTCGCAAGACAAATCTAACGATCCCAAGATCTCTTAATTATAACTTTATTTGGACATTCAAATATTTAAAATACATCTCATGATCAAGAGGATCATTTTAAGCTGTATGATGGAGTTATTCATATTTTACCTATATTTATAAAAAAATATCATTCTCATAATTTATAAATAACCTCTCATGTTTCACATGAAGGAACTTGAGTTGGAGATGAGAGAGAGTTCTGATGCTTAAAGAATCCCAGAGCATAATCGACCGTCGGCCCCATCATTAGATCACCGCGGTGTGGCGGATCACGTCGCCGTGGATCATTGCCGTCGCCGTGGTTGGATCGTTGCGATCGCCGCTTGGTGGATCGCCGGTGGCGGATTCTATCGCCGCCACCGTCATCGGACCACGGCAGCCGCCCCGATCTCCGTTCAGTTTGCCCAACCACTATCGTCGAACTGCTGCTGACTGTTGCTACCAAATCGCGGCTGATCGCCACCACCCAACAATTGTCGGATCACCGCTGGTTTCCACCACTCGAATGTCACCGAATCGGCACCGGCCACGATCGCTTGACCACTATTGTCAGATTGCTATCGGCTACCGCCACCGGACAATTGTCTGACCACCATCATTGGATCATTGACTGACGATACTGTATTAACTATGAACACTCAACTACACCTTCATCAAATAACACCATTGCCAACAACATTGACGAATGCCATCACTCAAACAATCGATGCACAGTGTTGACTCATGCTATCGCATATATGGTCGATGTCCGTTGTTGACACACTCCATCATTTATAAACCAAGTGTATGGTGTTAGCTTATGCCATCACTTACATTAAAGTCTATTCTCTATAATTCATGTCTATTATATTGTATTAACTCCATCATTTATAAACCAAGTGTATGGCGTTAGCTTATGCCATCACTTACATTAAAATCTATTCTTTATAATTCATGTCTATTATATTGTATTAACTCCTTCCCTAGCTATGATAAAGGATGTTACTTGTAACCGTTGATATATACTAGTGGAACCATTTCAACTGGGTAAGGCTCAGTGATTTTTTCTCTCTTTTGAGGGTTTTTTCACATAAAAGCTCTTATATCTCCTGCAACTCTTCTTTTATTTGTGTTGTGAGCTGGATCTTCTTATAAAACTAAGATGTCAAACACCTCATCTCTATCATCGTGAATGTTCCTGCATGTAATAGGAGTCAACAAATTTACATAATTTAATCCTAAAACATTTATCTAGAAGTATGTGTGTGTGTGAAAAATCTAATAAAGTGTGATGAATAATAAAAATGGTATCAAGTTTTGTGGCATTTCCACGTAGGTGATAGTATCATGTATTATGTAGCATATTTTGTACTAGTAATGTTTGTGGGATCCGAAAATTCACCACCGACCTCTTTTGGAATAAGAAAAGAGTTGTTTTGATGTCGGTGAAAATTTCAGAAGGCAGATGAATAGTAGATAAGACACTATCCAGAGATTTCGTTCTCATTTGGTGATAACTTTTTATATCTGGTTCCAGGTTTCCTATAGCAATCCCTATAGTTAATTACTCCCCGTCTTGAGAAGCACTTTCGATTAAGTCGATGAATCGTTAAGAGCAGTATATAATTCAATGAGTGGAGTTTAGAACTTATGAAATTTATTATTTTAATTTAAAACTTTTTTGTGGGGAACGATGGCCTTGCGTCTATATCCATGGTCCCGTCATCCGGCATGCGGTCCAGTAGCAATGAGGGTAGTCGGCCAACGACGGAAGGATCCTTGTCGGAACAACGTAAGTCGTCCGGTGTTCTTGTAGACTTGGGTGGAGTTTGTTTAAGGGGACAAATATAAGTCCTTAATAACATAAGCTTTTTACCAAATACATTATATTTTACTCAAAAGCCGTTTAAGGGGCTGAACATACTGGCCGGTAATAATTTAGTGGTGTCATGCTGAATCACCCGGTCGAGACTTTGGTCAAATCCGCCATTTATGTGTGGTGTCATTTCACACCACGCGAAGGACAGAGTACGTCCTTCGACTTTAGGAATATTTGAGATGAGTTATGTATTTGATTTGATTAATCTGTGGCAAATTTTCTTAATTTATTAAGCAGACAAATAGTTGGAGGGGTGGATTGATTTTTTTAGTTTTAATTTAAATAATCCATTTCATTTTATTTATATTTTGATATTTTATTTGAATCTTTGATCATTATGATTGATTTAGATTTGAATATAATGATCATTTATTATTGAAATTTTAATAATAATTGCCTTCGTAGGGTAATTCGATTGATCCGCCTACTGCTCGATTTTCTACGTAAGATTTCTTATCGTTCACGAAGTATAATCCTTTCTTGTCATTTCTTGAACATAGATGATCGGGTTTGACTTTTCTTCTTGAAGGTTTGAATTTTAGAAGCTATGTCAGTTGATTCATATCTTGTATTATATGACAGAATTAACTTCTCAGATATTATTAATTTGAAATTCTTATAATATCAAAATTTTTTAAGTTTTGTTAATCTGGACCCGGCCCGAAGACCAAACCGGGATGTGTAGCATCTGTTCTTTGTTCCATATATAACTTGCATGTATTCCCAATGTTTGAACATTTCAACACACATACGAGTATCCATTCTTTTAAAAATTTATATGGACATGCAAATGTCAAATTGAAATGTAGATGTCAATTTGCAAATTTAGTTCTTGATATGACAGTTTTAGGTTTTGTTACTTTTCAGAAACACCAGGAATATGTATAGATCTGCTCTTTTATATTTGTATCTTGCATTTGATTACATGTCTTTTAGATATTTGATCTATTACTTTAACATACATACTGATATCGTTCTGTAAAATGTTGTATGGGCAGTATGAATGTCAAGTTGAAATAGTTGAATTTGACATGATGTATCTAGTATGAGTTTTTTTGAAGAGATTTTTTAGGTTTTATTAACTTGGGACCCGGTCAGAAGACAACCGGATGTGTATAACATCATTATATTTGACATGGTGATTACTTGGCATGCGTATTCTGTTAAAGTATTGCATTATTAAGATGTACAAGTTGAAGTTTATATGTCAAATCTTGATTTTAGGTTTTGTTAACGTTCTGTCAAAAGCCGGATGATGTATATATGAGATAGATATTGATATTCATCTAGGGTATAACATGACATTATTTGGCTCACTTACTTACTTACAACAAATCGTAATAGAGATTGAAACTAAATACTTTGAGCCCTTTTAATCAAGTAAAATGTTGTTGACGTAAGATAAAGACTGTCATTTATCTAAGAGTATGTTATGAATCCCGTATAGGCCAAATACCCCTTTTATGCAACAACAAATGAGGATATGGTAAATAAATCACTTGAGAGTCCATTTAATATGAAGTAATGGACTAAAGTAGATTAGGCATTTTGGAAATATAGTAGCATGTTGTTTGGGCCAAAAAAATAACAAATCAACAAGGATATGAAATAAATAAATCATTTTGAGGTCCATTTAATCAACTATGAAGTAATGGGCTAAAGATTTAGCATTTGATTGAAAATATGGTAAGCATGTTGTTTGGACAAAAAAATCCCTTTTATACAAATCAATAGGATATATGAAATAAATCACTTTAAGGGCATTTAATCAATGATCCATACTGTTTTTCTTAATAAGGGGAGGAGACAAAGATATGAGTAGATGTCATATGTCATTTAAGAGACAAGTGGATTAATTAAAATCCATCTCCTTCACTCATGACAAATGAAGAAGCAATCTTCATTAAATTTTATTAAGAAGATATGGCAAAAGAGTTTTTTTTTTTAAAATCCATATTTTTTTTTTATATGACATTAAAGGAAGTGATAAAGATGTATAAGCGTCGCCATAATGTCGTGTAACGTGTGATATGACAAATGACATAAATTTGGATGATTTCCTTGCGTCTGACTCGTGACAGCGTGTGTCAATGGCATAATAATAAATGATAAGGGAGAAATGGAAACCTATAAATAAGAGATTCACCTCTGAATCCCTTACTTCTACTCTTCTCCTCCCTCTTATAAGTTTAAGTTCACCAATCTTACAAAAGAATCAATTTGTGTCACTTTGACTTGTAAGTTCTTTCTAAACGACATCTTAATTTAATATTTTATAGTAGATGTCATATCATATTCAAGTTTTTGATATTATTTCATATGTGTTTCTTCCATATTTTTACCATGCCTCATGAATATGTGTAAATCATTGTAAAATGGACAAGTAGAAGAGATGGCATACTAAGCTTATATTTAGGCAATGACATATTTCATCCCTTCTTTCCTCTCCCTCTTTTTTTTAGAAAATTTTGGCAGCCTCCCGGCATCATCCCCGCATAGGGTGCTGCTTCGGGGACTAGGCCTTCCCACTACGCCAAGAAAGACGTGTATGGTAGGTGTCATGAAAAGACACCACGACCGAATTTTATTTACCCACCACGCCAAGAAAGGCGTGTATGGGTTAACATCAAGATTTCCTACCATGTTGGAGAAACGTAGTGACTTATATAATAGGTTTGAGTTTCAGTTGTATATAAACACTTGCGTATATATTTCAGACATAATATCTATTAAACATTCGAGAAAAAAAAACAAACTTTACTTGAATCCTCATCTTCATATTAAGACAATAATATGTAATAGAATGAGCTCTCCAAATAATTACCTTTTCTTCTTCTTTTTTTTTATCAAAATTTGCAGCGACCTCGACATCACTCATGAATGAGGGTTTTGAGAGACAGCCACCCACGCGTGTATGGGTGGATGTCGTGAACAATTAGAAATTTTGTTTGCCCTCCGCATGCGTGTATGGATAACATAACATAATGAATTTTCCGTTAATAAGATATCAAATGATAGAAATAGGCAAGTATGCAAGTAGAGATTAAACTTAAAAGCCGATCATTCCTTTCTTCCTTTCACAAGTTTTGCATAATGTATCATCAAGAATTGATTTAAGTAAAATAACAAGAATGAAACCCATAGGAAATAACAAGTAGCATGACAGAACCCCCTTTCCCTTTAATTTCAAATTCCATTTTCAGATTTCATTCTACTCATGTGCAAGAGACAAAACAAATGAAATCCATAGGAGATAGCAGTAGCATGACAAGACCTCCTCTTTCTTTAATTTGATTCCATTTTCAGATTTCATTACTCATGTGCAAAACAAAACAAATGAAATCCATAGGAGATACAGTAGCATGATATATATATATATCCTTACTTGTCACATTTTCATACTTCTAGCTCAAGTAAAAAATAGAAATTTCAGCATAGCAAAAAATGATTCATTTCCTTTGATAAAAAATGATTTCAGATGCTTTATGCCTTTAGACAACAAGCTAATAGTTTTCCCTTTGATAAAAAAAATAATTTCCGCATACTTACTAACTAATGAAATAATGCAATTTCCACTTGATAATAGAAATTTCAGCAAGATAAATGCATAGATATTCATAGAACATGTAAGCATCATGACATTAGGAGGATTTAAGCCGCAATAATTTGAAAACCTCTCTTTTAATTTTAGATTTCAATCCAATCATGTGCAAGAGGCATAATATGTACCATTTCTCTCATAGGAAAACAATTTTAAGCAAGACAAACAAATGAAATCCATAGGAAATAGCAAGGAATATAATATTTGGGCCATACATCATCCCAAACTATTTTCAACAAGCTAAATATCACGAAATCCATGAATAAAATGAGATTTGGGCCATACATCATCCCAAATCCCTAAAAGAAACTCTTAGTATAATTCCAAGCATAAGATATAGCATATTTAGCAAAAATCCTAACTTCCAAAGAAACTCAAATGCATAAGAATAAGCTTAGTCGAGAGAAAGCACTGAGGTTTCAATGCTAAGAGGAAAGGAGGAAAGGGGTTTAGATTTAAGAAGAGCGGTCAGACTCGGGGTTCACGATCCGTTCGACTTCCATTGTGAGACGAGAAATAAAACCGCTCAAGAAGTCTTGGTGGAGCGAGAAGCGGAAGGGAGAAATCCCAGAGTAAGAGGAATCAGCGTGAGAGGAAATGGTGAATCGAATCGTGAGAGGGACCGAGAGCCTTTCCTTTCGGCCTTTAGAATAACCGCATTTTGATTGGCACGTTTAATGACAATAAGGATGTGGTCATTTTCATTGGTTGGCCAAGGGTAAGGATTAAGAGATTAAAGGTGGAAAATTAGTTACTTACTAATATTGTTTCACATCGATTTTGAGAATTTATTTTACAATAAAACCTGCAATATTGATTTTAGCTTTTGTTACAACACGCGATCGATTTTGATCGGAGGTCGTTTAATCAATGTCGTTGAAGTAAGTGGTTTAAATCGCGGCGTCAGTGTCGATGTTGCATACTTTGCGAATCGACCCGAAGGCGGCGTTTGATAATTTCGCTTTGGCGGCAACGGATCAATTTCGCGAGCGGAGTCGTTTAGAGCGTCGTCGCTTGACTTCAATATCAATTTCATTAAAATTTGATTTTAATTATTTGATTGATCATTAATTGATTTAATATTTTCCATTTAATTAATTTTAATATTTGAGGCGAGTTATGAAGCTGGATTTTCAAAACAATGCAAGTTTGATCGAATCCGATTGCGTTTAGGAGTTTTATCCTCTACGTCATTTATTTAATTTCAAATGGCACATAGTTGTAGGTCAACAATGTTATAAATTTTTTGTTCAAAAATAATGCAATCAAGCAAATGAAATTGTTTGATATTTTATCATTGATATTTATCTTTCTTCTGTTAGTTTTCCATGTGATATTGTGGCAACATTAATTACATGTGTAGGATTGAGCTGTAAGAAAGCTTGGGAATTCAAAAAGAAGTTTTATATTAAAAAAAAAATTATGATTCATTATTTTTGTTTGTGTAAAAAGAAATTGAGTTTTCTCATTCTATTGTACCTTAACTTGATGGGAGACTGACACAAGATAGAGATCATGTTGGGTAAGGTGTGACATAAAAAACAACTGAACATAACTTTCATGAACAACTATGAATAAGTTCATGTTATATGGTAAGAGACTATACGTTTAGGCTTATCCAAATTTAGTCAAGCTTGATTAAAGCATAAACTCTTCTCAAGCTTGATAAGGGGTTATTTGATTTGAAATAAAATGAGTGTAGTGTATTTCAAATATATGGATTTTGAAAGTTTTGGTGTTGATTTTGGAGTAAAAGGAATGCAATATAAAATTTCAATGAATTTCAAAATCACCTTATAGATCATTTTTAGTGTAGTCCAAATTCGGATGATTTTAGCCGAATTCTAAATACATCGCAAATGACTGCCATTGTAACCACTCAAGGTGGCTACCCATCATTGCCAATCTTTGTTGCCCACCACCCTTTGTTGACTGTCGTCCACTAAAGTAGCTTGTTGGCACCGCCACTGCATGTTTCCTCTATTAGCAGCTGTTTGCCACTATCAATTGGCATCCGGTACCCCCATCATCAAACTTTACATAGAATTTATTTTACTTCAAACCAAACACAAAAAAGTAATCTCCCATATTTATTTTATACCCAATAAAATAACACTAACATATTTCAAATACACTATATTATAATACCACCACTAGCCTCCCACATGTTGCCTCTATTAGAGGTTGTTTGCCGCTATCAATTGGCATCCAGTACCACCATCATCAAACTTTACATTAAATTTATTTCACTTCAAACCAAACACAAAAAAATAATCTCCCATATTTATTTTATACCCAACAAAATAATGCTAACATATTTCAAATACACTATATTTCAAATACAATATATTCCTTTCACCCTACATTCAATTTTCAGCAAACTAAATAACCTTTAAAGATATAAAGAATTCAAAGCACAAGTATTGTTATAGTGCGCAGGATGAATTTGATACAAAAAATTATAAATGAGCATGAGCTGAGCAACAATAGGCTTGGTTCAGCAGGGTTATACGAGTGAAGCAAAAGGATGACAAAATTATCAAATAAATTTCAATCAACCGTTATTGTTCCATCATTCCATCGATAATTTGATATCACCGATAATCTTAACGTCAAGGTATACAAGAAATTCTAGCAAATAGAAAAGGGGTAATGTGTTCTTAAGATGTTTGAGCAATCAAAATTTTAACTAATTTATTACAAGAGAAAACAAACAGATCAAAGCAACTATTACAGTTTATGCAACATACACCTAATATAGATGCACCAAATAAATAATATAATCAAACTGGATTTATTTTAAGTAAATTTCAGTTTATGGCATGTCATATCAGAAATTACAAAAAGTTGACAACATAAACATTATAATCTTTAGATTTCGGATTATCCTACATTGTAGCTAAATTTGCATGTTAAAAAATTAAATGAAAATTCCCAGCCTACACCATTGTTTATAATGCCAATAACCTCAATTACACAGAAACATTTGAATATTTCTGGTATTTGAGCCATGTAAATTAACAAGGAAATACCTGAATAGCAGGATTTGATGTCAAAACAAGAGATATGCTTAGTCCATCAAATGCTTCAGTCAATGAACCATTTGAGAGGGTTTCCCACAGTCCCTTAGATTTTCCGAAGGCACTTGTTTGCATCCTTGAAGCTGCTGTATCCAATGGCTATAAGATAAACAAATTAGTACCACAAAAATCAAGAGATCCAACAGGTTTTCTGGTTGGTATTGAATACTATATACACACCTGGGTAATAATAGCAGTGCAAGCACCAGCAGCTGCAGCAATAATCAAGTTCACAGTTGTTCCAATGGATTTGACTCCACTCTTCACAAGATAGAGTCGTTTGAAATAGCTATAACCATAGAAGTACACAAATTGTGCAATGAAAGATTGTAAGTTCTTTGTGCTAAGTCCTTGGTATAGAGAAAGAATCTGTCCCTTGGAAATTGCTTCAAACAAAACATCTGAAAGGTTCCTGGAGAAAACCATTTAAAAGAAAAAAAAAAATATATCAAACATTACAGTGCTCTATAATAAGTGAGGCTATCTATATACCTGCAAGGACTAACCCTGCATAAACAAAGTAATAATTAGCACCCTCTAATAGAGACTATCATGATTTTGTTTTTGAAACTGCCTTCAACACACTGATTTAAGCTTGAAACAATAGCAACATTATCAAGTTAATTTCTCCCCAAACCAGGCCAAAAATATAAAATCATAAACACAAAGCTGATAGCCATAATGACAAATTAAAAATCAACACCAAAGCACTCCAGCAACTACCAGTAGGTCGAGGTTAACTGAGCAAGTATGATGCATTCCCTGTTCATAAAGTTAAAACAAAACTGCCACTACAATCATGCGCTTAGTGCTCTAGATGCATATTTTTATTTGATGCGAGGGGGCAAACAAAAAGGGTTCAGGCAATCTCATAAAATTGACTTCATTGTATCAATAAAAAAAACTCACTAGGTCTTGCCATCTCCAATCCTGCATCTTTTCAGTATAGAAATAATATGTGATTACCATTTGATGCAATGGAAGATAAAAATACAAAAAAAATAAAACTTTATTATTAGTTGTGCTATAAAGGTAGAACAAATAAATTTAAATTAAAACAAGAGCAGATTTTAATTAACAGTTACAGATAATAACAAAAATTGTATATATAAAATTAGCTATTAGATTAAAAAGTTGACTAGAATTATTTAAAAATTACGTGTTTAAATAAAAGAGTTGTAATTTTCAATTTGAATTCAAATTTGAAAATAAAGACATGCATGGAGTGAATTAAGTATTAATTAAAAAAGTTATTTCGAAGTTAAAATTATCATATTTAAAATTTAGGAAGATTTACATACATACCACACAGTTCTTAGGCATTTACATATCTAATACTTAAAGTTAGATATTTACTTATCTAACACTTTCCTATTTCACTTTTAAAGAGTGAGTGACGATGGTATTTTTGATATGATATTGAAGATTAAGATGTTAAAATTTAGGTGTTAAATATATAAATGCATAAGAATTGTGCGGCGTGCATGTAAATCCCCCAAAAATTTAAATGTAATGACATGTATTATGTGACAAGTAACTTTTAAATGTATTTGAATTTAAATTTAAAATTGTGCCACATGACAATCACATAATGTGCTGAGTACCTACTCCTAGATGCATGCTAGATATGCTTATATAAATATCTTTAGACAATGTAACTTAAATGTAGAAGGTTGATCCAAATCGTACTATCCAAGGATAATTGATTTCATTTTCTATCATTTCCATTTACCTTCCATTTTTTGGTTAGCTTAACGGGGGGTCACGGGATGACTAGCATGCCTTTCTAGGTTTGCTCAAAATGGAAGCATGATCTTGTAAGGTTACAGCTGATGTACAAGAATATAATTCAATTGAAACAATACATTAAAATAAAAAAAGCATGTTACACAAGTTCATGCAAAATAACACTAAAATGATATGAAATTCGATGACCATTGGTAGAATGAAAAAAATCACTTCTTCTAGTAAAATGAAATAAATCTGAACAGTTAAATGAGGGTCAATACTATGATAATTGTGAAAGGAATTCATCAATCAAAGTGATAAGAACTAGAAAACTTGGCAATATAAAGACCCTATTGGTTGAGTTAAATTTAAAAGCTTTAATCTCTAATATAGGCAAACGACTCAAGTTAGCTTTTAGATTTAATGATCTCAGTAAATCTCAGATTTAGCTCACTTTTTCTAATCCGTGCTGGATTCAAGGCCCTATCAAACATATCCAAAGACTAGGTTAGATTATGATTAGAAATTTAGCTAACAGATTTATGAATTTCATAAGTATGAAAAAAAAACAAGAGGAAAATAAGTAGAGAGAGAGAGAGAGAGAGGTCAGAGAAAAAGAATGATTGATTTAACAACATCATTACAATAACTATATAAGACTAGAGAGGGAGTCCAACAGAAACTTGAATTATGGAGGTCAACTCTAGAGTCTAAAGGTTTTCGTTTAAATAGATCTAAAACTGAATATATGGAGTGTAATTTTAGTTGTAGAAGTTCTAGTGGTAGTGTTTTGACATTAGGTGAACAAGTCATTAATAAGAGTGAGCGTTTCAGATATTTAGGCTCTATTGTTCAAAATGATGGTGAAATAGATGGAGATGTTATTAGTAGAATTCAAGTTGGATGGTTGAAATGGAGGAATGCATCTGGCCTACTATGTGATAGAAAAGTTCCACTTAAACTTAAGAGAAAATTTTATAAGATGGTGGTAAGACGCAATGACTTATAGTGCGAATGTTAGCCAATAAAAGAAAGCATAAGACTAAGTTAAGTGTTACGAGATGATGAGGCTTAGGTGGATGAGTGGCTTTACTATTAGAAATAGAATGCAAAATGAGTATATTCGGGAAAAAGTTGGTGTAGCTCCTGGTAGATAAGATTAGGAGAGTCGCTTAGATGGTTTGACCACATAAAGCGTCGGTAGATGAGATTAGAGTAGATGCATTAGATTTGCCTTGTTAAGAAAGGTAGAGGTAGACCTAAAAAGACTTGGTTAAGATGTATAAAAATGATCTTAGTATACTTGATTTAAATGAGAATTTGACACATAATAGGACACCTGATAGGCGAAGATTCATGTAGCGACCCCTAGTGGGATTAAAACTTGTTGTTGTTGTTGTTGTTGTTGTTGTTGTATTACAATAACTAAATAAGATTGACAAAAGAAATATCAAATAAAAAAATTAATTAATTTATAGAATTTAGTAAACTTATAATTTAAATGACTAAGCAATTATAGTTCATCACAAGTGTTAATTATGTAAATAGATTAATCACTCATTAATTATTGTAGACAAAGAAATATTTAAAAGGAATATAAAGATGCTAACTTTTTATTTACTTTTGCCATTACTGAATAATTAAGTAATTTATTAAAAGCCTAGCAATTTTTTGCTTAATTAACTAAATACTTAGCCATAGTTACAAAAATGTAATCCCACGTCTTAATAGTCTTTAATTATATGAATTACTGAATATGTGATACAATAACCATATAAGACCAAACTTACAAATGATTAGGAAACATTAATTGACTAAAAGTAATTAATTAACAGTTAAATAAAATTTTATATTAAAAATACTTAATGCATTATTTAGGATTTCAATTCATGTATTCAGAATCTAATTCATAAATAATATATAATTACATGTTAATTAATTTTTTTACCATTAATATCGCAATCGGTAGCACAGACAAGCAAAATGCATTGTAGGTAGAATCCCTAATAACTGCTTGATTAATCAGTATAACCTACTTGGATATTAAACAATCTCCATATGAAGTCATTATTTTTGCACCTATTTTCTAATTTCTATGAAATTATATTATCAAAGTTTAATTGAATATCTAATGACTTTTTAATCAGTAATTAAAATAAATTTCTATTTCATTAATCATTGAGTGAATGGCAAATAGCTGAAACTTAACATCAATTATGCAAAAAAAAAAAAAAAAAAACTCATTACCAAACACTTTCAAGATCAAAACCAATGATGCATAATGGATTAGTAGTATTACAACCTACATCAAATTCCATCCTACTCCAACTAGTTTACCATCATGGTTGCAAACTCCCACTAGGTTACAAATTGAGTCACAACAGTAATTATGTTTGTGATCACATAGATTTCCTTTATCTGACATCTTACAAGGATTTCCTCTCATTTTTTAAAGTAAAAATTTGCTCTCAATTGTTAAATCCTAGATTGTTGGAGGACGATACTAGACCTTGCAAGATTAGCTTACTAAGGATGAAACAAAAGATAAAGGGGTTGTAAGAGGATGCTTGGCCGAGAGACTTAGAAAGACAGAGAGAGAATCTAAAAGGGCTTTTTCATTAATAATCCCAAAAAAAATCAAATACACAATAAGGTCTAATAGAACTCTGAATATCTCAAAAAGATTGCTCCCATAAAGATCAAATATATGTTTTTCAACCATTTATTTATATGATGTGAGATCTAGAGAAATGGCTAAATACCAATAAAAATGCAATAAATGTAACAGTTTTCAACATGTTGGATTATTCAAATGTAGACATATATATAGTGATTTGACATGGTGATGAAGACGGACTTTTGTTGATGTGTCCTTCTAAAAGAGATGACTAGCTCGGTCTAGAGTAGAGGTGAGTGCTCTCGATCAGTCTATGTTGAGTTACACCTTAGACAAAGAGCAAGCAAGTTCCTCGATCAAGTACTTCCGATGAGTAATCCGAGATGATTTCGCCTAATAAGGTGTGGTAAATTTTTTCGACGAGGTGGTGAGTTCAATAGCGAATGTTGCATCGAGTCTAACTTGATCACTTGGTTGTTAGGTAAGTTACGACTTAATATGGGATGACCTTTATGATGGGTAGAATGGGTAAAGAATACCTTAGGTATACAATAATGATAAAGTCCCATCTTTTGTCCTGATCGAAATGACAATAGTCACATTAAACCATCAAAGATGTTCTAAGATCTCAAAATGATCTTCTAATTCAAGGGAGAATTCAAATAACTTTGTTTTCATTGAGAAAAAGAATTGGGCTTTCGCTTATTTTGATTGGAGAATAGAAAATAGGCATTACGATTGAGATTCTTATAAAAAAATGATACTTTCATGCCCTCACAGGGCGCTTTTTCGTGCAAAGTAACTAACATACTAGTATATTTTCAGACCCCAAAAATGGATTGGATAAAATGGTTTTCTTGCTTAGAAGGAAGAGCCCATTATTGTCTTCAAGAATCTCTGATCGCACTCCATCTCTATAATCAAGTTTCTAAATAGAATACTAATATCAGAGCATGATAATCCTTCTTATAACAAATGCTGCACTACTCCCAATAATTTATCAATAGAGTTACATAAGTAGTTACAGAGTTTCAAAATAACATTATTCACAACTTTAGTTATGTGATTAAGATTTGCAATAACAACTTAAATCTTCTAAAGTAACCATACAAGAACCAAAAAATGATACTTTCCCTTAAAGAGCACATTTTCTTGCAAGGTTGCTGACATTTCCGGTGTTTTTTCCGACCCCAAGAATGGATTGGACAAAATGATTTCCCTGCTTGGAAAGAAGGGCCCCTTATTCTCTTAAAAAATCCCTGACCGCGCATAATCTCCATAACCAGTTTTCCAAATAGAATTCTGAAATCAGAGTTTGGTAATCCTTCTTAAAACAAATGCCACCATACTCCCGTTAGTTTACAGAAGAGTTACATGAGTAGATACAAAGTTCAAAATAATATTTATTCACAACTTTAGTTAATGCGACTCAGATTGCACAACACCTTAAATCCTCTTAGACAACCATCAAGCAAAGATGAAAAGATAACCGCAAGATCTTTCAATTACAAATAACGATATCTTGATCATAGCCTTCCACTATAGAATCACCGCATGCCAGGCCGGGTAAAAAAGTGACAACTTGCAGATATTTTTATCCAAAGCGAAATCAAGACATGTATATTTCCTAATTTTAAAATCAAACAAGTAAAAAAGCCACCTTGAAAATGCGATCAAGCTTTGAAAACACCAATAATAACGTGAGAGAACAATTCATCGACTTAAAGATAGGATGATCCAATACCTGTACTTCTTTTGGCCGTGGGATCCGACCTCAGCCTGATACCTGGTCTTGCATGTATCGAGTGGGTAGAGCACGGTTGTGCTCAGCAGAGCCCCAATTGCACCCGACGTCGCCTCCGCCAGAGATTCGAAGTTCACGTCCGCCATCTCAAATCGAGATATTTTGACTCGAATCAAAGGGAGTTTCTTGAGGCTCTGCTGGTCTCTTCGCTGTCAATACAGTGGATCGATCCTGTTCTCCTCCTCAAACATCCAGGTTCTGAACTTCGTGATCTCCGAGTTGACAAGGTTCAACGACGGGCAGCACAAGGTAGGTAGAGATGGAGAAGTCCAAATTGAAATGAGAGCGCGTATGAAAACAGAAGGCGAAGCTGGGAGAGACAAAGAGGCCGGGTTTTGTCGGGTTTGAGAGAGGACGGGCATCTGAAGCCCTCGTTTTCCAAAAACTTTAAAAATATATAATAATAATAATAATAATAATAATAATAATAATAATAATAATAATAATAAATATTTACATACGTAACCCTGAAAATTCCGCCCCCCTCCAAAATTATAATTGATTAAGATAGTAGTTATAATAAATTAAAATGAGATGTTCAATTAAAAATTATAATTGATTAGATAGTAGTTGATGGTAAAAAAAAATATTCATATATGAATTTTGTGATAGCCTTATAATCTATTTAATAGTAATAATTATAACAAAATAAAAATGATGCCATTACTATAATTAGTGTCAATATTATTATTTAAAATTTTTTCAAAAAAATTATTTTGAAATAATAATATTTTCTAAATCTATAATAATTTTAAAATGCAACAAAACTTTACAAATAAAAAAATAATTAACTAAAATACAACATATTATTTGAAACATTTGAAGTATGGTAGAAATGATATATCATATTAAAACATATGGTATAAATAAAGAGAATAAATAGTACATTATAGCAATAACACTAACTTCGACGGCGATGCCTCTGTGGAATGGCATCACTTTCTTATGTGTAGTGGTCTGGAGGTGCCTATTGCAGTCTATTATGAGGGCAATTAATATTCCACTCTTTTGTCAAAACTAAATGAGATGTAGCCTATGAAATTATTCCCTAGATAACTTGGTTTTACAAAAATTGCATTAGAAAAATTACAAATGCAATTGTGATTTTATAACATACCTCATTCAACTGTGAGAGCAGTAGCACTAACTAAAATTGCTAAGGTTACTTAATATAATTTTGGTTTGATGGACAAGTCGACCTATTATATTTAGTGTTTAGACACAAAGTTACAAAATTTACATCCCTGAGCTACCTTCATGCATACTACTTGTATAACATATTATTCGAGGTCCACTTGGTTTATGATAGAAATTAGGTGTCACTAACTAAAAGATGCTTGAATTTGCATTATATTCAGGCCAAGTTGTATGTTGTGGAATAACATGAATTTTTTTTATATATGTTCTCTTAAGGTTATCAATAGTATAGTATTGAAATACATAGCTTAAATAATCTAAATGTCTACGGCCCAATGCAACTATAACATGCAAACAAGGCATGTAATATGTTTGAGGTTTGTCACATGTACAATTACATGCATTATTGAGACCTAAATCAACACGAAATGATCTATAACTAAAGGCAAACCCCTCATATTCATGGAGGTTTATGCAAATGAATTCTGAAATTTTTTTCGCATCTAATTCATATCATTGCAACAAACTTGTAGGCCTATTTACTATAAGATATTCTCTTACGGCTTCTAATTCTTAAGCCAAGGTGAAATATTTCAATAACAATGAGATTATATTATAATAAATTGAACAAACTAAAGCTTGAATTGGTATACCACAAACTCTTCTAAGGACACCATTAAAAAATTCCGAAGCATTTATGGTCATGATTTCATAAGTATATCCACTATCATGTGTAAAACTTCATTCTGAAATATCCCATTCTATTATCCAATTATATTCTTCTTGATATACATTTCTAATGTCATTCATATTTTGTTAGAATATGTATTTATCATCGGTGTTACCAGCTCAATACATCTTCTAGCAAAAGGCTTCAACATCACTGATATTGATGCCCCTATGAGCTTTTTTAAAGTTCCATGTAAATGCTTTAAGCAGTGTTTGTGTTCAACCAATGAAAAATATCTCTACACCCATGCACAATTCAAGAATGATGATCAAAAATATGGCAAAGATCTTCTCTAGAAGATACCATGGGTAATAACTCATGTGGATTTCGAAAGAACAAAAATTATGAATCATTACATTTAAACTTTACGATTACAAAGCAAGAGAAAATAAATCATTATTTGTATCAATTACTATCACAGTAAGGAATGCTTCACGATACTTCCCCAATAAAAAGGTTTCATTTAAGTTAAAATTGGTCTGTAGTATGCCCACCCTTCAATTGAGGGTCTGAATGCCCAAAAGAGTCTTTGAAATTGATATACATTATCATATTGAATCATATACACAATTCCTCTCATAATTGAACATAATGCACTCATAAACCTATATAATGGATGATATGACTCTTATGAGCTACTGAAATATACTCTTTATTGCTTTACGCCTAGCCTTCCATGCCTTCATGTATGAAATTTTTTCATTGATTCTAGGTTTTATTCTACCATTAATTTCTTTTTGTTTAAGATCCATATGTTGAGGATTAATGAGTATGAAACAATTTTTTTTATATTGATGGTGATCAGCTAACATAATAGGATGTGCACAACAATGTGGAGCTATAATAGTACAAATTCTCTAAACTCCACTTAATCTTGTACTACTAGCTGCATGAACCCAAGGGCAAGGCCTAGTTGGGTAGTTATGATGCAAACACATAATAGTTAAATGAATTTTGTTCAAGTGAACCATCTTATACTTTATATTATTAGTGATTGACCAACCCTTAATGAAATTTTGTAATTTTGCCTTTTTAGGGAAGAATGTATTTTCTACCAACTCTGTAGGAATGTGTCCCTCTTGGAAGAAAAGAGCTCTCAATTGATCCATCAAATATTGGATTTTGATCTCACTCTAAAGTTGTTTTGCATGTATGAACATAATCATTTGTGAAAATCATTTCATTTAAATTATTAATGTTAGCGATATCATACCTCCAATCTAGCTCATGACTCATTAACTCCTTGCTAAAATGTTGAACTCTTCTAGCCAAAAATCAAGATTGTTATCACTAGAACTATCAATCAATGCACTATTCATCATCTCATAGTCGAAGCCCTCTATCCTTTCATGATTTTGTACAACTTCTTCTAGTGTAGATGTATGAATTTGATATAAATAATTTTATTTTTGCTTGTCATTAAGAATAAATATTAAGTAATTATATTGGTCCGAATTAAGATAATTGAGACTACAATTAAGAATAATCAAGTTAAGTTACATACTTTGTATTATGTACAATGTCTAGATTTGTTTGAATGAAATATTGAGAGATAAAAAAAATAAATCGTACGTGTACGATCTAGTTGGTGCTTTACATGTGGTGCCACAAAAAATATGTTCATTATGTTGTATTAGGTCTAATTCAACATAAATTACAATAGTCTGCTTATGAGCATGTTGTAATATTGTTGTCATCAATTTATCATAATTAATTAGTGTTGCCATTAATTTATTACCAATAGGAAAACAACAAATTGATTTGGCAGTGTGCCTAGTGAAGTTGACAATGAATGCACAAAGAAATTTCTTTTTTATTTGTTCAAATTATGTATGTGGCAAAGCATATAATGATCGATTCTAACCATTGACATATGTTAGCACAAAATCTTTAAATGTTGTTTAGTCACCATCGATGAGTAATACTAAACTTAATGTTCTCTAAGTCATGTTTAAAAAATGTTTAAATCTAAGTCAAAATTTTTTATAAGTAACAAGTTATCAAAATCTATATAACACTTATTTTTTTTATAATTAAACTAATAAAACTAATGTACAACAAAAACAACAACAAGCCTTTATCCCATTACATGGGGTTAGCTGCATGAGTCCATCTTTTCTATTGTATCTTATTAGGTGTCAAATTCTTATTTATTTCTAATAAAATAATATCATTTTTATACTACCTAACCAAGTCTTCTTTGGTCTATCTTTTCCTTTCTTAACATAGTCAAATCTAATATATCTACTATCCTAACTAAGTCATTAGACAACCAATATTTTATGTGACCAAATCATCTAAGATGACTATCTCTAATCTTCTATTCCATTGGAGCTACTCCAACTTTTTCATGTATAAATTCATTTCACATTTTTTTTCTTAAGTGTAAAGCCACTTATCTACCTGAGCAACCTCATCTCTGCAACACTTAACTTCATTTCATGATTCTCTTTTATTGATCAACATTTTGTGTAATAAATCATTAGAGGTCTTACAACCATCTTATCAAATTTTCCCTTAAATTTAATCAATACTTTTCTATCACACAACAAGCCAAATGCATTCCTCCACTTCAACCATTCAACTTAAGTTCTACTAATAACATCCCATATATTTCACCATCATTTGCAACAATCAACCCAAGATATCTAAAATGTTCACTCTTTTTAATGACTTAATCACCCAATGTCACAGCCCATCACCAAATCTTTTATAACTAAAATTACACTTCATATATTTAGTTTTAGACTTAAATGAATGCCTTTAGAGTTTAAGATTGACCTCCATAATTTAAGTTTCTCTTAAACTCCTTCTTTGGTCTTATCAACAAGAAGAATATCATCAACAAAAAGCATACACCAAGGTACATCCTTCTGTAAATGTCTAGTAAGAGCATCAATAACTAATGCAAAAGATATTGGCTTAAAGTTGATCTTTGATGTAGTCCAACTAAAATATGAAAAAGCTTAAAGTTGATCTTTGATAAAATCCAACTAAAATATGAAAAAACTTAGTCAACCCTCCTTGTGTTTGAACACAAGTAATAGCTCTAGTTTATGTATCCTTAATAACTAATACACTTAAAAGAAAATTAAGTTTGCGAGTACACATCACTAATTACTATCAAATTTTATTACTTTAAATTTAAATCAATTATCTATAAAAAGTAGTCATCTTATCTAATCTTAATTTTACTCTAAAATTTTTATGCTCGCCAACTTATACTAAATAAAAAAGACAAAAAAAATATTTAAGTACTAACCTTATTATTCCAGACAAATGTTGTGAATTAGATTTTTAGTGACAATGAGCAGAACAAAGAAGATGTAAGTGTGCGAGTTGAGTTGAAGAGCTTATATTGAAAAATAAGACCTTCTAATGGTTATATCGTGACCATTTGGTAAAGTTTGGTTATTAAAAAAAAGATTGTTGCCATTTTAAATGACAAAAACGGTCAAGTCAGAACATTATCGTGCTTTGTACCATCAACAATGTTGTTTTATTTAATTTCCTCCTCATGCTATCACCATCCGAAAAAAATAAAATAAAATAAAAATTACTTACTTTTAAAAGAATCTTTGGTTCAGGTGCAGTCGGCCTTCTTATTACGAGATAATGACAGGTGATGGCTAAGGCTATCACTGGTGAGATGTACATGAATTGAGTATAGAAGAGGGCATCTTTAATGTTCAAGCAACATAATCTTTTCTTTTATGAAGCAATTCTTCCTAGCATAGACCAAAGTATTCACAAACAAAAGACTAGGAGAAGATAAGTGTTAAAATTATAAACATTTCATGTAATTATACTACATTCATCATGTGTTTTTATGTTAAAATATATTTATTTTAAGTATATTTTGTGTTGTAATTTAGAAATTATCAAAAAAATGAAAAAAAATGAAAAAATGAAAAAAGAAAAAATTTAGGTCCAGTGTTGCCGCGCTATAATTGGTCTAAATTGGGGCATTTAATAGCAAGGGCAACACCTAGGTGCTACAACAATAGTGTTGTGATAGCATATCAAACTCATTTGGGGTAATTTTATAGCAAGCTCACACCTAGGTACTAAATAATCAACGTTGTGGCACTACACGAGAAGAAAAGTCTGAGGTAGAAACAAAAGGCGTAGCACTGGATTAGCAGCATTACAATATTACATCAATAGTGCCGTAGCGCTACATTAATAGCCCTGCAGTGCTATGACCCGGTAGAATAGTTTCATGACTGTTCAATGATGATTTCAAGTAATTTTTGAAGTAGTTATGGTAGGATTGTCTGGACAACCGACTAAGGTTGTATCTAGACTATAAATAAAGTTCATTTCTAAGGCAAAAAGATCTTTTTTTTTTAGATTTTTTTTCTTTTTCTCTTTTATGGGCAAGAGGGTGAGTGAGAGTGTGTGTGTTTGTGAAGCACTTGGAGATTGACATTCAAAGTGCTATGAGAGTGTGCAAGTGTAGTTTAAAAGTGTGTTTTCTTAAGCAAGAGGTGGAGAATGACATCAAGAACTAAGAATTTTCAGCGGGGGATGCTGGATATTTCCACTAGAAAGCAGAAGAGGATTACAAAGAGTGAACTTAGAAGATCTACTCTGTGTGCTCTTTCCTTTCTTCCTATGTCTTGTTTTACTATATTTAATATAATTTTCTTCTTTCTCTCTATTATGGAGCACTAATCTATAAAGTGCTATGAATTTATATGAATTTTTGAGATGTTTGTATTATATTAAATGTTGCTTGTGGATTAGTATAAGAAAACTATTTGTGCTTTGAATGAATATATATGTTGTTTCTTTCCATGCTTCATTTGCTTGTAAGCTGGCCAATTACAATGTTAAAAATAAGGGTGGTCTAGAGATATTGATGAAATCCTACAAGCATAATAGGAAAAATACAAATAAATGTACTAAATAATCATTAAGGTCCTAGATAGGTTGGAGTAGCTAAATAGCCATTAAATATGTCATTATTTTTAGGATTTATAATCACTTAAAGGGAAATAGGTGTAAAGTAATCAATCAAAATTTACTTGGCACTAGGCAGAAAATTGGATGAAGTGATTGGTTTGGTTATACTTGTCTAGAAATAGAGAGTATAACACTTTGGTTATAGTTGACACTACAAGTTTTAAATTAATCTATAATGTAGTTTAATATAATATATAGTTTAAAAGATTCCATAAATTCTTAGTACTTACTTTAAAATTAAAAAAAACCTACATATTATCTATACAAATATAAAAGTCTATCTTTTTATTATCTTGCAAAATAGTTTTAATTAAGCACTTAAATTTTGTTAGATAAGAACTAGGTTTTAAAAGATTAGTACTTAATTTAATAAAAATTAATATCTAATTTTGCTCTAATCCTTGTGGGAACGATATTCTACTCATTCTATATTATTTGATTCGACATGTGCACCTACATATAAAAGAGAAAAAAATACTGATCAGAAGACCTGGAGTCTGGAAAGCAGGAATTGGTGGAAACAATGAAGATGAAGGATTTCTTAGTGACAAGAATTTCTTCAGAGGGCTCAACTTTGGCTTCGTGGATGTAGCACTCATCCCATGCACATCATTTACCTATTCCACGGAGAAAATCAAAGGATTCAATACAAGCTTTTGAAGCTATGTCATCAATAGAAAGGTACATGCGAGAGAAAGTGCAGCCAAAGATATGCTAAGGTAGGAGGAAGTATATGAATTCTAGCATAAAGTGAGGAAGGCTTTAGGGCTTGATCAATAGTTTTTTTGTGATTAGTTTATTCTCCCATGTATGATTAAGAGTTAATTGGTGCTTTAATGGTGTACTATGTTTTTCCTTGCCTTCATGTATGATATTTTTACATTGATTCTATTTAAGATCCAAATGTTGAGGAATAATGATGACTATGAAGTAGCAAACAAATTTTTTTATATTGATGGTGATCAGCTAACATAATAAGATGTGCACAACAATGTGGAGCTGTAATAGTACAAATTCTCTAAACTCCACTTAATCTCTTACTACTAGCTGCATGAACCCATGGGCAAGGCCTAGTTGGGTAGTTATGATGCACACACATAATAGTTAATTGGGTTTTGTTCGAGTGAACCATCATATACTTTACATTATTAGTGATTGACCACTCATTAATAAGATTTTATAATTCTGCCTTTTTTAGGGAAGAACATATTTTCCACCAACTCTGTAGGAATGTGTCCCTCTTGGAAGAAAAGAGCTCTCAACTGATCCATCAAATATTGGATTTTGATCTCACTCTAAAGTTGTTTTGTATGTATGAATATAATCATTTGTGGAAATCATTTCATTTAAATTATTAGTGTTAGTGATATCATACCTCCTATGTAGCTCATGACTCATTAACTCCTTACTAAAATGTTGAACTCTTCTAGCCAAAAATCAAAATTATTATCACTAGAATTATCATTCAATTCACTATTCATCATCTCATAGTCGAAGCCCTCTATCCTTTCATGATCTTGTACAACTTCTTCTAGTGTAGATGTATGAATTTGCTATAAATAATTTTGTTTTTGCTTATCATTAAGAATAAATAATAAGTAATTATATTGGTCTGAATTAAAATCATTGAGACTACAATTAAGAATAATCAAGTTAAGTTATGTACTTTGTATTCTATACAATCTTTTTGATTTGTTTGAATGAAATATTGAGAGATAAAAAATAAATCATACGTGTACGATCTAGTTGATGCTTTACATATGATGCCACAAAAAATATGTTCATTATGCTGTATTAACTCTAATTCAACATAAATCATAATAGTCTACTTACGAGCATGTTGTAATATTGATGTCATCAATTTATCGTAATTAATTAGTGTTGTCATTAATTTATTACTGATAGGAAAACAACAAACTAATTTGGCAGTGTGCTTAGTGAAGTTGACAATGAATGCACAAAGAATTTTCCTTTTTAATTGTTCAAATTATGTATGTGACGAAGCATATAATGATCGATTCTAACCACCGACATATGTTAGCACAAAATATTTAAATATTGTTAAGTCACCATCGATGAGTAATACTAAACTTAATGTTCTCTAAGTCAAAATTAAAAAAAGTTAAAATCTAAGTCAATAATTTTAAAAAGCAACAAATAATGAGAATCTATATAACACTTATTTTTTTATAATTAAACTAATAAAACTAATGTACAACAAAAATAACAACAAGCCTTTATCCCATTACATGGGGTCAACTACATGAATCCTTTTTTTTCTATTGTATCTTATTACATGTCAAATTCTCATTTAATTTTAATAAAACAAGATCATTTTTATACTACCTAACCAAGTCTTCTTTGGTCTATCTTTTCCTTTCTCAACATAGTGAAATCTAAGTCAATAAGTTTAAAAAGCAACAAATTATCAGAATGTATATAACACTTATTCTTTATAATTAAACTAATAAAACTAATGTACAACAAAAACAACAACAAGCCTTTATCCCATTACATGGGGTCAGTTACATGAATCCTTCTTTTCTATTGTATCTTATTATGCGTCAAATTCTCATTTAATTCTAATAAAACAAGTTCATTTTTATACTACCTAACCAAGTCTTATTTGGTCTATCTTTTCCTTTCTTAACATAGTCAAATCTAATACATCTACTCTCCTAACTAGGTCATTAGATGACAACTATTTTATGTGACCAAATCATCTAAGATGACTCTCTCTAATCTTCTTTTTCATTGGAGCAGCTCCAACTTTTTCATGTATATATTCATTTCACATTTTTTCCTTAAGTGTAAAGCCACTCATCTACCTGAGCATCCTCATCTCTACAACACTTAACTTCATTTCATGCTTCTCTTTTATTGGTCAACATTCTGTCATAAATCATTAGAGGTCTTACAACCATCTTATCAAAATTTCCCTTAAATTTTACAAGTACTTTTCTATCACACAACAAGCCAAATGCATTCCTCCACTTCAACCATTCAACTTAAGTTATACTAATAACATCCCATACATTTCACCATCATTTTGAACAATCAACCCAAGATATCTAAAATGTTCACTCTTTTCAATGACTTAATCACCCAATGTCACAACCCATCACCAAATCTTTTATAACTAAAATTATACTTCATATATTTAGTTATAGACTTACTTAAATGAATGCCTTTAGAATTTAAGATTGAACTCCATAATTTAAGTTTCTCTTAAACTCCCTCTTTGGTCTTATCAACAAGAAGAATATCATCAGTAAAAAATATACACCAAGGTACATCCTTTTGTAAATGTCTAGTAAGAGCATCAATAACTAATGCAAAAGATATGGGCTTAAAGTTGATCTTTGATGTAATCCAACTAAAATATGAAAAAACTTAGTCAACCCTCCTTGTGTTTGAACACAAGTAATAACTCTAGTATATGTATCCTTAGTAACTAATATACTTAAAAGAAAATTAAGTTTACGAGTACACAACACTAATTACTATCAAATTTTATTACTTTTAAATTTAATTATCTATAAAAAATAGTCATCTTATCCTAATCTTAGTTTTATTCTAAACTTTTTCTTCTCTCCAACTTATAATAAATAAGAAAGACGAAATAAAATATTTAAGTACTAACCTTATTATTACAGATAAATGTTGTGAAGTGGATTTTTAGTGACAATGAGCAAAACAAAGAAGATGTGAATGTGCGAGTTGAGTTGAATAGCTTATATAGAAAAATAAGACCTTCAAATGGTTACCTCGTGGCCATTTGGTAAAGTTTGGTTATTTAAAAAAAAGATTGTTGCCATTTGAAATGACAAAAATGGTCAGGTCAGAATATTGTCGTGCTTTGTACCATCAACAATGTTGTTTTATTTAATTTCCTCCTGGTGCTATCATCATCTGTAAAAAATAAAATAAAATAAAAATCAGCCGCTTTTAAAAGAATCTTTGGTTCAGATGTAGTCGACCCTCTTGTTACGAGATAATGACAGACAGTGATAGCCAAGGCTACCACTAGTGAGATGTACATGAATTGAGTCTAGAAGAGGGCATCTTTAATGTTCAAGTATCATAATCTTTTCTTTTATGAAGCAATTCTTCCTAGGAGATGATCAGTGTTAAAATTATAAAAATTTCATGTGATTATACTACATTCATCATGTGTTTTTATGTTAAAATATGTTTATTTTAAGTATATTTTATGTTGTAATTTAGAAATTATCAAAAAAAAGAAAGGAAAAAAAAGAAGTTTAAGTCCAGTGTTATCGCACTATAATTGGTCAAAATTGGGACATTTTATAGTAAGGGCAACACTAGGTGCTATAACAATAGTGTTGCAACAACATATTAGACTCATTTAGAGTAATTTTACAGTAAGCTCAGCACCTAAGCACTGAATAATCAGCGCTGTGGCCCAGCACGAGATGAAAAATTTGAAGTAGAAACAACAAGCGTAGCGCTAATGTTGGATTAGCAGTGTCGTAGTATACATCAATAGTGCAGCAGCACTATGACCCAACAAAATAGTTTTATGATGGTTCAATGATGATTTCAAGTAATTTTTGAAGTAGTTATGGTAGGATCGTCTGGACAACCGGCTAAGGTTGTATCTAGGCTATAAATAAAGTTCATTTCCAAGGCAAAAAGATCTTTTTTTTAAAGATTTTTTTCTTTTTCTCTTTTCGGGGCAAGAGGGTGAGTGTTTGTCAAGCACTTGGAGAGTGACATTCAAAGTGCTGTGAAAGTGTGTAAGTGTGGTTTGAAAGTGTATTTTCTTAAGCAAGAGGTGGAGAAGGACATTAAGAACTAAGAATTTTCAGCGGGGGATGTTGGATATTTGCACGAGAAAGTAGAAGAGGATTACAAAGAGTGGACTTAGAAGATATACTCGGTGCACTCTTTTCTTCTTTGGTTATCCTATGTCTTATTTTACTATGTTTAATATGATTTTCTTCTTTCCCTCTATTATGGAGCACTAATCTATAAAGTGCTATGAATTTATATGAATTTTCACGATGTCTGTATTATATTAAATGTTGTTTGCGGATTAGTATAAGAAAACTGTTTGTGCTTTGAATGAATAAATAAGTTGTTTCTTTCTATGCTTCACATTTACTTGTAAACTGGCCAATTTCAATGTTAAAAACAAGGGTGATCTAGAGATATTGACAAAATCCTACAAGCATAATAGGAAAAATACAAATGAATGTACTAAATAATAATTAAAGTCCGAGATAGGTTGGAGTAGCTAAATAGCCATTAAATATATGATTATTTTTAGGATTTATAATCACTTAAAGAGAAATATGAGTAAAGCAATCAATCAAAATTTACTTGGTACTAGGCAGAAAATTAGGTGAAGTGATTGGTTTGGTTATACTTGTATAGAAATAGAGAGTATAATACTTTTGTTTTTGGTTGACACTACAAGTTTTAAATTAATCCATAATGTAGTTTAATATAATATATAGTTTAAAAGATTCCATAAATTCTTAGTACTTACTTTAAAATTAAGAAAAAACCTACATATTATCTATAAAAATATAAAAATTTATCTTTTTATTATCTTGCAAAATAGTAAATAGTAATTTTAATTAAGCACTTAAAATTTTGTTAGATAAGAACTAGGTTTTAAAAGATTAGTACTGTACTTAATAGAAATTAATATCTAGTTTTGCTCTAATCCTTGTGGGAACGATACTACTTATTCTATATTATTTGATTCAACATGTGCACTTGCGTATCAAAAATAAAAAAGTACTGATCGAAAGACCTAGAGTTTGGAAAGAAGGAATTGGTGAAAACATTGAAGATAAAGGATTTCTCAGTGACAAGAATTTCTTCAGAGGGGACAATTTCGGCTTTGTGGATGTAGAACTCATCCCATTCACATCATTTACCTATTCCATAGAGAAAATCAGAGGATTCAATACAAGCTTTTGAAGCTATTTCATCAATAGAAAGGTACATGCGAGAGAGAGTGTGGCCAAAGAGATGCTAAGCTAGGAGGAAGTATATGACTTCTAGCATAAAGTGAGGAAGGCTTTAGGGCTTGATCAATAGTTTTTTTTTGTGATTAGTTTGTTCTCCCATGTACGGTTAAGAGTTAAATGGTGCTTTAATGGTGTACTATGTTTTTCATTGCCTCCAAAGTTCGAAACAAGGCATGGAGCTCACCACAGTAGATGTGGGTAGGACCTTCAACAATGCAAGAGGATAGAAGCTCCACATGTAGAGCTTTTTCATGAATTGCCATTAAAGCAGTTCCATGATGAGTTTAGGCCTATTTTAGTGGTGAGAGGTAATTTTATTTAATTTGGATTTTTTTGGATGTTTTAGGTGTAATATTTAAAATTTAGGTGTTAAATATGTAATATATGTAAATCCCCCATCCTTAACAATTATAAAAAATAGTTTGGATATTTGAGGACTTGTTTAAATTTAATCATACAACGGATTTATTAAATTATAACTCAATGTTTTTTTTTTAAATTTTGACCGGTTCTTAATATTTTATATTTTCAATCGAATTTTGATTAAATGTGATTAAAATGGTTAAATTTTTGTCAAACTATTTTAGTCTAAACTAGATTAGAATCATTAGAATTAGTTGAAACAAACTAATTAAATTAAAGTTAATAAAATTTAATTAAAAAAATAAAATTGTATTCATAAATTTTAAATTATTATAAGTTTAATGTGAAAAGAATTAAGTTTATTAGTTAAAGTTCTTAAAAGAATGACAAAAATAAAATTGAAGAAGTATCTAAATTAGTAAAAAAAATAAGGGTAAGTTTGGGATCAATTTTATTTTATATTAATTTTTTTATATTATTTTTTAAAATAAATTTATGAGGGATTTACAACATACCATTTAATGTTAGAGTATTTATATATCTAACACCTAAACTATAATATTTATAATTTTAGCACCCAATACTCCTTAACACCACAAAAATAACACTCCCTGTTACAACCCCTAACTCATCGTCACTCCCTATAACTCCGTCACCCTTCGTTTTCTCGGTCCGTCTCAAATGCATTAATGCACAGAAGCTCTTCTTCTCATCGGCAGTCCAGCATGCATGAAATTACACTTCTGGGCCGGAAAATATTTCCGAGTCACTTTTACTGCGTGGACTCCATTCGCATGACGCGTAAACGACGCCAAAAATGACGCCGTAAGATGGAAACGACACTATTTTTCGCGGTTTAGCGCTCGGCCCGACCCGACCCAACCCGATTTACCTCGTCTAAACCTCGGGGAATAAAATATCTGCGTCGTTCGGTATTCTTTCGTAATACTCTGTACAGGGCTTTCGACGAAGAGAATTTCCTGAGCTCCGTCGCCGGCCCCACCTCCGTCGTTCGATGCTTAGGGCTTTTAATTTCAAAGCGAGGTATTCGGTTGGTTACAGGTATTTCCACATGCATTCAACTTGAAAGATTTTAGGGTTTTCTCCTCTTTGTCCATTACTGATCATGATGTTTTAGGTTTATTTATGGCATCCCTTTGATTTTATATGGCTACCCTCACTGACCTCTGTACCTCCTCCCTCGATATTAGACGATTTTGGGCTTTTGTTGATTGTTCGCTGTACACTGCTCTCAAAACGCATCTATACTTTCTTGAGATTTTGCATTTTTTTCAGTCCATTTTTCCGTTTGGAGGGCATACTATGGCTAGAATCCATTATGAATAACTGGGAAGTTGTGTTTTGCCGGTTTGGGTGTATTCTGTGGAGAAAATGAATCACTCTTCTCCTCACTGCCTCTCCTATGTACCTCAGACTCTCCCTCGATATTAGAGACGATTTTGGGCTATTTTTCTTGATTGTTTGGTCTGGTTTTTTGAGACAATGTTTACTGCTTTTCTGTGGAAGTAGATCAGAGGTTGTTTGGAAGCTAATGTTGATGCTTGTTTGCAAATGTACTCTCCAACCCCTCTGCACTCTCCTATACTTTCTTGAGATTTTGCATTTTTCATCCATTTGTTCCGCTTTGGAGGACATACTATGGCTAGAATCGCTATGAATAACGGGAAGTTGTGTTTTGCCGTTGGGTGTGTTCTATGGAGAAAATGAATGTACCTGCACTCCTCTGTACTCAGTACCTCAGTAACCTCGATATTAGAGACAATTTTGGGCTATTTTTTGATTGTTGATTCGGTTTTGAGACAATGTTTCGCTTTTCGTGGAAGTAGATTAGAGGTTGTTTGGAAGCTAATTTTGATGCTTGTTTGCAAATGTACTCTCCGAACCCCAACTGTACCCTCTATACTTTCTTGAGATTTTACCAGTTTGGATGTGTTCTGTGGAGAAAATGAATCTATACCTTTCTCACTCTGTACCTCGTACTGCGTACCTCACGATATTAAGGTGCTTGCAATCCATTATCGTTAATATTGATTACCTTGACTTTATTTTGAAGTTCAAGGCTACAAAGGATAACGTCTAGATGCAGGCCGAGTGCCATCAGAGCATTATTTGATAATATTACAGCTCGCTTCACTAGTGAAGTGACTGAAATATTGAAGCGACTTCACCTAAACCAATTCGTTAGATTGCCTGGACTGCAGCAAGACTCGGTTGCCATAACCTCATCTATCTTCTTTGGGACATGACAACGCCTTTTCTTGGGTGGGCGGTGCATTTCTTTCACCGGATGAAGTAGTGTGATCGGGATGCCAAACAAAGGGAGAAAGTTTTATGGCGAAATCCCCATTGTCACGATATAAGATTATAAAAGCTCGAGCAATCGGATAGCTTCGTTCTTGCGACTTGTCTGATTGTACATACATTTTCTTATTTCAAATTTATTCTTTGCATACTACAACTATAGAGTAGCTTCTAGTTTAATTGCCTACGCCGATAATATTGAAAAATTTGCTGAGTACAATTGGGCTGAAGCCATTTGGGCCTTCTTAGTGTCACAATTCAATGACATTACAAGAAAGATACACACATAGCAGACGCCTGGCTACATGAGTGGCTTTGTCCCTCTTCTTATGGTATGTTCTGACCCATCAGTTATGTTTTACTTGATGTGAGCAAGTTAATAATATTTCTTGTAGATCCGTGAGCACATTATTAGCATTAAAGCCATTTTTCACCGCGACCCGTGTATGTTGTTGGCCTAAAATAAAGTTTGAGCGTTGCCTTGATGATTTGGGAGGAGACAGTACGGACATTAGTTATGTTCATTCATTTCTGTAGTAATGCATTTACGTATGTTGTTTATCGTCATATCTATCTTTGGCTTAACACAGGTCCGCCTTACACTCGAGGACTTATCAGAAGAGGAGACCTGGCTCATTGAATCATCCTCTCCTCCCCATGAAACTTTCCTAGTAGAGCTCGACATCCCATCCAATCCGACATTCGCTCTCGATTCCCTGATATCTCTCCTAAATATTCTCCCCAACCGGTGTGTATAGCTTGCCCTCTACTACCCCAATCAAGGATCTCAATGATAGGTTATTTGCGGGTGTGAGGGAGTTGAGGGAAGTGTGGCATCTACCATGCACGATGAGAGAGGTTGGATGGCATTGATGCAGTTCGCTATTGAGGGTACCCTTCTGCGCAGAAGAGTGCTTCCATCCCCCCAGGGGTGGAAGGCTATGAGGAGACCACCGGGTATCTTCTCGAGACCTTTATAGTGGAAACCTCTGGTGGAGTCTTGTGCCGGAAGCTTCGAGGCTGAAGGGGAGGCTCCCAGAGAGCAACCTGCTATCGCCCCTTCATGGCGACCTTGCGTGGTGAAAGCGACGGATGAGGAAGAGGAAAGCTATGTTCTCTCGTTCTGCTACGCTAAGAGTGGTCGATTTTGCCCTCCACCCAACCGAGCATGTGTCATTAATTTCATGAATAATGTGATACAATAGATGACCAGTTGTTCGGTTTCACCCTTCTAAATTCAGCAGGCTGGCGTGCCGATTTCCTCTGATGAGCCATCAAAGGCTATCGTAGTTGTGGAGGAGCACCAGTCCGAGGTAAGAAGTTCTGATTCTCGAGCTTTAGATGACAATGGATATAACTTTTTACCAATTATTTTCAGCCTAAATAATTATATTACAGTCAGCCGAGGCACAACAGCTCGTGCACTTCCCATCCAGAGATGGCATGCCTCAGATGCTCCAACTCATGTCGTGTGCTCGATTCCAGGATAAGTAAGTCACCCGACATCTTCCTCCTTTTCACATAGATTCAAATGTCATATCATTCTAACTACTTCTATTAATTTCTCTGCTCAATAAATTACAAAAATAACTATTTTTGATAATGCAGGGGAGATACAGTGCTCGCAGCTAGAAATATTATTATTATTTGCGGATTGATGATTCTTGATGGATCGGATCTCATCGATGACACGTCGATGTGTTCGCATATCTGTTAGCTGAGAAGTACTCCCTGTGCCCAGGATTGTATGTCCCATTCCTTTACATTTCATGCTTACATTGGGTGAGTTACTCCTCCAAAATTAGTGGTTCTGCAATTCATTCTTGATATCCATGTATGTGGCTAGATGTTATCTTGCATCCCTGCAGAATTATGCGCAGTATGGCTTGCTAAAAGAAAGCAAGATGTATATCCAGCATGTCACTGCAGACAGTGCATCTAGGCTGGCGCTCTTACTCCCGCTATCCATAAGACCTGGACACTTCACGCCGGTAATATCAAGCTTGGCGTGTGGTCATTTCGACTCATTGCCAAACCGACACATAAAGTCATTCGCGAAATGGTATGCACTCTTCTTATGGTTCTCCGGGATCTAACTAATACCTTATCCATCTTCACGTGATTAAATTCACGCTCAGATATTGGCCATTATTTTGACAAAGAACCCAAGAAATGGCCGGTTGAAACGGTGGCGGGTTGCCAGTCCTCCAGTTGTCGAGCATGTTCATTTGCAAATACATGGAGGCAGCTATCGAGAAGCCCGCAATTAACTAAGCTCTGAACCAAGACTGGGACAAAAAGATGAATAGATTTAGGGTCGACTTTGTTTATGCGATTTTTTTCTTGGCCTCAAAAAACACTTAAATAAAATTTGGATGGTTGAGTTGTTCTCATCTACATTGTTTAGGTAGGGATAATTCATTGTTATTTTGGGTTTAGGTAGGATAATTCGGTTGTTCTCACAACACATTAGCATGTTCATTTGCATTTTGACTTTCGAGAATAGACGATTTTTTCCGTGTTTGTTTCACTTTTTCATAGCTTTGTTGTTGGATCATGGTAACTAAATCCCAACCGAAACAATAAGGTGTTGATGAATTTTAGGAGATTTGTATTTCTACTCTCATGATTTTATTTCACTTTTCAGCTTTGTTGTTCGGATCATGATAACTAAATCCCAACCAAATAATGTGGTTTATTACACAAATTTTAGGAGATTTCGGTATTTGTACTCTCTTGTTTTGTTTCACTTTCTATGCCCGGTTGTTCATCGTAACTAAATCCCAATCAAAGCAATGAGGTGCTCGACGTGATTTTAGAGATTTCTGTATTTCTGCTCTGTCTCATACACTCTATACCTCATATCTCTGTACCTCTTGTACCATCTTCAGCATCTCTGCTCCTCTCCCCCTCATACCTTCTACCCTATATATATATTTCATTGGATTTATTTTTTAAAAATACTATATTTCTTTTAATATTTTTAAAATAATTATCACTATAAAATATATTTTTTCAAATCAAAACATAAATAAAACAAAATAATAATAAATAGAATAAATAAAATACAACGCCATGAGATTACTTAATTTCTTTGTTTTTGTTTACTTAATATACATTGTAACATAAAGTATATATATATATATATATAGTATTTTTATTTATTGATTAGTTTAAAACAAAAAAAATGGTAAGATAAAAAGAAAAAATGATGCTCCACGCGTGCGAGGGCTATTTTCACGCGTGATTTCATCAACGTTATTCCTACGTGAACAATGATAAACGAGGAAGGACAAAAAGAGTTAGGACTTAGTGTGTGATAATTAATTAAAATAAGTACATATGATTTATTTAATTCAATGTTAATATTAAATAATTTGAATTTTATCTTAAAATAGAGTTAGGAATCGCTTTAAGAAAAATTTAATTAAATCAAAACCAAAATATCAATATTTTATATAATAATAATTACCTATTTTTAATTTCTCATTTACTAATCATCATTTAATTTTTCTAAATTTGTATTATTAAAATCAAAAATTTAATTTTAATTACAAATCCTCTCGTTAGCAGATAAAACAAATCCAATGCACACTCTAATTAAATTTTAGAAACATGTTAGCTGTAACTTGGTATAAAAATATATTTTTAAGATATGATATTAAATAGTTTAGTATATAAATAAAAAATGAGTAAACAATTATCTATTATTATAAATTTAATTTTTTTTAAAAAATAAAAAATAAAAAACATATCTATTAAAGCTTATATTTGTTTCGCAACATGCATAGTTTTCATAACATAATAAAACATAAAATAGAAACACAATTTTAGATGGTCCAATTAAGATGACAATAATGCAAATGAATATCTTTCAAAAATAAAATTTTAAGTAACTTTTATTGGTGCAGTTGCAGGTTTCAAGACTTTACCAAAGTTATGAAATGAACAGGAAAAAAAATACAAGCATTATGACTAAAACGAGAAAAATGAAATGCGGTGGCCTCACTACGCTGAGTTGACAAGAAGCCCATACAAAATTTATCTTTGTTGAATGCGGTGGACCATTTCTGCCTAATTTTGTAAAGTTCAGATAGCCAAGCATGATCATGCATTTGCCCTCCACAGCATGGCGACCAAGCATCCTCAAACTCATCCTGTGTCACATTTGCTCATGCATGCATAGAATAGCCCTTGAACTCTCTTGTTACTACTAAAGCAATGGACCTTGGGCTTTCTTTGAGATATGCCATTGACACAACCTATGACGCATGAGATACATTCTCGATAGCTCATAGCCCATCTTGATCAAGAATATCGTTATAGGATGCGCCCCATCAACCAGAAATGTCAGAATAACCATGTGAATGACTCGATGGTCTCTTCCACAAAAAAGGCTACTCGAATAGACGCGTTTTGCCAATGATGATTCACTCCAACAGTGGGGCACAAGATTATATTTATTGAGTCGATAGTATCAAAATTATCACATCCCCAAAATAATCAAATTCAACCCTAGACATACCATTGCTCTAAAAAAACTCACCAAGCAATTAGACGCATCAACCTGAACATCCCATGCAAACATCTCGTCCGCTGCTTGTCTTTCCTTGAACAACTGTATTAATTCGTTGCTATCACCACTTGCAATCCGTGACCTTCGCTCTTTCCGATGAAATTGAAGGCATCTCTTTTGTGAATCCAATATTCTCCCACACCAACTTCCTCGGTTAGATAGGCAACGGTTACCTTGCAATGTCGTCATCGTCTTCAAAAGCGATGCCTTCTCATCATGCATATGTCACGAGAAGATGAAGATCATCGCCTTTGCCAATGAATGATTATGGTTTCTATATATTTTAACCGACCAATTCCCCTCCAAATCCACACGAGATCGAATCATCGGACAACCGCTCGTGCTTTTAGAATTTTGTTATATGGTTTGTATTGACAGGTTTTTTCCGACCTGCTTTCGCACACAGAAAATCTTTCGATTTCAATTTCTTAGAGTTTGGCCAATAACTTGTATGGTCTTTTCTAACACTGCTGATGTACATAATCACATGAGCATAAGCGATTTCATTGCACAACCTGCTGTACTGAGATACCCCAAATTTGGGTCATTAGATAAAACAACTTCATCTCGCATTGCTCATTCACCACATTCATAAAAATAGAGTCAGACAGTTCACATGATAATAGAAATGAGATGAAAAGAGAGTACGAGAGCATAGAGTGCTTAGTCCAGAGTATAGACACAAAAATACCCAAAAATTATTGACGACCACCAAATTCAGCAGGAGCTGAGGTCTGAGAGGTATAGAGGGTATAGAGGTAGAAGGTATAGAGTGAGGGTCTGAGGTATATGAGAACAGAGTATATAGAAGGTATGGCAGGTCAGTGCAGTAAGCGGTCTGAGAGAGTGAGAGGTGCAAGAGAGTACGAGGTTCAAAGGTACAGGTCAGAGGTACGAGTGCAGTGCAGAGGCCTCCTAAAATCTGTCGAGCACCTCATTGCTTGATTGGGATTTAGTTACTATGATCCGAACAACCAACTGAAAGTGAAACAAAGAAAAAATCGCCTATACTCGAAGACACTACAGAGTACATATGTAAATAAGCACTAAAAATTAATCAAACACCACCAATTTTCTCTTGAAGGATTACACTGAATATGTTTTCTCCGAATAGACAAAAAAATCATGAAAAATAAATATGAATCTGTCGATTACGAGAGTACCAGAAAGCTTCACCGACATGCAAAGTCCTGGAAAGAACTCCAAACAAGAGGAAATCTAACTTAAATAAATAAATTACAAACTATTTGTCATTTTATATATACAACTCCTTAAAAGATTACCGATCCATTTTTTATTTACGATCATCGCTATTTTTCAACGCTCCATTTTCGATTCATTCTCCTTCTTCATAGCTCTTTCAGAATGCTCTCCGCAAATAAAAAAATACAGCCACTGCCCTAAATGAAGATATTTTAAATTTCTCCGGCGCATATACTCATTCCCCGCAGTTTCGGGTTAGGCCGGGCGCTAAACCACGAAAAATAGTGCCATTTTCGTCTTACGGTGTCATTTTTTGGCGCCGTTTATCGTCGCATCGTCATCGATTGAGTCCGCGTAAAGCTACGTCACTGACGTATTTTCCCTCTCTGGACAGCATCATCTTGCTTCTTCATCTGTATTTGGAACGTGAGAGAAACTGCTGTGTGACTTGAAGCCATGGTAATATTTTCTTCCTTGCTCAGCTTTACTTTTTAGTTTGTTGAATGTTTGCTTTTGAGATGACTGCCTCATATATAACATTTATTTTTGTACCCAGCTTTCCTTCATTGTTGTAATACATGTTTTCCTTTATCTCTTGATTATTTTATTCATGGAATGTAATGTTATCTTGTATAGAATGCTCTTATGATGACTTGGAATGAAGGAAGTAGCATATAAATTAAGATAAGGCTTGTACATGTTGGACTGTGGATAAGGAAGAGAAGCTTCTATACAGTTGAGAACCAGGAGAGTGGGAATGAGCTTGAGATGGACTGGGAGGATCAGTAGTGACGAGGTTACGGGGAATGATGATGGGTTAGGGATTTTAACAGGGAGTGTTATTTTTGTGGTGTTAAGTGGTATTGGGTGCTTAAATTGCAAATAGGATAGTTTAGATTTTAGCTATGTAAAAACTCTAGTATTAAGTGGTATGTATAAATCCCCCAAAATTTATATGATATATTTCAATATTTTTTATTTTAAAAAACTATATTATTTTTTAAAATAATCAAAATAACTTTTAAATATTTAAATTTTTTTTAAAATTGTCAACCTTTAACAAACTTGCTTTATTTCAAATCAAAATACAAATAAAAAAATAATTAGAAGTGATCCCAAACAACTCCTATGAACATATTTGGGGTCAAATTTACTTGGTGTTATTTATTTTTATTTTTATATTATTTTTAAAAATATATTCATTTAGGGGCTTTTTGGCTTTTATTTCATTATATTTTATTATATCTTTATTTTGAGTTAAAATAAAATATATTTAGTGGTAAGAGTTATTTTTTAAAACACATAAAACACCAAAAAATTATTTTAGTTAATGTGATTTATTTTTAAAAATAAAAAAATATATTAAATTTTATTAAATCACTAGAAAAGATAAAAAAAACTTAAAATGAAATTGATCCTAAACAAGCGTAGTGTGTTTTTAAGTATTTTTATTTTTAAAATTTAAAAATAAATTATATTTTTTTAATATACTCAAAATAATTCTTAGATGCTTTGATTATTTTTAAAAATAATTATTAATATCAAATAGATTTTATTTTGAATCATAATATAAATAACTAAAATATAAATAAAAAATAAAAGTGATCTTTATTTACCTCTCTTTTAGTAAGATTAACATCTACCCTCTTTAGACATAGGCTTCCATCTTAGCATTAGGAATTCCTCACTTAGAGTGAAGACATTGCTTGATTAAGGGAATGTCCAAACTCGAATCCAAAGATTTAGTCAACCCTATTGTTAAATCATTGGACCCCACCTAACCTGACTAACCCAAACCCCTACACATCGAACCAAATTGATTCTAAACCATTCTTAACTTCAAACACAATCCAAATCAAACATGAGCCAAACACACTTAATTTTAAATGAGATAACTTGTCCATTTAGCTTAAATTAGCCCATTTGATCCATTTAGATCACCTTGACCCAAACCTTAACTAAATCCAAATTGATTTCAACCAATTGGTTGCATGACACCCAAAACACCAATCATAATCGACCCAATTTGACTCATTTTGGCCTAAAGGGGCTAAACCTAAAATTAACCCACATCAATTGAAATTGAACCTACCTAAATCATTTGAAACCTTAATTGAACTTGGTCAAAATTTAATTAGAATCTAATTTGGTGAATTATCTTAGTTAACCTAAGATAGATGAATTGGACCTTATATGACTAAAATCAAATTCAATTCAAATCTAATCCAAATTAAACCAATCCAAGTATTCCAAAATACTTCAAATTGATTTTTGAAAATAACTCAATGATTAATCGAACTCAATTTGGTATGAATCTAGCCTAACCAAAATTGAATCAAACTAATCACTCATACATATTTCAAGTCATCATTTGAACACTACCCAATAGCTCTTTGGGTCCAATCTAGTCAATTGGTTAACTTGATTCGGATTGACCCAAATAGACTTATATGAGCTATATTGAGCCAAAATCAAAATAAATTAAAACCAAACAAAATTGATCACTCTAAATCACTTAGGACACTTAATTAAACTCAATACAACCCTCCTTTGGGTCTAATTTAGCCAATTTGACCAATATAACCAATGAACCCAAGTGAATCTAAATTGACCTAATCAGGCTAATTTGGGTCAAAGCTGAAAAAAACTAAAATTAATTGCAATCAATTAAACACAATCACTATAAACAACTCATTAAACATGATTGAAGCCTAATCTAAACTCAAATTAGCCAAACCAACTCATTGGATCTAATTGAACCTATTTTGACCAAATTGATTCAAATTCGATTCAAGTTAACCCAAACCCAAACCAAACCCATTTGGGCTAAATTGGTTCAAGTGGAGTTCAAGCTAACCCAAATTAAACCCAAATCAAATCAAAATTATGCCAAATTGAACTCCCTCAAAAGCTTAAATCATTTAATAAACTCATTTAAAATTAATTTATGCCTAATTTGTCCAATTGGATTGTTTGACCCAAATTAACTTATATAGGTCCCCATAAGCCCAAATCAAATCAAATCAAAATTAAGTAAAATTAATTAGCTTAAAAGCATAAAATCATTATATCAACTCATTCAAAATTAATCTAAGCTCAATTTGAGCTTAATTTGGCCATTAGGCTCAATTGAATCTAAATTGACTAGTTGGGCCATTTAACCTAATTTGGCTTATTTAGGTCAAATTGAGTTGACCTAGGATTAAGTTAAAATAAATCAAGTTAGTTAATCATAAATGATATAAATGATTGATTTATTATAATTTAAACTTAACCATAGATCAATTGGGTCGACAAGACTCACTTGACTTAACTCAACTCAATTTGGGTTAAGTTGAGTCAACTCAAATCTTAAACTAAAATAAATTTTCTCACCTCCTTATACACCAAATCGAACCAAAATTTTAACTTTAATAAAAAAATGGGTATGCCAAATATAAGGTAATAAAGGAAGAGAGAGATAAGTATGAGGAGAAAAAACTTTTTTTTTCTTCACAAGTGAAAGCATGGAAAAAGCCTTCCTGCACAACTCTTCACTTTTTTTCTTCTTAGCAAACTAAAATCACACACATTTTTCTAACCAGAATAAAACCACTTCCTCTCCCTCTTATGCTTTGTAAGTCCAAGATCCATTTATTTCTAGCAACGAGTGATGGTGCATGGCGGCCAAAGCATTCCATTGGGAGGCGAGAGAGGAGATTCAAATTAGGAAATCACCTCAACTCAAGTAAATATTCTAGCATCCACCAAATGCTGGCTTCAGTAAAGTAACTTCACTAAACTTTAGATCATTCATAGGTGTTTATATTTTGCGAAAGAAATTTGCATGAATCTTGGTGTCAACCTTATATCCCTCTTGTTTTTCAATTCTACATTTTTTTTTCTTTTAAAAAAGAGAGGTTAATTTCTAGTGAAGTTTGCTAGAAATTTAAGTTTTGGGAGTGGAAAATGATCCATCCCTCTCTGATTTCATTTGTTATGGGGAAGACAACCCCTTGACCATCAATCCCATTTGATTACGATGGACAACCATGATTAAAACAACTTGGATTTGACCTGAAATTTTAAAAAATATAACAAATAAAACACTTAATTAAAAAATACAAATAATTGCTCAATAGATTCATCATTTTAAGAAGAATCCAATGAACCTAAAGTCCTCAAATTTGCTTAACTATTTTGAGAGTAATTTAAATTTAAGTGAAAATTATATTTCTTTAATTACTCCTAAAGTTTTAATGTAATCAACATAAAATTTTTAGAAAATGAACTTAGTGTTATTCCTACCATAAAAATTTTAAATAGAATAGGGTTTTGGTTTTGAGTTATTGATTTTCAAAGTTCATCAGTTAATTTTGAATAAATAAATAATTAAAAATAACAAAATTTATGAAAATTCATTAAAATTATTTAAAACATCTTAAAAAATAAAAAAAAAAACTTAGAAAAATATTAAGGCCTTTGAATCACTCAAAATCTCAAAATTCATTAACTTAAGGCTTAATTATATCTTAATTAATGAAGCTACATGACACGAACTTCAAAAATTTGTAATAGTAAAAACTATAAATGACCCATCTTTGGATTCACATTTCAGAGATGAATCTAATGGTATAAAAAGTCCTAAAATTTATCAAGTATTTTATGATTAATTTAAGTTTTATTGGAAATAGTAATTTGTTAATTACTCTTAAATTATATGGCTGATTAAGTAAAATTCTTAGGGCAATAATCTCATGCAAATACCCACTTACTATCAAAATTTTAAGCTAATCAGAGCTCTAGATAAAAAGATGTGATTTTAAAACCCTAATTAAGGTAATTTACATAAAATAATTAATATAACAAAATAAAAAAAATATTAAAATAAGTGGAAATGGTCTAAACCACTTAATTAATATCAAAGATCCCAAGAAAATTAATTAAGCTCAATGATTATGATTAAATCATAAAATCATCTAACTTAGGGTTTAATAATTAGTTAAAATTTAATTAAATAAAATAATATAATCTAAACTTTTAAAATTCATAAAAAATTTAACCATTTGGCCAAAAATTAATGAATAAACCCATTTTGTGCTCAGCTAACAAAGGGTTAACCAATGAAATCAAATGCTCCAATTGGTTTGAGGTATTTTGAGAGTAAGTAGTTATATCTTAATTAGTGAAATTAATATGAAATTATAAACCAAAATGACTTGAAATTTTTAGGGTTTACTTTTACTATTATTATGCGTATTCATAATTTTTCTTAGAATTTTTAGGCTTATATTTTATGAGTTATTGTATTCTATGTCACATAAGTTCAATAATTGAATTAAAAATTGATTAAACCATAAAATCATAATATCAAATAATTAAATATCAAGACACATAATGAAGAGAGAGGATCATGAGAAAATTATTAAATAAAATTAAAGAAGTTTTAAGTAATTATTATTATTTTAATTTAGAATTAATTAAAATCTTTATTAATTAAGCCACCTTAAGATCAAGTGATTTTATAATCTTAGATTTGACTTTAGAGTTTAATGAATGAAAGGAAGAGATCATTCATTTTATTTAATTGTCTTAAATATATGTGCATATTTAGTAGTGTAGTTAAATCAAACATATTTTCACTAAGCATGCTATTTCATCACATAATTACATATACATTATAAATAGTTTATATGTCAAGTCATTTCAAATGTACCATAGTCAAGATCTTGCATGCATCTTTGTGTATGTGTTTTAAATTTATATTAGTTTTAAAATTTTAAAAATTCAAATGTCTTATCATTTGTGTGATGCTTATAAGGTATATAGTTTGGACACTTAGGGGCGTATGGCTATTGGTCCAAAGAAGAGCTTGATACCTTGACTCCCTAATTTAATAATGACATGTACCTTTAAGCATAGATTCATATGCATAATAATCATATAATATATACATAGAGTTGAATACTCATATATATATATATATACATTGCGGTATGCATTCTAGACATCAAGGAGCATAGAGCTACTAGTTTGAAGGATGTCTTGATACATCAGCTCCTTAGTTTAATAATGGCATGTACCCATTTGATGCAAACCCCCTAGGTCTTGAAGTGCTTACATATAAATGAGACTTTCATAACCCCTTAACTCATTATCAAAGAGCTGAATACACATAATCCACTTTGGGGACTCCTTTGAGGCTATCAATGACCGAGTTAGTGGAAACCATCCAAAATAAATAATATCTTAAATGACGACCACCTATGAAAGCTGACGATATTCACGGTTGCTCCAGGTACTGTGCCTATTACTAAGACCATGGGCACAACACTAAGGAATGCCATCACCTGAGAAGCTTATTTGACGAATTAATAAAGGCTGAGAAGCTAAATGAATTCAATAGGAGAAAGAATAAAGAAGTCACCGATATGGGTAATGAACTCACTCCAGCACATGCAATCCATGTCGTAGGAGTGGTACTCACTATTTTAGGGGTGGTGGAGAATCCTGGAGGAGAGTAAGCCTTAGATGACTATGATTCGAAGATGTTAATTGGGTGGCCATGATGCATGAACCACACACCTCCATAGTCCTAGTAAATTTTTTTTTTAAAAAAAAAGATAAACTTGCCATTGGCAATCCATATAAAGATGTAATTATCATCACAATGTTAATTGCCAACTATCATATTGGGAGTATACTGATCGACACCGATATTCTGTTAACATTATTTTTAAATCTGTCTTTGATAAGATAGGCTTGGAAAGTTATAAACTCATCCCTATTAGAGGACCATTATATGGCTTTTAAAGAGAAAAAAGAGAGATTGAAGGGATGAACACTCTCCTTGTGACTTAGGAGGAAGGTGAAAAATAGTTTACTATTATGGCCAATTTTGTAATAGCAAAAGCATCCGCCACCAACAATACCATTTTCTATCGACCACTGCTCAACATGTTTAGAGCAGTGGTGTTGAAATGCCATATAGATGTCAAATTCTCCACAAGAGGTGAGGAAATATGAATCAATCTAAAGCCTACTACTTGAGAGTATTAGACGGGTCAGATGGAGAAGATGAAATTTTATAATAAGACATCACACACATTGGGGTTGAAGTTCTTGTGGAGAAAAAAGAAATACCAACGACATAAAATCATGAGTGAGTTCTCTTAATCAGCTTTACTTTTTTACACTAAGCATAAAGAAACTCTTATCCAAACTCTTCAGGATGACATTGATGTGTTTGCTTGGACCACAATCAAAATGCTAGGTATTATTATCAACATCATTTTCCATCCAATCAAGATGACCAACCTATAAAACAAAAAAAATGAGGAAGATAACAACATTACTTATTGAGCCAATTAAAGAGGAAGTTGCTAAGCTACTTAAAGTGCACTTCATCAGAGAAGTTTAGTACTCGAAATGGGTGTTGGACATGATAATGGTGTAAAAATTGAGCAAAAATTGAAGGATGTGTGTTGAAAGAGAAATAACCTATCCCGACTCTTTGGACTTACAACGCAGAGGGCTGCTAGCACCACCTAAGAGTATTTTAAATTAATGATGCCAAGTCTCATGAATGCAAGATGGCTAGGCTCTTATATTTTTAAAAAAGGAATCTATGAACCTAGACTCACTCCTTAAATCCCTAGAATCATATAGGGTATGAAATGCATCTAACTAATGCACATTTTTCATATTTTATAAATTTTGACTCAACAATCATTTTAGGCCATGGGTATGCATTTTTATATCTGATGCCATGCAATTAGAAATGGTTATGAGCCAAATCAATAATAGAAGGTAGGCTTCCCCAAGAAGGTGGTCATCCTCACAGGTCAGATGCCTCTTATGTGCAATGGGAGAAGTTGCCCAAGTTAAGGATTAGAGCAATATGATTTCATGATTTGTAAGAGTTAATTGGTTTGTTATTGATTTTAAATTATTTCCTAGGGCTTTATTTATGCGAGGTTTCAAGTTTTTCTTTAGTTTTGTTACAGTCGTTTATATTTAAATTGAATATAAAATTTAGTTTTTTCCTATGAGCCTAATCATCCTAGCATTCATTCACAGGAAAGCACAACACAGAAAGAAACCTAGAAAAGTAGGTTGATTTTATTGCACACCCAAAATAAATCAAGCCATATTAATTTATAAAAAATAAGCCAATGTGGACGGGCACCGTTGTACACCTCAGAAGAAATGTCAAATGGGCAGCTGAGCTCTGACCTTATACAGCCCGACCTAGAAACACAAGTCTAGATCTATGGGTCTTCTTTCCAGGATAGTCTCTTTCTTTAGGGGCATCCATTGGACTTCATAGGGGACCACTACACCTATCTTATGGTATGGTCATCTCCTGCTAATCCTAGATCCCATAGATCTTAACCTAATTATAAGCTCAGATTTACATTTTGATTTCAAAATTAATTCCTAAGCCCTGCAAAATAAATGTCAGCAAATACAAATAGCATACATAAGTTATACCTCACAAACATATGGGCTTAGCATTAGTTGTTTGCCAAGCCCACCTGTCATATCAACTATGCTTAAGAATTTAAGCATATTTGCAAGAAACAACAATTATTTATTTATTTATGATAGCAATCCTTTCTAGCATAGCCCCATGTAGAAGATAATGTTAGATATAGAAAGAACGTCCTACCATCCAGTCTAACAGGCAAATAATCCTAGACATATAGTCTAAAATAGTACACTATGAAGACATGTGAAGCACATCATATCAAAATACATCACCAAGAATCATAAAGAATCACAGAACGACCAAACCTAAGTCTAGGGTCCGTGACCTAATGATCTAGTGTGTGAAGTAAATAGGCTTGTGTTGTAAGACTTTGCTAGGCATTTTTTTAGTTTAAGTTTGAATTTTGGAGTTTGAGTTTGTTTGAATTTTACCTTTAGGTGGTTTCAATTCAAATGATTTAGTGATTTATTTTCATTTTATTTCACTTTATTTGGTTAAAGTGAAGTTTAGGTTTTCAAGAATGAATAGTAGAATGAATTCCATTTTTGGATAGAACCCATTCTATTCAACATCTTAACTCTTAATGAAATGAAATCTTCATCCTAAGATGAAAATCCATCCCAAAGGTCAAACTAAGATCCTTAAGTATCTTAATTAATCCTTTTAATTTCATTTATTTTGTTTAAATTTGGATTTATGTTTCATTTGATTCCTTTGGAAATTAAATTTGATTTTCATTCTTGGTTTAGTTTTCAGTTTAGTTTGGTTTAAATTATTTTATTTTGATTTGGTTCATTTCATTTCAATATGTACAAAGGATGGGTATTCTATACCTTGGATAGATGCACCGACTTGGCAGTAGGCTACTCGATAATGAGTTTCTTAGATGTATTTTTGGAATACCAACAAATATAAATGCATCCTGTCGACTCAAAGAAGTCATTGATCATTATTAGGGAAGGACTCTATTACTATATGTGGAGAAAATTTATGACACCACATAGAGTTTAAGAATTTCTTATTTGGATGATCAAGTGCATCATTAAGAAAGAAACATATTATCTTGGAAGATAAACATGTTTTCCTATAATGGATTCGATCATTTAATAAAAAACTCCTAAGGCTAATGGGTCTTTTGTGTACTAGAGATTTTTTTCCTGAACTACATGGAAGGTGGAACAGGGTTTAATTTAAACTGGGTTCATGGTTCCCTATAGAGGCAAGCCCCTATAATTAGTTACATCTTAAGAAGAGTCTCCTCCTAAGAATACTCTCGATTAAAGAAATGAGTTGTTATTTTTAAGGATTTCAAAGTTGGTTTTCAAAGGATTGATTTTTGGAATTTCAATTGGGATTGATCCAAATTGGAGAGAGTTCTTTTAGAGGCCAAATGGGAAAAAAAGTAAGAAATGCCTATTAACACTGGGATGCTTAGTAGGCATTTCAAATATCCTATAATTGGGCCTTAAAATTTGAAATTTAATTTAGATTTTGAGTTGACATTTTTTTAGAAGTCTAGGACTTAGATTCTAGCAGCACAAGACTGCAGAAATGCTTAGGGTTGAAGACTTATTCTTGAAAAGGATGCTTAACCTAACTATAGGTGCTCAAACATATCAGTTTGACCTAGTTCATTTTGGAAATTATACCATTCCTCTCACTTGAGAGCTAACCTATCCCGACTCTTAGGACTTTGCTTGGAGAGGGCCAACACCACCTAAGCACATTTTAAATTCATGATGCCAATTCTCATGAATGCAAGATGGCTGGGCTGTTATATTTTTAAGAAAGAAATCTATGAACCTAGACTCACTCATTAATCCTTAGAATCATGTAGGGTACGACATGCATCTAACTAATGCACATTTTTTATATTTTATAAATTTTGACTCAACAATCATTTTAGGCCATGGGTATGCATTTTTATGCCTAATGTCATGCAATTAGAAATGGCTATGGGCCAAATCAATAATAGAAGATAGGCTTTCCCAAGAAGATGGTCATCCTTAGAGGTCTGATGTCCCTTATGTGCAATGAGAGAAGTTGCCCAAGTCAAGGATAAGAGCAATATGATTTCATGATTTATAAGAGATAATTAGTTTCTAATTGATTATAAATTATTTCTTAGGGCTTTATTTATGTGAGGTTTCAAGTTTTTCTTTAGTTTTGTTTCAGTTGTTTAGATTTAAGTTGGGTATAAAATTTAATTTTTTTTCTATGAGCCTAATTGTTAAGCATTCATTCACAAGAAAGCACAACATAGATAGAAACCTAGAACAGCAGGTTGATTCTATTGCACACCCAAAATAAATCAAGCTAATTTAATTTATAAAAAATACACCAATGCGATTGAGTACCACTATACACTTTGGAAGAAAAGGCAAATGGGTAGCTGAGCTCTGTTCTTATATAGCCCGACCTAGAAATACAAGTCTAGATCTATAGGTCTTCTTTCCAGGTTAGTCTTCTTCTTCAGGTACTTCCATTGGGCTTCATAGGGGACCACTGCATCTATCTTATGGTAGGGTCAGCTCCTACTAATCCTAAACCCTATAGATCCTAACCTAATTCTAAGCTTAGATTTACATTTTGATTTCAAAATTAATTCCTGAGCCATGCAAAACAAATGTCAGCAAATACAAATAACATACAACAGTTATACTTCATAAATATATGGGCAAAGCATTTGTTGCTTGCCAAGTCCACCTGTCCTGTGGGCTATGCTTAAGGAATTAAGCATACCTGCAAGAAATAATATTTTATTTATTTATTTATGATAGCAATCCTTTCTACCATAGCCCCTTGCAGATGACAATGTTAGATCTAGAAAGAACGTCCTACCATCCAGTCTAATAGGCAAACAATCCTAGACATACAATCTAAAATAGTACACCATAAAGATATGTGAAGCACATCATATCAAAATACATCACAAGTAATTATAAAGAATTATTGAACGACCAAACCTAAGTCTAGGGTCTGTGACCTAATGATTTAGTGTGTGAAGTAAATAGGCTTGTGTAGCAAGACTTTGCTAAGCCTTATTTTAGTTTAAGTTTGTTTGAATTTTTCCTTTGGGTGGTTTTAATTCAAATGATTTAGTGATTTATTTTATTTTTATTTCGTTTTATTTGGTTAAAGTGAAGTTTAGGTTTTCAAGAATGAATAGTAGAATAAATTTCATTTTTGGACAGAACCCATTCTATTCAACATCCTAACTCTTAATGAAATGAAATCTTCATCCTAAGATGAAAATCCATCCCAAAGGTCTAAGATCCTTAAGTATCTTAATTAATCCTTTTAATTTTATTTATTTTGTTTAAATTTGGATTTATGTTTCATTTCTTTTCTTTGAAAATTAAATTTGATTTTCATTCTTGGTTTAGTTTTTAGTTTAGTTTGGTTTAAATTATTTCGTTTGATTTTATTTTGATTTGGTTCATTTCATTTAATTTATTTAATTTGATTTAATTTGATTTGGTGTTTTGGCTTTGGTTTGTTTCATTTGATTTGTATTAATGTTTTAGATTAAGTTATATTGGTTTCATTTGATTTAGTTTATGTTAACTTAGAGTGTTCAGGTTAAGGTTTGCATTCATTCTTAGATTATATTGATTTGAAATGTAAGGATTCATTAAATATTTGCATTAATCCAATTAACTTAAGGTTTAATTACTCTTAATATGACTTATTAATTTCATTAATCCTTAAGTATGCAATTGATTAAATTCTTTGACTTAGGATGTTTGGAGAACTACCCTAAGTGTTTCTGATGTTTGACTGAGATTAGTTCAAGTTGTCTCATGATTTAGTGGATTAATGAATATTCTTGTTCATTATTTGATTCAAATTGATTTAGGAATTTGTAAATTCAACAATTCCCAATCCAAAGGTCAATTAGGTTTTAAATTTTTTTGGAAAGTAGGGTTCCATGTCAGTTTCAAGTTTCCAAAGTTTTATCTTGATTTGATTCATAATTAGGATGTAATTAAGGTTTTACTTATTTCATTAAAACCTAAATTATGCCTAATTTAACAAAATTCATTTAAGGGTTTTATTTTACATTGATTCCTCTCTGAATGATGTTTCCATTGAGGCTTCATTCATAATTTTTGGCCATTTGGTTGATTTATTATGATTTAATTAAATTTTGGATAATTATTTGAATTATTTAATTCATTTAAGTATTTAATTAAGTCAATTTGTGATTCATTGAGTTCAGATGAGTTTTATTAATGTTTTGATGTTCATTAGGTTTCATTAAATTAATTTAGAGTTATTTGATACATTTTCATTAATTAATTTGTTTAATATTAATTTAATTAATTAAGATTGAAGTTTAGAGTTTAAAATTTCATTTTTCAAGAAATACAATGAAATAAATCATGAAAATTTTTCCTAATGTGTATGTTAACCCCAGTTTCATTTCCCCAAAGTTTCAAATCAATTGAGTTTTTGGTTTGAGAATAATTAAGGTTTAATAGTTTTCAATTAAACCTAAATTAAAGCTAAAATGCCCAAAATTAATTAGGGATTTTAATTTTTATGGATTCCTCTGATCAAGATGAATCCATAAAGCCCTCATTTGTATTTTTTTAATTTATATTTATTTTTCTATGAGTTTTAAAATTTTTTGTGATTTTTAATTGATTTTAATTAATTTTTAAAGGGGATTTAACGATTTTAAGTGGTGGGCTGACATGGCAAGCTGTGTCATGTTTCGCATGCGGATTGGTCCATGCTAGATCCACGTGGATCCTGCATTAAAAAAAAAAGCAGTGATTTCGAGCAAGATTGTTTGATCAAAGGTCGGATGGTTCACAAGGGGATAAATCCTTCTATGTATCTAAATTAGAGCTGATCGTGCCTTTTAAAAGGAACAAACGGTGAAGATTACATCTCCTTCCCCAGACAGCGAGGACCGAGAGTCGTCTATCGATTTCACTTGATTTTTGATGATCTAACCTTTAAAACCTTGCATTTTTGATTGCTACACCATCGTGGAATGAAATCCTATAAATCTAAAAGGCTTGATCTCACTTGAGATCAAGTTTCCTTCGAAATGGACCAAAATCGAAAGCAGGTCCCGGCGATCTCCGGTGGCAGGTCAACCCCAATAGCTTTAGAATGATAGGAGGAGCTTGTGTTCCAAAAGAATTGGATCCTCTCCCTCTGGATTGCTCCCTAGACCAAGCTCATTTAAACTCCTGTGGCGTTGATCATTCTCCAGCTTCCTGGCGATGAGGGAAGTGGGGGAGAGTTCATTTCTTCTTCGTTTGTGATGGTGAAGGTGATGGGAAAGCCTATTGGCTTGAGGACCGTTCTATGCATGTCTCCCTTTATGGTCATGAGCTCTCCCTTTTATGGACTTTTTGGTGGCCAAAATCCAGCCATCGGCGGCGGTATGGCCGGCCAAGGGGTGGATTCAATCCCCCTTGCCTTGTGAATATGTTTGGATGTTCACATGGGAGGGAGGAAGGCATTTTGGGTTTTTTTTCCATGCTTGGCTGAGCCATTACTTTCCTTCTTCTCCTTTTTTTTTCTCCTTGGCTTCTTCTTTGAGAAAGCAAAGTCCATCTTTGGTTTTTGCTTGGTGGCCTTCACTTGAAGGTAGCCTTCTCCCATAAGAGGTGGGATGACATGAGATAGGAAGAGGGGAATTGACATTTCCTTTCTTCCCTCTTTTTTTGTTTAATGAATTTTCAAATTCTATTTCTTTTTTTTTTTCATTTTATTTTGTTTTGTGATTTATGACATTATCACCATAGTCTTCAGACTAATAGGTGGTTGGCCATTTCAAACTCAAATGAATCTGAGTTCATGTTTGAATCCATTTGACTTGGATTGGAATTCGAATCCAAACTAAATGCTTGGATTTAAAATGTTACATTTTAATTTAATTCTTGTAAATTTGAATTCAATCATCTTTAATTGATGATCAATTGAATTTTGATTTAATTAATTCATTTAATTTTTGAATTAATTTTAAAATTCATTTTATTTCAACCCATTTGGCCTAAATGGGTTAAGTTTGGTTTCAAATGAGTTCAAATGATCAATTTGACTCAATTGGATTGAGTTTGGACTCCAATCATGCTTAATAACATGTGTGAGATGATTTGGAGTGGTTGATTTCATTTAATTTCAATTAGATTTTAATTTGAACTCATTTGACCCAAAGTGGACTTAATTGGGTTTCATTTGGGTTTAATGACCATTTGACTAAATTAGACCAAATGCTGGGTTGGGTATGTTTGATTATCATTTCCAAATAATTTTGAGCAGTCAAATTGAATTAATTTCAATTGGATTTGGGTTTGAACCCAATAGGACCCATTTTGGTTATTTTAGACTAATAGGTCTAATTAACCCAATTAATGCCTAAATAAATTTGAATTTCTTTAGAATTATGATTAATCATGTTTGTTTGGTCTCTTGGAACATTTTGAATGATTTAATTTGGTCAAATTCTTGGTGGGTTGACCTTTGACTAGATGGGTCCCACCTAAGTCAAACCTATGTTGACTAGATTTGACTTTGGATTTGGTTTTGGATTCTTTAATTTATTTTAATTTGATTTCAATTTGAGTTAATCTAAATTGGAAGTTTGGGTTGATTCCACCTAAGCCAAGTAGGTTAGATCCAACCCCTAGAAGATTCCCTAGGTCACTAGGTATAGTGTCCTAAGCATTGAATTTGGAGATTCCTATTTAAGATTAGGTCATCCTAATTACTGATTTTAGAGTTCAAATTAACATCATCCAAAAATGAGGTCAACACTATAGAGTAATACCCTTTCGGCTCAAGAATGTAAGGGTGACCTATTAGAGAATGGTGGATCGTTTGTTCTTGGAGCAAAAGAGAAAAAATGTAAAGGTTTAAGTTGATGACTTGCTAGTCAAAATTAAATTGCTTGCATAGTACATTCAACATCTCAATGAAATTTTGCCACTCTGAAGAAGTATAACATGCACCTCAATCTTTTAAAGTGCACTTTTGATGCTAGGTCAAGCAAATTTATGGGGTTCCTAATTACCCCCAAAAGCATAAAAATTAACTTAGATAAAGTGAAGGTCAGAATTGAGATGTCTTTACCTTCTTTTAAGAAAACTCCCGATTAAAGAAATAGGCTATTATTTCTATGGATTTCTAAGTTGGTTTCCAATGAAAATTGTATTTGAAAAATTCACTGGGGAACACTACAAAGTAGAAAGAGTTACTTTAAGAAGTCAATTGGGATTAAGTAGAAAAAACCTATTGATATTGGGATGCCCAATAGATATTTCAACTATCATATTATTGTGCTTTAAATTTTGAGTTAAAATTTTATTAGAAATCTAGGACTTAATATTTTAGCAGCATAAGACTACATAAATGCTTAGGGTTAAAGACTTATTTCGAAGAGGATGCTTCAGATCCTAAGTTTATAAGTGCTTCCAACACAAGTTAAGAGTTCAACCTAATTTTACTTATGGAAATTATTATCTCTTTCTCTCACTTAATAAAGGTAGCCTATCATTGACTCTTCTGGACTTATAACTCTCTTGGAAGGGCTGTTAGCTAATACCACCTAAGCGATTTTAAATCCATGATGCCAAAGTCTCATGCATGCAACATTGTTGTGCTGTTATATTTTAAGAAAGAATCTAAGAACCTAGACTCACTTGCTAATCCCTAAGATCCTATTTGAGTATGAAATAATCTTAACTAATGCAATATTTTTTAGCTTTTAGATGTTTTGACTCATGATTCAATTAAGGTCCGGGGATATACAATTTATGCCTAAATGACATGCAATTAGAAATGATCATGTGTCAAATCAAGAAGAGAATGCAGACTTCCCCAGGAAGGTGCTCATCTTTGAAGGTTAGATTCCCCTTATGTGCAATGGGTGAAGTGCCCAATTCACAAAGTTAGAATAATATGCTAGCATGATTCATAAAAGCTAGTTATTTCTGGTTGAATTTAAGTTATTCCTAGAGCTTTAATTAATATAAAATTTTGAGTTTCTTTATTTTTGGTAAGTTGATTAAATTTAAATTGGGTATTAAATTTAATTTTTTTAAGAGCCTAATCATCCAAACATTCACAGAGAAAGCATAACACAGAAAGAAACCTAGAAAAATAGGTTGATTATAGTATGCATTCAAAATAAAGCAAGCTAATTTAAATTATACAATAGGCCAATGCTTCTAAGTACCGCTGTTCACCTTGAAACAAAGAGAAAATGGTCAGCCAAGCTCTGCCCTTATATAGCTCATCTTAGAACTATAAGTTTAGATCTATGGGGGTCTTCTTTCTAGGATTGTCTCCTACTTTTGGAACCTTCATTTGGCTTCACAGGGGACCTCTGTTCCTATCTATTGGTAGGGTCAGCTCCTGTCACTCCTAGACCCCATAGATCCTAACTTAATTCTAATCATCAAATTATATTTTCAATTCAAAAATAAATCCTAAGCCTTGCTAAACAAAAAAAAAAAAAAAAAAAAATAGCTCACCAGTAGTTATATTTGCAAGAATACATGCTTAGCATTAGTTGTTTGCCAAGCTCAGTTTTCCTATTTGGCTATGCTTAAGGACTTAAGCATACTTGTAAGAAAACAATATTTATTTATAATTTATGATGATAATCCCTTTTTAGCACAACCCTCTATAGAAGACAACATTAGCTCTAAAAAAAGATAATACTATCCAGACTAACAACAAAGAATCTTGAGCACCCAGTCTAAAATAGTACACCATAAAATAAGAAAGCACATCACATCACATCACAGAACATCACATAATGACATCTAGGGTCTGTGACCTAATAATCTAGTGTGTGACAGGAATAGATTTATGTGACAAGACTTTGCTAGGCCTTTTTAGATTCAAGTTTTAATTTGGTTTTCCAATTTTTAATTTAATTTAATTTTAAGACTTTTTAATTTTCATAATTTTGCTTCATAGGTACGTGTTGTTGTTATACCAGAGATTCAGTGTATAAAGACTTCCTTCAGACTAGTAGCCCTACGATCTTGAGTGTCGAGACTATATATCATATGTTGCTAACTATAAGAAATTTTGTTTTTATTCTTTTAACTACTTTTAGTTTTAAAATTTGTTTAATTTACCACAGGTGATTTTAATTTAAATGATTTAATAATTTATAAATTAATTTTCATTTTAGGTGCATTTTATGTTAAGATAAAATTAAGTTTTCAAGAATGAAAAATATAATAAGTTCCATTTTGGGTGGACCCCATTCTATTCAACATCCTAAATCCTACAAGAATGAAGCCTTCATCCTAAGATGAAGATTCATTCCAAATATCTAACTAAGATATTAGGCATCTTAATTAACCTATTTTTAGATTTAGTTTGAGTTAGTTAAATGAATGTTTTAATTTTGTTTATTTTGAATTCTTCTTTTCATTAATTTATTTCTTTTTGTTTGATTGATCACATCTTAATTTGGATTGTTTTTTCAGAGTTTGCTTCTCTAATTAAGTTCAATTAAGGTTTATTTATTTTACTATAATTTAATTTGAATTTATTTTCACTTTAAATTTAGTTCACTTATTATAGTTTGAGTTTTATAATTTGATTTTATTCATTTATTTGATTAGATTCATCTCATTTATTTGATTTGTATTATTCATTTAACTTAGATTAATTAGGTTTATTTATTATATTATTATTTATGTTATTGTAATTTACTTTGGTTTAGCTTTCCTTTTCATTTTCTTATCCATTTAATTTTGGTTTTAAGTTAAGTTTTTTTTATTGATTAATGTTTCTTGTATGTTTATTTTATATTTATGTTTTGTTTAATCTATGTTCATTGTATATTTGCTTTATGTTTTTGTTTGGTTTAGTAATTTAGGTTAATGATTTACATGTTAGTTCTATATCATTGCTTAAATAATCATCACATTTTAATTTCATAATGATTCAATTAATTTAATGATGCATTTGATTTTAATTATTCATTCAATTTTAATTACATTCTTATAATCATTTCATTAGCATTACATTATGAAATTTGGATTAGCTTCATTGACTTCAACTTATGATTCCAATTATTGGTTTAGGTTAGTTCATTATAAGTTAAGAATTTAATTTCCTAAGTTTCAAATTATGTAAGTATAATCAACTTGCTTGATTATATTTGTTAATTCTTTAGGGTTATGTTGTCTACTCAGGTTTAATGAGTTGGGAGGATTTACATGGTAATGAAATTTATATTTAGATTTGAAATTTGTTGGATAACCTTAATCCTAATTGGTTAAAAACAATTATTTAATTTTTTTTCATTCCTTTAATCACTTTATTAAGCTTCTTCAAATATGTCATCAATTGATTTTATTAACATCAAAGGGTTAGACAATTTCTTTTGATTGGTCTAAAGTTACTTGAAATGTTCTAAATTGATTTTGCAAGGTTTTATAATTTTTATAATATTTTGATTTAATATTTCATATAAATTGACCTAAGGACTTGGAAATTTAATAACTCCCACTCCAAAGGTCAATTAGCCTTAAAATTTTTATGGCAAATGAGGTTCTTTGCCTAATCTTGATCATATGTATACTTTGAGTTTAATTATTTCATTAAACCCTAAATTAATCTTAATTTAAAGAGAATCACTTAGAAATTTTATTTTTTCTAGATTCCACTCTAGAAGATGCTTCCATAGAGGGTTTATTCATAAATTTTGAAATTTTGGTTGATTTATTATGATTTTTTAAAGTTCAAGTTGATTAATTAATTAATTAATTCAATTAATCATTAAATTAGGTGATTTTGTGTTTTATTAAGTTTCAGAGAGTTTCAATGATGTATTTAAATTTATTTGGGTGTGCTATGTTGATTTAAGTTTTTTCTATAATTTTCATAATTTTTTAATTGCTATTTATTTATTTCATTAAAATTAGGTTTTGGGATTGAAACTTCATTATTTCCAATTTTTTTTTGAAATAAATCATCAAATATTTCTCTAAAGTGTATTTTAACCTTAATTTCATTTCCCCAAACTTTCAAATCATTAGGATTAATTTAGATTATATTATTTTTATTTAAAGTCAAATTAATTCAAAAGTACTCAAAATTAATTAGAGATTTTAATTTTAAGGGATTCCTCTCATTGAGATGAATTGATATAACTTTTATTTGGATTTTTAGCTTAATATTTGATTTATTATGATTTTTTGAAGTTTTTATCATTTTTTGTAATTTTTAAATAAAAAAGTCTCAATTTTCATTTTTAATCTATTTGGTGCGACGTGGCACCACTTTACGTGGAGCACTATGCGATTCGTCCATGGGGAATCCACATGGATCCCACATTAAAATGCCGGCACATGTAGTTTTATTTTAGTCCATCTGATCTTCGATTGAATAGCTTAGATGTTTTTGTGGGTTCCTCTAGTGGTTGTAATCAAATAGTTCAACTAAATCTCAATCGAGAGTCATCCATCGATTCGAAATGATTTTCAATGATCCAACCTTTGAAATTGCTCGATTTCACATCCAAAACTATCAAGACAGCACGTGTATCACATCTATACAGCTTGATCTCCATTGAGATCATGTTTCCTTCACAAAGGACCAAAACTGACAGCTTAAAAGGGTCCGTTAATGGCATACCTCATCGACGGTGATCTCCAGAAATGGGATTGATTCAAATAGCTTCAAAATGATGCGATGAATATCTGAGCAGAAGCAATTGAGTTGCCTCATTATGGATCAACCTATGGACCAAAAAACATATGGATTCCATCAAGCTTGGTCGTTCTCCAGCCTCCCGATGGTGAAAGGATCAGGGTATAGCTATGCTGGACTTCATTTCACACATGGAAGGTGATGAAATGCTCAAATTAACATAAGATAGTCTCTCCCTTATTTTGTCATTAGAGGTCAAGAGCCTCTTTATCCCTTTCTCCTTTTATTAGTCTCTCATGGTGATTAACACCTTTGGAGGCTAGCTCCATGGGTGATTAGCTGTGTCACACTTATCTAGAGATGCTGAGGTGGATGAGAAAAGAGAATAAGGGAATTAGGGAGTTGGATTTGGCTTCATGCACCCTTCTCTTTCCATGGCATATTTTTTTTGTTTGGTATTGACTTGGACAAGATTAAGTTTCTTAAGATTGGTTGTCAATCACCCTAAATCCCTTTTAGGATGGGTTTGGATGGATTTGGTTCAAGCTTGAGTCCATTTGGTGTCATTTAAAATTTTTTTATGTAGTTTGATTTGGCTTAGTCTACTTGGTTGATTAATATTAAATTGATGCTTCAATTAGATCAATCTAGCCATTTAAGATGCTGTGAATTAAAGATTCTAATGGGATTTCAAGTTCATGATTTACTTACCTCATGTTTAACCCATTATTGGATTAAGTAGGTTGGGTTGAATTGAATTAAGTCAAATGGTGTGCTTGGTTAAATTATAATGCATTTTATTTTATTAATTATGATAATCCATGCATTTAGGAATGGATTGGGATCATTCAATTCCATTTACATGGGCTTTAAAACCTAATTTGGCCCATTTAGGCTTAATTGGTTAGGTTTGGATTTATTTAAGTCAAATATCCATATTGGGAAAATTGAGCTTAATGATTAGTTTATTTATGTTTATTAATCATTCCTAAGTGATTTTATGCTATTAATTTGGGTTAATTTTGGTTTGATTTGAATTTTAATCCAGTAGGGTCCATTTAGGCCAATTTAAGTCAAATGGTTTATTTATCCTAATTAAGGCCTCATTGGATTTATATTCTTTTAAATTAATGTTTAAACATGAATATATTATCATTTAAACCATTTGAAATGATTTTATTTGGTCAAATTTTTGTGGGTTGACCACTGACTTGGTGGGACCCACATAAGTCAAACCCTTTATCTAAAGGGTTGACCATTTTTGACTTTGATTTGAATTTGAATTTATTTTAGTTTATTTGGATTTTTTATTTTATTTGAATTTCATTTGGATTTAATTAATTTTGAGCTTAAATAGGATAATTAGGTTAATCACCTTAATCACCTTGGTTTAAACTCAGATGAATTCAACTTTCAAATGTGTTTGATTTAATTTATGTTTGAGATTTGGGTTGAGTCTACCTAAACCCATTAGGTTAGATCAAACCCAAGGAGGATGTACGATGTCATCGGGTATAGTGTTCTAAGTGTTTAATTAGGAGGTTCCTAATTTAGGATTAGGTGTCCTAATTACTAATTTCAAAAATGATGTTAACCTCATTCAAAAAATAGGTCAACTTATTTCTTTAGGAACATCTTGTTTGCTAACCCCACCTAGTGGGATTAAGGCTTGTTGTTGTTGTTGTTGTTATAAATTTAGTATTCAATTTAGTCATTTATTTATTTACTTAATTATGTCTTCAATTTCATTGCATTGTAAATTTAAAAAATAAAATAAATATTTACTTATATAAATTTTTTTAATAGCACATCATTATGTCAACTTGTAGTGAACTTAGGTATCAAGATCAAGCTTTAGATGAAAAACATGATCCTTATGAAATTTTAGTAAAGAAAATAAAAAAGTTCACCCTTATGCTCCCACAAACCTACAATGAATTTCAAAAGAGGTTTGAGATCTTAGAATAAAAGGTTAGCAAGCTGGTATTACCTTAATTAGAAACTAACCCAATCCTAGAACACCAACTTGAAGAGAGGGAAGGTCATCTTGCTAACCTCATTCCTCTTCCTCCACTTCCTCATCGACATTCCCCTATTAGACCCTACTATTTCCTTAGGAATAACTTTAATGAGTATCCCAAGTTAGATGAGATACTTCCTCACCATCTCATCAAATAAAAAGAAAATTAAGGGGAGATGTAGGATATACTCATTGAACTCCATATAAATATTTTCCTCGATATTATGAGGAGTCATTATCTAGTTTTGCTGCCCTTTGATATACACTTCAAGAACCTGATGATGATGTTATTCGTAGAGTTAAAATTGATCCATCAACTTTTGATGGTCGACTTGATCCAAAAGTTTTCTTAGATTAATTGGTTATTAGTAGATATGGGCCAATATTTTGATTGGAAGCCCATATCAAAAGAAATACAAGTTCATTTTACTTGCATGAGCTAACTAGTCACACTAAGACTTATTGGATTAATTTTACACAAAAAATTTAATGAATAGGATAATCACCTATTGCTTCTTGGGATGAGATTAAAGAAACTTTAAAGCAAAAATATGTACAATTAAATTTTTATGATCAGCTTATGAATAAGATGATCACTCATAAACAAAGATCTTTGACTATTATTGAGTATATGACACACATTGATGAATTGAAGACCCATTATGATGTTAAAGATGATCATCATGCCACATTCTCTAAATTTTGATCTGAGTTACAAATTGATGTTCACAATGAAATGTTAACTTGAGAAGTTTATTTTGTTGAGGATGCATTTTGAGTGGTGACTCAAATTAAACAATATATGAGATCCCAATCTCATAGGCAATTCATAACTTTATCAAGAAATAACTCCCAAGCACATTTTACTCCTCCCACCTCAATAATTCCTAAAGTACCTAATGGAACTAAAGGAAAAGCTTTAGTTGAAAAATCTAGCTTTAAGACATCTAGCATTACTTATTTTACATGTGGTAAGACTCATCAAAACTTACATATAGATCTTGAGAATGAGAATCACCAAGATAAAAATAATGATCAAGATCCTTATGAAGATGCTAGTAATGTAGAAGAAGCATTAAATGAGTGACACATAGATATTATGTGTTGGGTGTTAGCTATCCCATAAGCTAATGTTTATTGGAGGAGCACACCAATTTTCTCAATTTATTTTAAGAGTGGTGAAAAGATGTGTAAATTAATCATTGATAGTGGCAGCTACATGAATGTTATTGCTATCCCCACTTTTTCTAGGATGAAGCTCACCCCGGAGTCTCACCCATAGCCTTGTAAGTTTGCTTGGGTAGACAAAACCTCTATCTCTATATCTCAATGTTGTCTTCTACTTTTTAAATTAAGAGAATATAATGATAAAATTTAGCGTGATGTCTTTCTAATAGCTATTGCTCATATACTCTTAGGTAGACCTTTGCTTTTTGACATGAACGTCATAAATTATGGACAATCTAATACATATACACTTAATTTTCAAGGTAAGAGAACTATGTTAAATCCAACTAAGCCTAAAGAGGTCACTCCACATCAACCCCAAAATTCATATGCTCCCATAAAAAAAGATCCCTACATATTATTAGTAAACATCAATTCCAATTGGAGATAGCAAATATCATTTTTTCACTAGTTGTCATAACCTCCATAAATTAACCTTATGTTAAATCATTTTCATCTAAAGTACATGAACTTTTTTTTCGAATATCAAGATATTTATTGCGAAGAAATTTCTAGTGAGCTTCCCCCATTAAGAAGTGTCCAACATGCAACAGAGCTAATTCTTGATCATCACTTTCTAAATTGCCATATTATCATATGAACCTAGACATGCATGCAGAGTTGAAACAATAAGTTGATGATTTACTAGCAAAAGATTTTATCAAAGAAAGTTTATCTCCATGCACAATATCTATCTTTCTTATGCCAGGGAAAGATGGTATTTAATTTATGTGTGTAGATAGTCGTGATAAAATCACTATTAGGTCTATGTTCTCCATACCTAGATTTGATGACATGCTAAATATGAGGCTGGATCAATAGTTTTCTCTAAAATTGATCTTAAGAGTGGATATTATCAAGTTTGCATGAGAGAAGGTGATGAATGGAAAATAGCCTTCAAGATAAAAGATGGTTTGTATAAATGGCTAGTAATGCCTTTTAGCTTAACCAACGCTCCAATTACATTTATGCAAGTGATGACTCATATCTTATGCCCCTTTATTGGAAATTCTTAGTCATGTATTTTGAGGATTTTTTAATTTTTACTTAGACTAATAGAGATCATGAGAATCACTTATGATAAGTTTTAGAAGTGTTTAGTCAAGAAAGACTATATGTTCTTTTGAAAAAAAAATGCTAATTTATGATGACTTCAATAATCTTCTTAGGATTAATTATTTCTTGTGATGCCATCTCTATTGATCCCAAAAAATTAGGGCTACTCAATGTACGTAGTTCATGGGTTAGTCATATTTTATCGAAGGATTGTTAATGGATTTAGCGCCATTATTGCCCCAATAATTCAATATATTAAATAGGAAGATTTTATTTAGACAAAGTTAGCTACTGATGTCTTTTCTAAAATTAAGGAGCTTTTAACAAGTCCACCAATATTGAATTTGCTAAATTTTGATAAAGTACTTGATATGACATGTAATTCTTTTAGAGTCAATATTGGAGACATTCTTAGAAAAGATGGTCATCCCATTACTTTCTTTAGTGGAAAATTAAATAAAGAACATCAATAGTATTCTATATATATATATTATGAGTTTTATGTTATCGTCCAAACTTTATGTTATTGGCGACATTATCTTCTTTCATGAGAATTTGTAACACCCTCGCCATGAAAAATGGGTTCAATTTCTTCAAGAGTATACTTTTATTCTCAAACATAAGTCTGGTGTCAAGAATAAAGTAGCAGATGCTTTAAGTAGAATATTTATCTTGTTAAATATGATGAGTGTGAAGGTTACTAGATTTAGAAAGGTTAAAGATGATTACTCTAATTGCAAATATTTTTGATAATTTTTTGAATCTTTAAAATCTAATTCTATAATTATCAATCTTGATTATTAAATATGAGATGACTATCTCTTTTATGGCATACAATTATGTATCCCAGATTCTTCACTTCAAAATTTTCTTATTGAGGAAATTCAATCAGAAGGTGTGTTTGGTCATTTTGGTCATGATAAGACAATAAACTCCATAGGTTCTTTTGTCCAAGTCTTAAGAAAGATGTTGCTTATATCATTGCTTATGTCATAGCAAAGAATGAAAAATAGAATTTTAACATATACATACCACTCCCAATTCTCCACAAACCATGGGAACATCTTAGTATAGACTTTATCTAATGTAATATTACCCTACATTGTGCAATGCTTTGACTCTCTCCTCGTAGTTGTTGATCATTTTTCTAAAATGACACACTTCATTCCATATTATAAGACATCAAATGTGTCACATAAAATGACTATTTTTTGTGAGATAATTCATTTACACAGACTTCCTAAGACATTTGTGTCTGATCGTGATGTGAGATTTATGAGTTATTTTTGGAAAACTTTAAGAAAAAAGCTCAGCATAAAACTCCTATTTTCTATGGCTTACCACTCCCAAATGGATGTACAAACTAAAATTGTTAATGGAAGCATGGGAAAGTTACTTAGGTGCTTAGTGATTGATCACACCACTAGTTGGGACCTAGTTTTTCCTACTATAGCGTTTGCTTATAACAATTCAATTTATAAGTCAACTGGTATGAGTTATTTTCATGTTATAACCAATTATGATCCAAGAAACTAATTGATCTTGCTGATTTTCCTGTGAAATATAGGTGTAGTGTATTTGCATCTTCAATTGCACAAAACATGCATGATTTACATCAAGAAATTCAATAAAAACTTTCTTTGAGTCATGATAAATATAAAGCTAATATTGATGCATATAGACAATATATAAAATTTAATGAGAGAGATTTTATTCTTGTTAAAGTAACACTAGAGAGATTTCCATTTGGAACTCTTAAAAAATTAACTCTTAAGAGATCTTGTCCTTATAAAATTGTAAGGAAGATAAATGATAGTTAACATGCAGGTTAATACTTATTCACCAATTTCTCTATTATTTTGTCGCTTAAGATCACATTGCTCATATCAAATTTTAGAAGTTTAGATTATCACCACATCTGATGGAGGCACTCAACGGTTTTTAATTCATTTGAAAAGTCTTTCTCCACTTGAATATTCACCGCTTACTTTTAAGAAGTTACATCAGTTAGATCCAAATTTATTATAAGAGTACTTAGATTTTCATTCTCTGTAATAGAATTCTTCAAAGTCGAGAAGTGCTGATACATGGCATCATCGTCACCGTCGTCAATGTCATAATTATAAAACTTAAATTTATGCATTGGGCTTTTTGGTTATGTATTATTGGGCTTTTATATTTTGTATCATGTTTTGGGTTTATTATGTATTGGGTTATTCTTATATTTTGGCCTATGTAGTGATTTCATGGTGGTAGGTATGATATTTAGCGTAAATATGGAAGGGGTGGTAAGTTTGATAATAGTGGTATGCTTGATAGTATGTGGTGGTAAGTGTGGTTATGATGGTGGTAGGTTTAAGTTTTGCATAAGGTTTGAGTATTTTGAACTCTCCCCCTCGATTATATAAATAGGGAGGCACTTATAATGCTTTGTACTTAGCTTTGAAATAAAATTATATTTCTTAAGTTTCTCTCTCTCTCTCTCTCTCTCTCTCTCTCTGTGTGCTTTCCTCTCGAGTTAAAAATTACTTGAGTGTGTCAGTTCACAGCCCTTAGAGAAGGACTTCTAAGGATGAAACGTGATCTCCATAATGATGGACTGTTTGAAGATATCGACTTCAACTTATCCCGACTTCACTACTAATTATTTGAAATCTACCATATGTTCGATCGTTCATATAATTTCAACTATTTTTTATGCTTATGAGATTAAGATCTCTAGTGTGGTTAATATAACATTAGTCAGAATCTTTTTAAACTTATTAAATTCATGATATTGTGAATGTAATCAATAGTAGTGTGTATTTATCATCACTCCGTTGTGTGGATTTAAGAATTATTGGTGTAATCAACATCATATTATAAAATTTTCTCTCATCCTGCATCATTGGCTCAATAAGAGAAGAGAATTTTATATGAGTAGGGAATCAAGTCACATTGACCCAAGCCCAACCAATTTTCCTTGGTTCTTAGCCTATCTCTAGGAAGGAGATGACGGAAGAACATTGGATTTAAGCTATTTAAATCCATGATTTTGATTAATCATAGTTATCATATTAATTTTTTTTTAAATTTTTACATAGGCTAATCTAGTGTGTATTAGGATTTAAAATTTTAGAGTTGACACTTTACCAAACATAGAATTTAGAAAAAAAAAATTCTAAACTTCAAATAATTAGTTTAAATATAATTTTAAAACTTTATTTATCTTTTATTTTAATTGTTTGAAATACATAGACATTTTTGAGAAGTCATGAAACTTAAACTTGAAATGTAATACACTAACATAAATATGTTATAAAAATGTTAAGTTAATTTGAATTAAAATGGAAAAAAAAAAATAATTTTTAAACTTATAATTTCACTATTTAAAATTCATAAAAATTAAAGTATCCTATAAAAATATGAAAATTAAGAAGAATGTTTTAAACATTATTCTAGACTTGTAGAAAAATTTTCATATTTTTTAAAAATATGAATTGTTATGTATCTTATAATGTGTAAAATCACTATTTAAAAACTTAAAATAATAAATAAATTGAAACAATTATGAAAAATTTATGGAGTATCTTAAATAACCATCTAAGCTCACTTAAATTTTCTTATTTTTTGCTATGAAATGAAATAATTATTAATTTTAAACCAAATTAACAATGTTAAACAAATAAAAATTTGAGCAAAAATAAATATGTAGACAAAAAACCTAGAAAGTTAATAGAATATTAAAAATTACAATAAAAAACTTATAAGGAAATTTTATAAACATTTTGATTGAAGATGAACTAATTACCAATTTTCTATCTAAATTCATAATTTTTTCAAAAAGGTGAAAAATGAGAAAATGTTTAAAATACATTAAGCTAAAATCACAAAAAATTTACAGGATACATAAGATATCAATCTAAAACATCTATTAAATTTTCATATTTTTATGAATTAAAATAAAACTTTTATGAATTTTTCAAGTTCTTTTAAGTAATATTAGAATTGGGAAAAATGAAAATTAAAAACAAAAAATTATGAATAATTCATGGATTGCTTTAACTAAATATCTAAATGTCTTATAAAAATTTAAAATTTTTTATATGGTTTGAATAGCAAAATTCATTTTTAAGTTGAAATTAATAATTAAATAAATTAAATGGTAATCAAAATTATCAAAAAATTAAAAATAAAAATAATTAAAATAAAAATTTTGTACTTATTACAAAATAAAAATAAATTGAGATCAATGTAATAATTAGGAAGTTAATCTCACATAATGAATCATTAACTTAATAATTTAAAATTAATCTAATAAATAATTAATAAAAGTATTATTAATTTATAAAAATGATTTAAATAATTGCAAAAATTAAAATAAATATATTAAAATACTAATACAATCTAGAATGACTTTATAAATGAACATGGATAGTAACATCAAACATTCAATATCAAGTAGCGAAGAAGTAAAAAAAAAATCAAATAAAGTCAATAAGACTACGTGAAATTTAGAATTGTTTAAGATTTCAAATGATCAAACACTAAGTATCATAAAAATCCACTAAGATGAAATGCCTCATGTTTGTGGGTGACTAACAAGAGGGGTTTACTCAGTCAAGTAGGTCCCATAGGTTAAACGTTAGTCATGGACATTAATTAACTTAGAATTCTATGTTTAAAACCTTAACCTATGTCATTTTAAGTAATGAACATCCTAGATTATTTAGAGCTAAAATTTCAGAACACTTGCAAATGTCATAATTTCATATGCATGCATTTGCATTAGAGTAGGTATCTACTATATGTACACTATCATAGTATATCTATGAGTATAACTGAATTGGTCTTAACCTTACTCTCTTCATACGAATGATTATATTAATCAATTCTATCTACATCACTTCATATGCACATAAGATGACTACCTCTTTGATGTAAATCACTTGGAGTCACATAAAGTAGAATTACCTTGCATAATATTCTAGGATTTAAATAATTTTTGAATTAACCTAGTAGATAATTATATCATGATGTAGACCATTCTCTTCAATTAACATAGCAACATTTACTTTCTAAGTTTCTGGGACTTAGCCAATTCTTGTGTTAGGTGTTGTTCTCCTATGTAAAACTTGTTTTTTATACTCTTTATATCCCTATTATTCATACTTATGTGATTAAGAAATATTCATGAGTTAGTCATGTGCATTATGATGCAACTCATTCATAGCTTGGTTTGCTTTCCAACAACCTTGTTAAATTTAGTTGAAGAAACCCTTTGGGTCAAGTTTAATTATGATTGACTACCACTACTGGCTAGCCTTACTTTATTAAGTCATTTCTTAATTAATTCAACAACCAAGATTGAATAACATGTGGATTTAAGTATACAAATATACTTAACTTATTTCTTTCCAATTGAATGAGTAGTTTCCGTTCATTATACCCTTTGCACCCTGAACATCATGATCTTTATATCACTTTGTTTGAGACCTTTGGTATTCATGCTTCACTTGAATATATTAAGTTTCCACTCACTAGTTGATTATAAAAATTATTATTTGTCAAATTGATACATATGCATGACATCAACTCTTTAAATTAGATTACAACCCATTAGAACCTAGAGTTAACCTAAGTTATAATTAAGTAATTCTTATTATTAGATAGAGGATCATCTAATAATAAAGTTATATAATCTTAATTAAATTCTTATATGATCATTAAGGACACTTAGAATAACTTAAAGCCTATCACTTTATTTTTAATAAAATGCATATAAGATGATAAGCCTTAAAGTGACCAAGTCACCTACTTGACTTAGCTTGGTAAGTCAAAGTCATATAATATTATCTTTAGAAATACACTGACTTGCACACACTTATGTATCATAATAGTTCACAACCCTATAGTCGCTAGAATAGAAAAGTTGTAGATATGTCACTTTATTTTTGCTACCCTTTTGGCTATGTGAGATGAAGCTCTGAGGGTATGATTAGAACTCTTTTACTTTAATTAATTATATAAATTATATTGTGTTGCACCACTCTGTTTGTTCTGTCATTAGGATAGAGATATACTTTTTGTAGGTGCTAGACATTTGGCCAATACTTTTTCTTTACTCAAGGGGTCATACATCAAAATGATAATTTTATGATGTTTACTTTATATCACTGATGTCTTATGTTCTTTTTATAATGTCATGATGCCTCCATTTAGCTTAGGAATTTTCTTTATTGCAACATTTTTTTTATTTATTTTATTGTAAAAGTAAAATGTAAACTATGTTTTTTGACTTTACACTTGGAGACATCATACCTTGAGGATGAACACACTTTCTAAACTAGATGAAGGATAAGGAGTAGAGAGAAACTTAATTTTTAATTTATTTATAAAATTTATCTGAGCTTGTATCTGATGATAGACCTCAGCTATCTCTTTATAGTTTTTATTTAAATGGGTATGTATAAGCGAGTTACCCAACCACCTATTTACCCCTATTCTTTTATATTCATCACAATATGGTGATTATTTGATTACATTGAATGATTTGCATTACTCTTTTTTTTCTTTATTGTAATGTCTATGCCTAGGATTTTTATGCAATAGTAGGCTTTTGAGATAAAAAATATATTTAACAAATTAAATAAATTTTAAGCAATTTTTAAAAATAATTAGGATAACCTTTAAAATATTAAAATTAAGGCCTTTATTGCCAACTTTTTCTAACTTAAAACCATTTGCTCCTTTATACCTCTTAGAAGGGGTATATAGTTGAGCTTTCCCAACATTAGTTGCTCGCACCCATCATAGCATGGAATTGACCTAATCATGCATTAGAAATCACTTAAGGATAGATAATTTGCATGTCACGGATAAACTCTTTACAATAGAACTTTATGTAGGCAGGGTTTTCAATGGTGACAAGGAAAGTCTTGCTACACTAGGAAATGATAGCCCCACCCAATCAGCTTTGCAAGTCTGATCATGATAATCTAGTCATATGACTTGTTATTACACATCCTTTCTTTATGGATGCAAGTCTTTACTTATATAAAGATCTAAAACCTTGCACCCTTTTCATTTTTTATCTATAGAGAACTCCATTTAAGATTCCTTATTTTTCTTCCTTGGTCTAGGCCATGATGTCAACTCTAGACAACACAACTTATGGTTACTAATAAAGCATCTCTCAATTTAGTTGTGTTGACTTCCTTCTCAAGCTAAGTAGCTATAGGCTTGATGACTTAGGGTGATGGATCCATAAAATCTAGACTAAGTCTATTTCTACTTTTTTTTAATCTCATCCTTTACTCATAACCTTTTGAGTCCTTTTTTATTTTGGTTTCTTTGGTGGTTTAGTAATTATTATTATATAGATATTTCATATATTGAGCTTTCATCTTGCTTAGTTACAATGATTCACCCTCTGCCTTACAAACTAACATGTAATATATTGATTTCTTTATTATTCAATACTTGAAAAATTATAATCACGCTCCTTTGAAAATCCCAAAAATAAATAAACCAAAATCATTATTTATTCTCTTATTAGTCCAGAGTTTCTTATTGAGGTGTCACTAGTGTAATTAACCAAGGTAGGTATGTCTCCCTAGGAGAATGGGTAACCTACAATAAAGAACCTCTCGATCTAGTGGGGTTGACTTCTTAAAAAATCATCTAGGCAACACAACTATACAATAAAACTTATGGTTACTAATAAAGCATCTCTTGATTTAGTTGGTTGGTTTCCTTCTCAAGCTAACTAGCTATAGGCTTAATGACTTAGGGTAATAGATCCATAAAATCTAGACTGTCTATTTCTACTTCTATTTTAATCTCTTCCTTTACTCATAACCTTTTTAGCCCTTTTTATTTCTTGTGGTTTCTTTGGTGGTTTAGTAATGATTATTATATAGATATTTCATATATTGAACTTTCATCTTGCTTGGTTACTATGATTCACCCTCTACCTTATAGACTAACATTTAATATATAGATTTCCTTATTATGTAATACTTGAAAAATTGCAATCTTGCTCTTTTTAAAATTCCAAAAATAAATAAACCAAAATCATTATTTATGTCTTCATTAATCAAGAGTTTTCTATTGAGGTGTCACTAGTGTAATTAACCAAGGTAGGTATGTCTCCCTAGGAGAATAGGCAACTACAATTCTCTTTCCCCCATTACTTATAAATAGATATCTTTCATGTGTTTACATATGAGATGGAATCTAGTTTAGATTTTGTCTTATTATTTCTTTCTTGTGAAATGACTTTTTTTAAAAAAATCTATAACTTAGTAAATATATTTACACCCCTAATAAATGTTATAAAATTCTTGATTTTGTTCATCCTTGCTGCTTGAGAATGTTACTCTTCACTAAGTTTTGTCCCATTATAACACCTCTTTAAAAAGAAATTTATTATGTACATTTACACTAATTCTAAAATAATAAATTTTCATCCATTATATAAGTCATCTCCATTATAAAAAAGGGATATTCTCTTCTAACTAGAGTCCCTCTGATAGTACTATCATTTTAGGTTTATCATCTAACCATTATTCTCTTCATCCCTAAAGTAGAGAAGAAAAATTAAAATCAATAGGTTCATTATAAAATTTTCTGTGGCATATAACCTTACTTAGTTCTTCAAGTTGAGTTTTATGACTAAGTCTAAATCTCCAAAACTCATCTCTTACCACACTCCATCAAACTAAATGAGGTTACTATAATGTTCCTCCATGGTTTGTAACTTCACCTTTCTAGTTGGGTAATATGATTGAGTTTGGATCATCAAAACTAATTTACCTCCACCATCATTTAAATTAAATAAAGTTATAATAACATCCTTAGTGCTGGATAGCTCTATTTTTAGATTGGATTGTAAGACTGAGTTTGGGTCATCAATACCCATGAAAAAGGTTACTACAATACCTTGTCGTGGTTTCTAACTTCTTTTTTGTTGATCTTATGATTACATTCATGTCACTAAAACCAAAGGAAAGGCTGTAGAAAAATCCTCAATGGTTAATATCCTAACTTATATGGTATCATTTAATCTCACATATGCTCCTTATATGAGTAATTAATAAATATCATTGTATTTAGTCACATGGACACACACAACCATAAGATTAGGATATGCCTCAATCTACTTTAACTTACATAAAGACATAGTACTATAAGAAAGGTGTTAGACAAAGTGACTTATAAGTCTAACCATGTTGAGTCAGTGTACATCCAGAGTTACTCTTATATAATGGGAGTTCAACTCTAGGTGGACTTCATGTCCATCTGATTCAGTTTGCTAGATTGAGTAGCATGGTTTGCCAAATTAGTCTTCTTGAATATCTCTTGGTGGGCTTGCTTTTGTAGTAATGCTTGAACTACTTGGATATGTTAATTTACCCTCTACTTTGTAATGAATAACCTTAATGTAGTGATATATCTACATTGGTTATCTAAAGGTCAATTTTGAGTTTTAAATCTAGTATAGTTAATTCATGCAATTGGAGTCACACATCAGATAACACGTAAGACTAAAAAAGTTTAGGTGAAAGCTTCTACTACTTAAAGAGGCAAAAGTGGAAACCTAGGATAAGGAGTTTCCTATCAAAGCAGGTGATGGATTGTTGGTGAGTAAGTTATTCTACTTTGATTAAGATTACATTTCTATAGACCACTTTGACCTCTCCAATAATGTTTTACTATAGTCATGAAAGTTCTCAAGGTCATTGCAACCCAGATTGAGTAGACACCCTTAGAATGATAAAGTGATAAGGTTACCTTACTAGTCTATGGATTGAGTTTAGAAAACTCCTTCCACACTCACCGAAAGGTCTATTTATTAAGACATAGTAATGATAGAGTTCTCCCATATAATTTCTATGGGTAGAGTTCTTTTTGGTTCGTAAGTCTATTAAGTGTAAAATTAGGAAAAAGGCTAACTTGACCTCTAATGGAGTCTCCTAACGAGCTTCAATGATGTGAGTTAGTTATGTAATTTTTATGTAGTTTCAAAGTATTGATTCAAAAGGTTCAAACATTACCTAATCCCCAACAAAATGTCATAATGTTTGGGCTACTTTTTCTACCTTATTTGTTACTGACATGTAGGAATGAAGTAGAATAATCAAACTTCTAATTCAGCATGGTAATCATAATTTTTTTTAGTCCAACACACTCTTAGATGTTACCTAAAGGTTCTAGTGATCATGTCCAATATTTTAGGAATCATCTTACATATAGGTTGAAATCTTGAGCCACTATAATATAGGATTTGGAGTACTAACCATTGGGATAATGACCATTATAACAGTTAATCTTATGTAGAACGTAATTTGATGAAGCTGTTGTGGTGTTTTAATTTGGAGTCGTTGGGACACCACACAGATCTTAGGGGATACTTATTGAAATGATTGGGTACAACATTAAGGTGTGATGTACCATATCAAAAGATAGAAAATATCACCCTACAATGGACCTAATCACCTAATAAAGGTTCTTAAGGTAGCTTGGGTCTTTGTATATACTAGAGATCTTTCCATTACTTTACATGGAAAAGTAATGTAGGGTTTATTTTATGCCGGGTTCTTTAGTTGCCTATGGAAGCAAGTTTTCATAGTTAATTACATCCTAAAAAATAAAAATTTCTTAAGAACACTATCGATTAAAGTAGTCAATCAATATCTCCAAAGACTTCAAGGCTAGACTATCAAGGGATTTGGTATTTTAAAAATCAAGTGGGAAAGTTCAAATTGGAAGACTTATTTTTAGATTCCATAGGAATAGAAGTAGGGAGCACTCATGATACTGAGAAACCTAGTGAGCACTCCAATCTACCCTATAATGAGGCTTTATATGTTTGAAAGTGAGAGTTTATTTTCATTTGAATTAAAATTTTATTAGATTGCTAGGGATTATAGTCCATCAGCACAAGATCATGTAAATGCCTAAGAGGTGAGGACTTATGTTCATATCCCAAAGGAAACAAATAGCCTATGATCCTAAATATAGGATATTTTAGCATAAGCTAAGAGCATGACCTAAATCTAATCAAAAAATGGGACATAACAGTTTACCTTGACAAAAGAGGGTAGACTCATCCAGACTCTTATAGACTTACAACCGCCTGTAGTGGCCACTAGTTAACACCTCCTATGCTTCAAAAACATGTAGGATGGTCTTATGTAAATGCAAGATAGCTAGGCTATTATTTGATTGAGAAAAGCCCTAAACTCACTCCCTAAGAGATTAGATTATGACTAGCATGAAATCATGACTTAGGCTAAATGCAAAATTTTACAATCCTTTATCAATTTTGACACATTCATTTGGACAAAGGCTTGTGATAATTATGCCTAAATGCATGATGAAATTAGATTATTGGCTAAATCAGTGGGAGGAGGTGTTCTCTATTACAAGGGACACCCTCACAGGTCAAGCATTCCCCTATCGTGTAAGAATGGAGACCCTTCCTATTCAAGAATGGAATAAGATGATATGCATAATTGTTAAAACATATATCATTTAGCTAAGGGGTTGCTAAATATTTTAATTATATTGATTACAAACTAGGATTTAAAGTGAGGTTATGAGTTCTGTTTAAAATTTAATTATGAGTTATTTAATGGGGGTAGAAAAATTAATTTTATCCTAAAGAGCCTACCGCATCCAGGCCACACATTTAATCATCAAACTTAAAAAACCTATGAAAAACACATACCATTTCTATTGTGCAAGATAAACACAACAATCACACATTCATAGATTTCTATAAAATAATAAAAGGCTGGTGCGGCCGTGTATCGCCGTACACCCCAAAAAAGTAATAAATTGGGTAGCCGTGCTCTACCCTTATACAACCCGAATTATAAATGAATATTATAATTACAATTAAGTTAAGTGCTATGGTGGTCTTCATTCTTTGCTTTTTTTTTCTTTCTTTTGATTTGATTATGCTCCATGCTTCACAAGACCTCCCTAGTTTTTGCCTTCTAGCCATTGCTCATCCTAAACTCCATAGAACTAACCATAATTTCTATTATAAACTTACATATTTATGGAAAATAAAATTTAACTACACCTGCAAAATAGATGTTAGCTAAACAACCATGAAAATTCAAGCAATTATATTCTATAAATTTGGACTTAGCACCCTGCACATGGGTAACCAAGCCCACCTGTCCTAGTGTGGATTATGCAAAGAGGGTATAAGCAACCTGCAAGTAAAAATATTTATGTTTATTTTATTTTAGCAACCCTTTTAGCATAATCCCCTACAAAAATATCATTAGGCTAATAATGACCTAACATTCAGTCTACGCACAAATAATCCTAACATCCAGTCTAAAATATTACATCAAAAAAATAAAACACAACATCATAACATACATCGTCCTAACTTAGAGTTAGAAGTGGTGACTTATTATTCTAATGTGTGTGTTAAGGCTTAGTGTAGTATGTCTTGACTAAGCTTCAAGATTACGATTATATAAGTTTGGAGCATTCAAGTTACACTTGAGGGGTGGTTTCATTTCAAGTTATTAAGAGGATTGGTGAATTTTAATTTATATTTTATTTCATTTCATTTGATATTTACTTAGTATCTAATTATTGTAAAGAGAGTAAAAGGGGTTTGACCCTATTCATCCATTTCCTAAGTTATTTTTTAAAGCATTGTTGACCTCATTTTTAGAATGAGCTCTCAACCCCTCCATCTTAGACATAGGACTCCACTTAGACTTTAAGAGTTCCTTAGTCTTAAGGCACATCTAGTGATTAGGTGGACACTCAACCTAGCACTAGAAACTTAGAAGGGTTAACCATAGGAATAGGTCATGCCTTAGGGGTGTTAGGGAAATTTTCCCACCCTTAGTTTGAACCACTCCTCACCTTCTTTCCTTCAAGTCAAACTCCAAATCAATCTTATTTGATTTTCTCCAAATTAAAATCAACTCCATGTGATTGAAATCCATAATTGAAATCCATGATTGAAACCCATGAAGGAAATTCCTAAGTCCAAATCTCCCTTAAGTCCTTAATCATCTCTTAAGGACTTAGCTTAGATCATGATCAAATAAATTCAAATTCATGAGATTATCTCATAACTCATTTATATTATCATTTATATTCACATATATAAATGAAATATAAATATAAATCAATCAAACCTAAATAAAAAATTCAAACCCCTACTTCAAGATTTCCTAAGTCCCTTAATTTCCTTCTTAAGGACTTAGCCTAAATCATGATAAAATCAATTCAAATTCTTGAAATTTTCTCATAATTCATTTATATTCTCATTTATATTCACATATATAAATGAATTATAAATATAAATCAATCAAATCTAAATAAAATAATTCAAATCCCTACTTCAAAAATTTCTAAATCCTTTAAATTCCCTTTTAATGGACTTAGCCTAAATCATGATCAAATCACCTCAAATCCTTGAAATTTTCTCATGACCCATTTATATTGTCATTTATATTCACATATATAAATGAAATATAAATTCAAACAATCAAAATCGATTCCAAAAATCAAAATCAAATCCACTCAAAATCCAACCTAATCCTTTCAAGTTAAAACCTTGAACTTAGCCAAATCAATTTCAAACCAAGTTAAACTCTTGATTTTCCTTCATGATTCAATCAACCATACAATCATGAATCTAAATATAAATACAAACTTCAATCACCAAATCAAAATCCAATTCAAAAATCAAACCCCAAATCCATTCATATTCTTCCTTTGAATATGAAATTGTCAAATGAACCCAAACCCATTTGATATCAAACCACTTGCAAATGGATTTGTATTTCAATCATAAGTCCATAAACAAGTTCAATCAAACTCAAATCAAGATTTGACCAAGCCATTTGACCCACTTAGGCTCACTTGACCCAAAGTGACCTAAAGTGCCCTTATGAGCCAAATTTTAATCCTAACCAAATTGGATTGAACCAAACTCACCTATGCCTCTCATCATGATCAACAATTATCATGGGATGATTAATCAATCACATCGAGTCAAACAAAGTCAAACCTAAGGGTTGACCAAGTCAACACTTAGCTAAAATGAAACTTAACATAGCCAAAATCTATCATAGGCCAAATTGATTGAAACCATTGATCTAAATTCATTCATGACCTATGTTTGAACTTGACCAAGTCAACATTTGAGCCTAACCTAGCCCAATTGGCCACTTGGCCCAAGTTGACCCAACTTGACCTAAAAAGTCAAAATGTGTCAAAACTTGATCTAAGCCAAATTGATTGAAACCAATGGGTCGAGTTCATTCCAAATCACTTGTTGAACTTAACCAAAGCCTCAATTGGCCAAACAACCTAAATTGACCTTGAACCCAACTTGACCTAAAGGGGTCATGTTGAGCCAAATTCAAACTTAACCAAAATTGATTGGAAACAAAGCTAACCAAACATAAACCTACCAATGGCTTAGCCCAAATAGGTCAAATGGGTCAAATTGGTCGACTTGACCCATTTGACCTAAATGAAGTCATATGAACCAAATTCAAACCTAAACCAAATTGAGTCAAACCAAAGCCACCAAAACATGTCAAATGGTCATATGAACTTGACCCAACCCTTGGTTTGACCCAATTTGACCAATTGGTCAACTTGACCCAAGTTGACCCATTTTGACCTAAATGGGTCAACATGAGCCAAACCATATCAAATGAACTCCAATTCCAATGAAACTTGGCCAAACCTATTTTCTCCACATACCCAACATATTCAAATTCAAAAATTAGCAAAATGACCATTCTACCCCATAGAACTAATTTTTGTCAAATCCATGGGGAATTTGGTCAAGCCCTCTTCATATCAACTTGATACCTTCCTAATAGGTCAAGTGGACTCAATGGAGAGTGGTGCACCCAACCCAATGGGTTTGGATCAGCTCAAATGGACCCAAGGCCAAAACTGACCCCCCCAGCTCAAATTGGCTAATTTGAAAACCTCCCTCCACTTGATTTGAAGCACATGGGAGGTTACCAATCCACTCCTAAGCTCTAACCGACCATGTGCCAACTTAAAATAGCCCAAATAACCCTTTCTATATGGTCAATTGGATCAAAATGATAACACATGCTTTGGCTGTCCGATTGCCATAGGGGGAGATATACTCCCCCTAATTCCATTGGAATTGAAGATCTCCATTATCGATTGAGTTCTAGAGAGTATTAGGAGCCATTAGAGAGCATTCATGAGCTTCCTAGGAGGGAATTGAAATCAAGCTTTCTCAGTGTTTTCCTTAGAAAATAGGGGAGCTCCTCTCAATTCTGAACTTCTTCCATACTCCAATTCACTTCAATTACCTTTTCACACTCCCTCAGGGGATTAAGTCGAGTGCACCCAAGCATTCACATAAGTTCCCAAAGCAAGGAGGAGTTGAATTCGATCAAAGACATAAAGGAGAGAAGGAGAGCTTGGTCCATAGAGAGATCTACTCAACCCCAAGGCTTGAAACTTTTAACAGGGCTTTGTCTCCACTAGACGAAGCTACTCATCGAACTTGAGCACTGGTGATCACCTCCGGCGAGGTATGGAATTTTTTGACCACTAGGCTCAGGAGGTGTTGGTCCTTTGTGAAAGAAATGTTCATGGCATGAGAATTCCACCATTGGATAGGTTTGCCTTTAGTATAAGATGGTGCAGGTAAAATCTTGTCCCAATCTGAGCTCAATCGAGCTCGGATCTTCCCTTAGATCATGGACGATCCCCATTGATCCTTAGGGAAGAACTGGGGTAATCCCGGCTATCCATCCGTGCATTTTGGATGAAAAACTGAGACTAAACACACATTTTATAAATCATTTATCCCTTTTAAAACCACGGGGTGATCCCTAGCTGTTCGATCGTTGATCGAATGACAGGGATTAAACCGCATCCTATCACCACGCTGCCTCTATGATGCAACATTTAAGTAACCCCTCACAGTGTGACACATGTAAAGCGCACTGACTACTGCCGTCGCGTGTCGTGCTATGAGCTAAGGGGATAAGTTGAGGATTTAATTAATTTTAATTAATCCTCTAAGCTTCAAAAATTCATATCTCCCTTAATAAAAATCAAAAAAATATGAGGTAAATTTATATTGAAAGATAATTCAATCTAGAATATTCTGAAATTTATTTTAATGTAATTTGAATTATATTTTTCCTCTAATTTTAGGTTTTAATATAAATTTTATTTTACTAATTACCCTTTATTAATCCTCTAATTAATCCTAAACTTCTTGGGTATGTTTTGGGAGATGACTTCTGCCTCCCCTAATTTTCTTGGGATTTATTGATGGCTCAATTGAGGGAATTACAAATACATTTTCTAATTGCTCTCTTACTATAATCAAGAGTAATTAAGGGTATGATTAGTGTTTGATCCCTTATTAAAGTTGATTAAGGATAGATCCAGTGAATAGGAGGCTTAGGGAATAATTTTGGGGTATTTCCCCTAAGCTATTCTCTAAACCCCCCTTTTCTTTCCTTAATCCTCTCTTAATTAAGGGTTAATTCATTAAATATTCTTTTAATTAATTTCTAAAAATTCTAAAAAACTTCTAGAACTTAATTAATTTACTTTGGGTAGATGCTTAGGTGTTCAAGAGCTTAAGTTCAATTAAGAAAATCAAAACTCAACTCATATGTGTGAGGGGTGTTTTGAAATTTCTTAAGCTAAACCCCTTAGCTTAATTAACCATTAATCATGAGCCAAATTGCATTAGGCCCTTTTCTTTCTAGGTGCATTGTAATTAAATTCCTTGCAAGTTTTTATGTCATCTCATTGGCTCGTAATTACTTGGTTAACTATGCTAAGATGGTGTAGGTAAGGGTTAATTAACATGCTTAATTCATACCTTAACCTAATCAAAATCTAAAATGAATCTAACCATCTAAAAACTAAATAAATATGTCAAACATATGTGGGAATGGGTTAGGAACAGAAAACTCTACTCACATTTTTAAAATTAAAACAAATTCCAAATCAAACAAAAGTCATATTAAATGAACTTTGGTTTATTTTAAGCTTTCTTATTTCATAAGATTATATGTAGTATTTAATTAAAGTTAATGTGTTTACATGCTTTCATTACTTTAGTTCTTTCCCCAACATGTTGAATATGTGTGTCATGTGATTTCATGCATCCATACTTTTCTAAATTCAAATTTAAAATGAAAATGTTTACTTTATGTCAAATTTGCATGTGTTGGCTAAAGTAGAAATATGAGTGGCTATTATCACTATTAAATTCAAATTAATTTCAAAAATAGATGAATCAATTATCAAAATTGAAAGTGTGATACTTATGTTTTAATTATAAGCTTGCATGTGAGTAAGATATAAGGGTGTGCTTAGTATAGGTTTTTCTTCTCCTCTGTTTTAGTATAATTTTTAATAGGATTTGGTAAGATGTATGGTTCATTTGAAAAGAAGCTAATACTTATCCAATTCCATATCCTATTCATTCCTATACTAAAACTTAAGAAGGATACCTATGGTTACACATATAAATTGCATAAATAAAATGAATCAACTAATACAAATTTTTGCATTCTTTCTTTTTCATTCATTACTTTTATACACATGTTTGTATTTAAGGAAAGTGGTATTTTAGTCTGAATAACCTCAAGGTTGCGAGGCTTTAAGTAGCCCTAAGTAGGTCTTGTACCTTACACCCTTGGTGCTAACAATGACGCCGTACTCACTTATGCCTTTCATACATTCATGTGTCCATGTGAAAATTGGAAAAAGAAACCCTTTTTCTACTTAATGAAAATCATGCATCATAAGAATTCAAATTTTTCTAAGTAACTTACTTAGCATGCATCATAAAGTGTGCTAAACATTCCCATTTGGTATGTATAGATATGCTTAGGACTCATTCATATGCATGTTATACATGTTGGGAAAGAAATGAAGTGATGTGTGTTTTGTGAATTTAGTTCATTTGATTTAATCTTAAAATGCCTTTCTTTTTGAATAGGTTTGTTTATAGTTCATCTAAACTTAGGATTAATTAAAACACTTAATCAAAATATTCACTAAACAAAATTAAAAATATGAATCCACTGTTGACCTCATTTTTAGAATGAGCTCTCAACACCTCCATCTTAGGCATATGATTCCTTTTAGACTTTAAGAGCTCCTTAGTCTTAAGACACATCTAGTGATTAGGTGGACACTCCCCTAGCCCTAGAGGACTTAGAAGAGGTAGCCATAGGAATAGGTCATGCCTTAGGGGTGTTAGGAAAACTTCCTACCCTTAACATAAACCATTCCTCACTTTCCTTCATTCAAGTCAAACTCCAAATCAATTCTATTTTATTTTCTCCAAAACTCAAATCAATTCCGTGATTGAAATCCATGATTGAAATATATGATTGAAACCCATGATCAAAATTCATCAAAAAATCCTATGTTCAAATTTGATTCAAACCTATTCAAATCTTTGAGATTTTCTCATGATCCATTTATTTCTCATTTATATTCACATATATAAATGAAATATAAATTAAAACCCACCAAATCAAATTCAAAATTTAAAATCAATTCATGAAAATTTTCTTAAGTCCCTTTAATTTTTCATTAAAGGACTTAGCCAAAATCAACTCTAAACCTTGATCAAATCAATTCAAATTCATGGGATTTTCTCAAAACTTATTTATATTTTCATTTATACTCTCATATATAAATGAAATATAAATATAACTCAATCAAATCAAACCCCTAAATTAAATTCCAAATTTAAAATCCTTGAAATTCCCTTAAATCCCTTAATTTTCTATTAATGGATTTAACCTAAACATTGAGCAAACCTATTCAACCTCATGAGATTTTCTCAAAACTTATTTGTATTCTCATTTATATTCTCATATATAAATGAAGTATAAATATAAATCAATCAAATCCAATCCAAAAATTAAATTTCAAATTAAAAATTGCTTTAAATCCTTTTAAATCCCATTAATGGAGTTAACACAAATCATGATTAAACCACGTTAAATCCTTGAAATTTTCTCATGATCAATTTATATTCACATATATAAATGAAATATAAATTCAAAAAATTAAAACCATTTCCAAAAATCAAACTCAAATCCATTCAAAATCCAATCTAAGTCTTTCAAGTCAAAATCTTGAACTTAGACAAATCACTTTCAAATCAAGCCAAACTCTTGATTTTCTCTCATGGTTCAATCAACCCTACAATCATGAGTTCATATTTAAATCCAAACCTCAATCAAACAATCAAAACCCAAATCAAAAATCTAACCCAAGACCCCTTCATATTCTTCCTTTGAATATGAAACTTCCAAATGGATCAAAATCCATTTGACTTCAAACATTGGTAAATTGATTTATATCTCAATCATAAGTCCATAAACAAAATCAACAAACTTAAAATCAAGCTTTGACTAAGCTTTTGACCCACTTAGGCTCACTTGACCCAAAGTGACCTAAAGTACCCTTATGAGCTAACTTTTGATCCTAACCAAATTGGATTGAACCAAACTCATATATCTTTCTCATCATGATCAAAAATCATAATGGGATGATCAATCAATAAAATTAGGTCAAACCAAGTCAAACCTAAAGGTTGACCAAGTCAACACTTAACCAAAAATAAAACCTTACATAGACAAAATCTACCATAGGCCAGATTATTTGAAACCATTGATCTAAGTTCACTCATGACTTATGTTTGAACTTGACCAAGCCAACATTTGAGCCTAACCTAGCCCAATTGGCCCACTCGACCCAAGTTGACCCATTTTGACCTTTTTGTCAAAACTTGATCTAAGCCAAATTGATTGAAACCAATGGGCCATGTCCATCCCAAATCACTTGTGGAACTTGACCAAAGCCTCAATTGGCCAACTATACCCAACCTAGCCTAATTGACCTTAGACCCTACATGACCTAAAGGGGTCATGTTGAGCCAAAATTGAACTTAACCCAAATTGATTGGAAACAAAGACACGAATCCCCTCCATATGACTATCCAAACCTAAAACTATCCTTGACCTACCTCAAATAGGTCAAATGAGTCAAATAGGTCAACTTGACCCATTTGACCTAAATGAAGTCATATGAGCCAAAACCAAATCTAATCCAAATTGAACCAAACCAAAGGCACCAAAATATTTCAAATGGTCATATGAACTTGACCCAAATTTGGTTTGACCCAATTTGACCTATTGGTCAACTTGACCCAAGTTGACCCATTTTGACCTAAATGGGTCAACATGAGCCAAACCCTATCAAATTGATTCCAAATTCAATGAAACTTGGCCAAACCTAATTTATCCACATACCCAACATGTCCAAAGTGAAAAAAAATAACAAAATGACTATTCTACCTCTAGGACATAGAACAAATGTTGCCTAGCCCATGGGTATTTTGGTCAATCATAAGCACTTCTTTCCTAAAAGCTCAAGGGGACTTAGTGATGAGTGGTGCACTCAACCCAATGGGTTTGGGTCAGCCCATTTGGTCCATAGACCAAACCCAACCACATAGCTTGAAATTGAGTTTTTAAATTCCCTCCTAAGCTCAAATTCAGCACATGGGAAGTTGGCAATCCACTCAAGGGATCAAACTGACCATGTGCACACTCAAAACCATCAAAACAACCTCTCTAATCTCAGCAATTGGATCAAAATAGCAAGGAATGGTTCGGCCATCCAATTTCCATAAGGGGAGATATACTCTCCCTAATTCAATGAAATTTTAATTCACTCTTTGTCAATTGGCACCTAGTAACCCAAAGCAACCATCTCATAGTATTCCTAAGCTTCTTAGATATGATTTGAATTCCCCAACAAAATAGGGGAGCTCAATCCATTAGCCAAGTTTCTCTACACTTGATTTCCTTCAAATTCCTTCTACACTCTTCTTCTAAGGACCAATCGGAGCTCACTCAAATTCACCTTGAAGTTCCCATAGCAAGGAGAGGATTAATTCAATTAGAGCCGAAGCTCAAGAGAAGTGGTGTTGGTCTACCCATTGATCCACTCAACCCCAAGGCCTAGGAATTTCAACAGGGCTTCATCTCCACCAGAAAAAGCTACCTCATCAAGCTCGAGCATCGGTGATCACCTCCGGTGAGGTATGTAATTTTTTGACCACTTAGCTTGATAGGTGTTGGTCTTTTGTAAAAGAAATGTTCATGGAATGAGAAATTAACCGTTGGATAGGTTGGTAATTATTTTTAGATGGTGTGGGTTGATTTTTGTATGATTCCATGCTAGATCGAGCTCAGATCTCCCCTTAGATCATGGACGGTCTCCATTAATCCTCAGGGAAGAACTTCGCTCATCTTAGCCGTCCATCCGCACATTTTAGATAGACGACTGAGATTATTTACCACGTTTAGTAAATCCATTATCCTTTTAAAACCGTGGGTGAATCCTTAGCCGTCCGATCTTTGATTGGACGGTCGAGGATATTAGCGCATGCGCCGCCGCCGCCATTTGGGATGTGACATTTAAGTCACATGACGCTGGCGTACCGACCGCCACCGCCACGATCGCACTGGAGTGAGGATTAAGTATGAATTAGTTAAATGCCTAATTAATTTCTAATTAATCCATAGAACTTCAAAAGTTCATAACTCTTCATAGAAATATCAAAAAAATAAAAGGAAAAATACTACGTAAAGATAATTTCAGCTAGAATATTTTAGAGATGGTTTCATTAGATTTTGAGTTACTCCTTTCTCTGAATTTGGATTTCTTTGGGAATCTTAATTAGCTAATTATCTTTTAATTAGGTCATCAATTGATCTCAAATTTCTAAGGTTCATTTTAGGGGATGATCTCTGCCTCCCCTAATTTTTTTTAGATTTATTGAGGGCTCAATTAGGGAAATTTCTATTTCATTCCCTAATTACCCCTTTCATATAATTAAGGGTGATTAAGGTGTGATTAGTGGATTTACCTTATGATTAAGTTTAATTAATGTCAGATCCAGTGAGTAGGGGTTTTATGGAATAATTTTGGGGCATTTCCCCTAAGCTATTCTCTAAACCCCCTCTTCTCTCCTTAATCTCCTCTTAATTAAAGGTTAATTCATTAATCACCCCTTTAAACAATTTTCAAAAATTCTAAAAAATTCCAGAACTTAATTAATCTACCTTGGATAGATGCTTAAATGTTTAATAGCCTAAGTTTAATTAAAGAAATTAAAACCCCTTTCATATGCGTGAAAAGGTTAACTTTTAATTGTGAGCTAAATTGCATTAGGCCTTTTCATTATTAGGTGCATTGCAAATTTAAATTCCTTGTGAGTTTTATGTAATCTCATTGGCTCATAATTACTTAGTTAATTTTTCTAAGGTGGTGTAGGTGGTAATTAATTAAGCCTTAATTTTAATCAACACTTAAAAATGGATCTAATTGTCTAAAAATTAAACAAAAATACAAAACATATGTGGGAATGGGCTAGAAATAGCAAACTCATCTCACCTTTTCAAAATTAAATCAAACTTTAAACCAAACAAAAATTATTTTGAAATTCACTTTGATTTATTCTAAATTTTCTTATTCCTTAAGAATGTCTTTAGGATTTAAGTAAAGTGAGTTTGTTTACATGCTTTCATTACTTTGGATCTTTCCCAACATGTTAAGTTTTATGTCATGTAATTCATGCATTCATAATTTCATGTTTCAAATTTTAAAATAAAAATTGTTTACTTTATGTCAAATGTAAATGTGTTGGCTAGAGTAAAATATGAATGGCTATTATCACTAATAAATCTAAATTATTTTCAAAACTTATAAATGAAATATCAAATATAAAAGTATGCTACTTATACTTTAGTTATAAGCTTGTATGAGAGATATTATGAAGGTAGGTTTAGTATAGGTTTCCTTTCTTTTCTATGTTGGCATAATTTTGAGTAGGAATTTTGGTAAGATATAGGTTCATTTGAAAAGGACCTAATGCTCACCTAATTCCATACCCTATTCATCCCTATGCTCTCACCTAAGAAGGGTCACCTACACTTACATACATAAAGTGCATAAACAAAAATGAATCCATTAAACAACTTTTGCATATTCCTTTTCTATTTCATTTATTTTATATACATGTTTATATTTAAGGAAAGTGGTATATTAGTCTGGACAACCCCAAGATTGCGAGGCTTTAAGTAGCTGGTCTTGTACCTTACAATTAACAATAACTACTCACTTATGCCTTTCTTACTTTCATGTATGTATGTGAAATTTTGGATAAGGAAAACCTTTTCTACTTAAGAAAAATCATGCATATTCAACATCTAAATTTTCTTAAATGGAATATTTAGCTTGAATCATAAAGTACATTAACTACTCTCATTTGCATGTATAGATATGCTTAGGGTCCATCCGTATGCATGTTATATATGTTGGGAAAGAAGTGAAGTAATGGATGTTATGTGAATTTTGATTCAATTTATTTAATCTTAAAATGCCTTTCTTTTTGAATATGTTTGTTTAGGGTTTATCTAAACTTAGGATTAATTAAAAGATTTAATCAAAACATTCACTTAAATGAAACTAAAATATGAACCTACTTTAGAAAATTACTTAAGGTTAGGGAAGGAAAGAGAAGGTCCCTTCTCTTTCCCTCTCTTTATAACTTAATAATTAATTGTAGGTTTCACTAAAACCAAATTAAAACATGAAATAAAACTAACAAAAAATACTTAAATAACTTAAATGAAATCATCCTCTAAGTTGAACATGTTCTTCACACTTAGAAAATTTGAACCTAAAGTCCTAAGCTAAGCATACGACACAACCCTTCAAAGCACACATATTAGCCTAAGTCACCACTTCTAGCCTTAGGTTAGGTTGGTGTATGATTTGGTGTTATGTTTTGGTTTATGATATATGTTTTAGACTGATGATGTTAGGTGTATGCTAGAATGAATGGTAGGATGTGCTTAGTCTAATTCTTTCTTTTGCTTGGGGCACTATCATAAATAAAAATATAAATACTTTTGCTTGTGTGCTTTATACTAAGCATAATCCAGGCGTGGACTTAGTTACCCATGTGTGGGGTGATAAGTCCAATATGCATGCTTGGGATTTGTGTGGTGTGATTTAACTAACCTTTGTTTCGCAGGTGTTAGTTAGATTTATACTTTTGCTTTTCATGTAACAATTTGTATAAGTAGGATTTTGGAATGTTTGTTATGGGGATTAGGCTAAGCATTGGTCATAAGATCCCATCTTATGCACCATGTGAAGCCTTAGAGCATCCACCTTCCAACCATCCAAAAGAGGAACCAAAGGATCAAAAGAAGAAAAAAAAAGAAAGAAGAAAGAAGAATAAAGCTTGAAGACCCCCATAATAATGAATTTCTTTGCTTAATTGTAATATTTGTAAGGTTGTATAAGGTAGACTACACATATTTGATATTTTGGGTTTGAAAAATGCCCATTCTTTATTCTCATTAGCTTTATAAATTGATTGATGATTGGTTTAGCTTTTGCATTAAGTGACATGATTTTTTTAATTTCTTTCTTGCTTTATGTATGACCTGGATGTGAATTAGGCTCTTTAGAGACAAATACACCTTTTACCCAACTTAATAATTCAAATTAAAATTAAACAACTCATAACCTCACTTTAGATTAAAATCAAGATAAAAGAATTATCAACCTCTGGATGAGCATTTCTTTATAATATCATGCATAAATGCATCTTATTTACACTTTTGATTGAGGGTTTCCACCTTTCCGAGAACCCGCTTGACCTTTTGAGGGTCGTGGTGGAAACTCACCTCCTCCTTTCTCGCTGATTTTGGCCAACAATCTGATTTTTCATGCATTAGTCATAAAAATCATATTAGTCTGAGTTAAAATGATAGTCCAAAAATGAAAATAAAATAAAATTTGAAATGCATTAGATTTAAGTCATTTGAAGCATGTCCTTTTACATGATCTAGTCTCTTTTGGGAGTGAGTTTAAGGACTTAGTCTCTTTCTAAATAAAAATAGCTCAGTTATCTTGCATAAGCATAAAGACTTGCCTACATGTATTTAAAATTATAGGAGGAGTTAGTTGGTGGCCACCCCAAGTGGTTGTAACCCCTATCGTGGTTTGTCCTCTGTGGAGGCAAACCAATTACCCATTTTCTCCTTAGATTTAGGTTGTGCTTCCGACCCTCGCCGAAGCTTCCTAGATTTAGGTTCTGAGATTGCTTCTCTTCTTTGTGGGTCATAAACATAATTTCTCACCTCTCAGGCATTTCCTTAATCTTGTGTAGTTGTGTTAAGGAATCTTAAGTCCTAAAATTCTAATGAAAAATGCAACTCAAACAAATTAAATCAATTTCTAAAATGTAAAGCTTAATTTTAGGATAGTTTGAGATGCTCGCTAGCTTTTCTAACATCGTGGGCATCTCCTACTTATCTTCCATTTTGGCTTCGATAATAACTCTCTCTTTTGATCAATCCCATTTGATCTTCAAATACAAACTAATTGATTAATAGTCCTTCTCTATTGAAATCTTCAGAGACAATGATCGTTTACCTTAATCGAGAGTTTTCCTAAGGGATCCCATCTCTTAGGATGTAATTAACTATGGGGGCTTGCCCCTATAGGGAACTTAATGAACCCAATTTAAAATAAACCCTATTTTACTTTTTCATGTAAAGTAGGGGAAGAATCTCTGGTACATATGCAGACTTATCATCCTTAAGAGTCTTTATTGAGGTGATTGGTTCCATTAAAGGGTAGTGACTTCTATTTTTCGATATAGTACACTATACCTTGATGACCTATCCGATCACCTGAATAAGTACATCTATGGATCTACGTGGCATCTTACCAAGGCAAATTTTTATATAGGGTGTTTCCTCTTTCATTTCTCACCAACAAATTTGGAAGGTGACTCCCCTATATAGAAAATTTTTCTCCACATCCACTTCAAAAATTACTTAGGTTAGGGATTTCTCTTTTCCTCTCTTTATAACTTAGTAATTAATTATAGGATTCACTTGGATTTAACCAAAACATGAAATAAAATCAACCCAAATAAACTAAATCATTTAAATGAAACCCCCCTCTAAGTTGAACATACTTCATACTTAGAAAATTCTAACTTAAAGCCATAGCTAAGTATACCACACAAACCTTCAAAGCACACATATTAGGCTAATTCATCACTTCTAGCTTTAGGTTAGGGCGGTGCATGGTTTGATGATTTGCTTTTATTTTATGATATATGTTTTAGACCGGATGTTAGGGTGTATGCTCATAGGATGAATGGTAGGGCGATCTTAGTCTAACCATTATTTTCTGTAGGGGATTAAGCTTATGGGGCACTATCATAAAAAAGCTATAAATGCTTTTGCTTGTAGGTGCTTATACCCCCAAGTATAATCCATAGGCCATGTGTACTTGAGTACCCATGTGTGGGGTGCTAAGTCTAATATACATGCTTGGGATTTGGTGGTTTGTTTACCTAATCTTTATTTTGTAGATGTTAGCTAGATTTCCTTTTCCTTTTCATGTAAATTTTGCCATTAGGATTTTGGAATGATTGTTATGAGGATTAGGGTGAACATTGGTCATAAGATCCTATCTTATGCACCATGTGAAGCCTTTGGAGCATCCACCTTCCAACCATCTAAAAGAAGGAACCAAAGAAGAGAGAAGAAAACAAGAAGAAAGAAGAAAAGAAGAATAAAGAAATGAAACTTGAAGACTCCCATAACAATGGATTCCTTGCTTAATTGTATTTAATTCATTTATAATCTAGGTTGCATAAGGGTAGAGCTCAGCTGCTCAATTTATTATTTTCGAGTTTGTGCAGTGGTACCCGACTATAATGGCCTCTTATTCTTTTATGATTAGCTTTATAAATTGATTAATGATTTATTTAGCTTGTGCATTAAGTGGCATCTTTTTTCTAGTTTCTTCCTTACTTTATGTATGGCCTGTATGTGGATTAGGCTCTTAAAGATTAAATATTTTACCAAACTTAACAATTCAAAACTAAAGAACTCATAACCTCACCTAAAAGCTTAGGTTTAAAATCAAGATAAAAGAATTAGCAACCCCTTAGGTGGATGGGTATTTCTTTTATAACATCATGCACAAATGCATCTTATTTCACTCTTGATTGAAGGGCTTCCACCTTTGCCAGAAAAACTTGGCTTGACCTTTGAGAGCCATAGTGGAAATACACCTCCTCCCTTCTTGCTAATTTTTGTCAATAACTTTATTTCTCATGCATTAGACATATGAATCCTATTAGCCTGAGTCAAAATAATTATCCAAAAATGAGAATAAAATGAAATCTAAATTGTATTAGATTTAAGTCATTTGAAGCATGTCCTTACATGATCTAGTCTCTTTAGGGAGTGAGTTTATGGACTTAGTCTCTTTCTAAATAAGTAACAGCCCAGCTACATTACATAAAGCTTATGACTAGCCTACATAATTTAAAATCATAGGAGGAGTTAGTTGGTGGCCACCCCCATGCAGTTCTAAGTTGAAATAGTCGAGTGGTTTGCCCTCTCTTGTGGAGGCAAACCAAATACCCATTTTTGCCTTATATTTAGGTTGTGCTTTCGGCCCTTACCAAAGCTCCCTAGATTTAGGTTTTGAGGTTGCTTCTCCCCTTTGTGGCCATAAGCATAAATCCTCACCTCTTAGGCATTTCCTTAATCTTGTGTTATGGAATCATAAGTCCTAAATTTCTAATGAAAAAATGCAACTCAAAAAAAAATTAAATTAACTTCAAAAATATAAAGTCTAACTATAGGATAGTTTGAGATGCTTGCTAGGTTTTCTAGTATCATGGGCATCTCCTACTAATCTTTGTTTTGGCTTCTATAATAACTCCCTCTCTTTAATCAATCTAATTTGATCTTCAAAAATGAACCAATCATTTGATAGTACTTTAATATTGAAATTTTTGAAGACAACGATCATTTACCTTAATCAAGAGTATTCCTAAGGGATCTTATCCCGTAGGATGTAATTAACTATGGGGGCTTGTCCCTGTAGAGAGCTTAATGAACCTGATTTAAAAGAAAACTTGCTTTACTTTTTCATGTAAAGTAGATGGAAGAATCTCTGGTATATATGTAGACCCATCATCTTTAGGAGTCCTTATTGAGGTGATTAGGTCCATTAAAGGGTAGTGACTTCTGTCACTCGAGATAGTACACTATTCCTTGATGACGTACCCGATCACCTGAATAAGCACATCTGTGGATCTGCACGACATCCTAAAAAGTTGAATTTCTATATTCTTGCTTTTCAAATGAACTGATGGAAGGCGACCATATATATAGAAAATTTTTACCACAAGCATGTTATTATAATTTGGTTTCTTTTGGCGAATGATTTATTAAGTAATTTATTAATCCTGAATCTGGGTTAATCTTAAAGGGTCTTATTCAAACATGAAAGGCATCTCAAAATTAATAAAATTGAATCATTATCGCATGGATAATGTTACATCATTTCTTTTTAACATCAATAACATGCATATGATTTTGAACTTACTTACTATACATGTAATATATTTTTGTCACACATAAATAATTGTGAATGCATGTATCTTTGATAGAAAAGAAAGATTCCATTCTTTAGCTAATTACACATATACATGTATTAAAGGTTTAGTACGTGCCATTGTTAAACCAGGGAAGTGAGGTAATCTAAGACCTCCTTGGGGTACTTTAAGCTTCACTTTCCTGGGATGTCTAGACTATATACTTGTATCTTAAACAGATATAAATGTATACATAAACATGAAAATGAAAATCATACAAAAGTTTATAGATTAATATATTTATTTATTCATGTAAAGTAAAGCTCTATCCAAATTCTAATGCATGTTTACAAATGAATGAAATTAAGTAAATACGTGCCATTGTTAAGCCAAGGAAGTGAGGTAATCTAAGACTTCCTTGGGGCTACTTAAAGCCTCATATTCCCAGAATGTCCAGGCTGTATACTTACTAACTTTTAAACACATGTAAACATACATAGGGTTTTTTATTTTGAATGCTGAGTGGACACCACACAAATCTTAGGGGGTACTTATTAAAGTGATCGGGTATGGCATTAAGGTATGATGTACTATCTCGAGAGATGGAAACATCACCCTACAATGAACCTAATCACCTAATAAAGACTCCTAAGGCATGATGAGGCTTCTTATATACTAAAGATATTTTCTCTACTTTACAAGAAAATGTTAAGCAGGGTTTATTTTATACTGGGTTCTTTAGTTCCCTATGGAAGCAAGCCTCCATAGTTAACTACATCCTAAGAAATGGATTTTCTAAGAATATTCTTAATTAAAGTAGTCAATCAATTATCTCCAAAGATTTCAAAATTAGATTATCAAAGGATTGGTTATTTTTGGAAAATCAAGTGAGAATGTTCAATTGGAAAGACTTATTTTTGGAATCTGAAGGAAGATAAGTAGGGAGCACTCATGATACAAGGAAGTCTAGTGAGCACTCTAATCTATCCTATGATGAGGCTTTATGTGTTTGAAAGAGAGAGTTTATTTTAATTTGAATTGAAATTTTATTAGAATGCTAGAGCTTATAGTCCACCAGCATAATATTGTGGAAATGCCTAATAGATGAGGATTTATGCTCATAGCTCGAAAGAAATAAGCGACCTTGAATCCTAAATCTAGGGAGCTTTAGCACAAGCTAGAAGCACAACTTAAATCTAAGTGGAAAGTGAGTGAGGGGGGTGGACATAAGAGTTCACCTCCATAAGAAAGGATAATCTCATTCAACTTTTCTAGAACTAATACACCATCCTCAAACTATGCAAAGGGTCATATGAAATTACAAGATAGCTAGGCTTATTATTTAATTTGGAAAGGAACTAGAGTCCTAAACTCACTTCTTAAGAGACTAGATCATGACTGGCATGAGTATATGACTTAGTTTAAAATTAGAAATTTTATAAATTTTTAAATCATTTTGAATGATAATTTGGACAAATGGCTTAGGACAATTATGCTTAGATGCATGATGAAATTGAGTTATTGGCCAAATCAGAAATAGAGAGAGAGGGAGATCTCCAACATGAGGGGGTGCTCTCATAGGTCAAGCGTTCTCTAAAGTGCAAGAGTGGTGACCCTCCTTATTTCAAGAGTGAAACAAGATGGTATGCTTGATATTAAACATTCAACATTCAGCTAAGGGGTTGCTAAATCTTTTAATTATCTTGATTATATCTTAGGCTTTAGATGAGGTTGGAAGTTATTTTGAATTTTTAGTTATGAGTTATTAATTAGGTAAAAAAATTAACTTTATCCTAAGATCCTACCACATCCAGGCCACAGATTCAAACATCAAGTTTAAGAAACTATGAAGAAGATGCAATTTCTATTGTGCAATTTAAACATAACATTCAGAACATGTATAGATCCCATAAAAGAATAAAAGGCCAATATGGCAGGGTATCGCTGTACACCCCGGAAAAGACAAAATTGGGTAGCCGAGCTTTACCCTTATACAACTTGGATTACAAAAGAAAATTACAACTAAAATTAAATTAAATGCTATGAGGGTCTTCACTGCTTGCTTTTCTTCATTATTTCTTCTTTCTTTTCTTCATTCTCTTGATTTAATTATGCTCCAAGGCTTCACAGGGCCTCCCAGGACTATGCCTTCTAGCCACTGCTCATCTTAAATCCCATAACACTAATCCTAATTCCTATTATAAAATTATCTATTTATGAAAAAGATAAAATCTAACTACACCTATAAGACAGATGTTAGCTAAACATACATACATTCCAAGCAGGTATATTCCATATTTTGGACTAATCACATGCACATGGGTAACCAAGCCTACTTGTCTTAATCATAGATTATGCTTATGGGGCTGACCAACCTGCAAACAGAAGCATTTATATTTATTTTAGCAGCCCAATTAGCATAATCCCCTGCAGAAAATAATATTAAGCTAACAATGGCTAACATATAGTCTACGAACCATAATCCTAACATTCAGTCTAAAATATTACATCACAAAATAAAATATAACATCATTACATACACCATCCTAACCTAAAGATAGAAGTGGTGACTTAGCATTCTAATGTGTATGTTTGGGCTTAATGTGGTTTGCCTAGCTAGGATTTTGAATTATGATTGCCTTAAGTTTTGAATTATTCTTAACCTGATAGAATGTTTTATTTTAAGTTTTTTTAGAGGATTTGAAAGTTTTAGTTTTGTATTTTGTTTGTGTCATTTGATATTCACTTAGCATTTAATTATTGTAAAGAAAAGAAAGAGGCTTAATCTCCTTCATCCCTACCCTAAGAAATTTTCTAGAGCATGTTGTTATGATTTGATTCTTTTTTGTGAATGATTTATTAAATTTTTTATTGATTCTAGATTTGGGTTAATCTTAAAAAAACTTATTCAAACATTAAAGACCTCTTAAGATTAATGGAATTGAATCACTATCACATGGAGGATGTTGTATTATTCCTTTCCATCATCAATATCATACATATGATTTAAGACTTAATATACCTAAACATACAACATATTTTGGCATACTTAAATGATTATGAATGCACATTTTTAGGTACAAAAGAGGAAATCCATTCCTTGGCTAAATAAACACACATGTATTAAGTCTTAAGCAAGGACATGCTATTGTTTAAACCAGGGAAGTGAGATAATCAATGACCTTCATGGGGCTACTTAAAGTCTCGTATTCTTGGGATGTCCAGACTATATACTTGCTACTCTTAAATACATGTGAATGAATATACAACCATAAAAATGAAATCATGCAAAAAATTTTTTGTTTTAGTGAATCATTTACACATGTAAAGTAAAGTTTTATCCAAATTTTTACTTTTATCCAAATTCTAGTACAAGTACACATAAGCATGAAATCCAATAAGTATGAGCCTTTGTTAACCAGGGAAGAGAGATAATCAATGACCTCCGTAGGGATACTTAAAGCCTCATATTCCCAGGATGTCCAGACTATATACTTATTATCATTCAAACATATGTAAACCCATAAATGAATCATAAAGATAGAATAATATATTAACATGTTTAAGCTATAAACACATGCAAATCATATAGAATATTCATAGTTAATCACCACTCTAAATCTTCATTATCAATTTATAACTTTGAAAAAATTAGCTTTTGAAATTTATTAGTGATTATAACCACACATATAATATGATTAAGCTAACACATGCATCTTATACATAAATAAACTCCATTGATTCTTTTATTTTTGGAAACATGAATGCATGATATCACATAGCATACAACATTTATAATGATTGAAAAGGAATAATTAAACATAACCATATAATACATTCAATCACATTAATTCCTAAGGATGATCAAGTTGAATAAAAGCATTTAAAGAAAACCAAAGCTTCTTATACAAATTGGCTTTGGGTTTGAATTATTAAAATCAAAGAGGAGAATGATGTTTGCTGTTTTGATCCCCTCCCATGTTGGTAATTTAGTGTGTTTAAAGAGAAGTAATTAAGTGATTTCTATGAGTTAGTTAAGTTTGAATTATTAAGCAATCCATTTAATTACCCTTTTATATGCTTCTTTAATTTAATTAACCACTTATTCATGAGCCTCAAATGATATGCAAATGAGAAATTAAAATTGCAATGCTCCTAAAGGACCTAAAATAATAAGCTCATGCTTAAGTGTTAATTAGATTAACAAAATAACTAAGCTAAGTATTATTATGATTTTCTCACACCCATGGGTTAATCATAATTTCCTTAAAGGCCATTATGTTATTGAACACATAAAAAGGAACCCATGAATTGAATGTTAATTATCAAAAGAAATTATCATTTCAATTTGATTAATTTTCATTATTAATTGCATAATTAATTCTTTAATTAATCCATGCATTAATTAACCCTCTTTATGAAATGGATTTGGGAAAATAATTAAGAAAAAATGTCCTAATCATCTCCTCTCCTCATTTCACTGTTAATCAATAATTAATGATCATTAATTATTGAAATTTTATAGTTTTACATTTTTTAATATTTATTAAATTGCTTAAGAGTGTAATTAAGATTTGAATTTCAAATTATCCAAATTACCTAGCTAATAAATCTCAAGAAAATTATGGGAGGCGGAGAACATCCCATTAAATCAACATTTCAAATTTTAGATAAATTGACCAGGTAATTAGGGCTTAATTAAGGTAATTAGGAAAACCTTCAAACCTTAATTAGCTATATTTATTATTCAAAACTTAATAAAATTATTTTATTAAAATCTTCTTTATTTTTCCTTTCTAAAATAGATTTTCTCATATTTTTATGATTTTTCTACAATTAGTTGTGAATTTTTGAAGTTCTGAGTAATTAATTACATTTTAAACCTTAATTAATCTCTAATCCCGTTGGTGCCATGCGGGAACTGACGTGGTAGTGCTTTCCACGTGGTGCCACGGGATTGGCCTCTTAAACGATCCGACGCGGTGTGCTGAGTCAGCAGCAATGGATGCACTTTCATCCCCACTGTCTGATCTCGGATTAGATGGTAGGGATTAATCCCGTGGTTCCTAAGAGATAAAATCAAATAAATCTAACTGAATTAATCACAATCGTTCATTCAAATCATGTGGAATGGATGGTGGATGATCCTTCATCCCCCAAGCGATGGAAGATGGACACCATCCGCCCTCCTCCTCTCGATCCAAGCTCATCAGAGCTCGTGAGGTGTTGGGATCGACTCTTAAATCTTCAAGGGATATATCTAAGGAGATCCTATGGTGGAAATCATATGAAATAATAAAAGCTTTCATAAAAGACCAACACCTTAAAGGATTTCTATGATTTGCTATAGTTTACTTAACCAGAGCTCAAGACCGCGATCCAATGACTGAGGTAGCTTCATCTTGAAGAGATGAAGCATGTTGAGAAGCTCGTGTGACTCCGCCAGTGGCTCTATGGACCAATTGGTCTAGAAGTGGTCTCTGGTGCTCAAATTGATCAAAAAGTGATTCATTTTTCCTTACCAGAGCTTGAGGAAGGTGTGGGTGAAGTTAATTTAGATTTTATTGAGTTTAAGTGGAGTTGGATGGAGTGAAGCCTCGATTTCACTCAGGTTTAGTGTCGCCAATGATGGGGAGCTCAAGGGAGGTCAGGAAGGCACTAGGGAAGCTTGTCTCGACTCTCTGAAGCTCTGGGGATGTTTATTATCTGTGTTGGAATGAGATGGGGCGGAGTATACTCTCCTCCCAATAGAATCAGACGGTGGGGATTGGCTTTGGTTTTTGCAGACGTCCAGTTGGTGCAAGTTATTGAGGACGTCAAAGAATAGCTGAGGTGGATCTCTTTGAGTGGCTGAATGAAGGAAGTGGACTGACAAGGGCTGAGGTGGAATGTTCTTCTCCCTAAGGTGAGCCAATGGAATGGCTTGGGTTAGCTCACCTCCTTTGACCCATGATTAACCCAATTAGCTTTGGGTTAGGTTAGAAAGTGGGTCAGAGGTCCAAATCAAGCTTTCGATGGTTGCCAATGGAAAAGGGGTCAGTTAGACCATCTAAATGGGGATTTTATTCCATTTGAAGGGGTTAACCCAATGAGTTTTAGGCTAATTAGAGTTTGAAATGGGTTGGGTTTGATTTCGGCTGACCCATGGTGACCCAAGGATGAGTCATGCCAATTTTGTTGGGTTTGGCTCAATTTGATTGATGTAGGTCAAATTAGGTCAAACCAAGGGTTGGGTCAAGTTTAAATGATGATTTGTGATGTTTAGGTTCAATTGATTTGGTTTGATTTGAAGTGGATTTGAATTTTTCTCATGTGAGTTAAATGGGATAAGTTGGCCAATTTGGTCAAATTGACCAAATTGTCTTGAGTTAGGGGTTAGTTTAAGTTCAATAGATGGTTTGAAGATGATTGTAGGTGTTGGTTTCAATTAATTTGGATTTGGGCATGATTTAGATCAATTTGACCTTTTAGGTCAATTTGGCCTAAATGAGTCAATTGGGTTTAATCAAGGGCATGATCATGTTTAATAACCAATTCATGATTGTTTGGAAGCATTGGTTTCAATCAATTTGGATTAGAATGTGATTTGACTCAATTTGATCCTTTAGGTCAAATTAAGTCAACTTGGGTCAAGGGGCCAATTGGGTTTGGTTAGGTCTAATTGGTGGTCAAATCATATTGGGTTTAGAATGAAGTTTGGTTTAATTTAGCTCATGTAGGCTAATTGTGTCAACTTAGGTCAAGTGATCAAATTAGCTTTGTTTGACCCAATTGATTGCAATTGGACAATCAAGGGTGGTCAACAATCATTGTAAGAGTTATTGAATGGGTTGGTTTAATCCAATTGTGGTTGGATTGGAGTTTGGATCAAATGAGTCTTTTGGGTCAAGTGAGCAAAATGGGTCAATTTGAGTTAGATTAGGTTGAAATGGGTTGAATTGAGTTTGATAATTAATTTAGGATTGATTGACGGCTTTGATTGCAATTGATATGGATTTAATTTGACTTTGGCTCATTTGGATATTTTGGGTTTAAATGGGCTAACTTAGATTGATTGAAATGGCTTGATCAAATTGGTTTGATTTGATTGAAGGTTCTGGAAGGGTTTGAAATGATGTATTGAATGGTTGAAGTACTTCTATGAAAATCAATTGGGTTTGGTTTAATTGAAGGAGATTTGGGTTGAGTCCATAGGATTGGATCATGGGATTAAGGTGCGTTTGGGTTCAAATCATTTTGGCTTGGAGTATGGATATGAAATGAAATCCAAATGAGGCTTGATTGTATTGATTTGAGGTTGGATTTGGATAATGGATAGGCATAGGTTGGTTTTAGGCCATTGGATATGTAGTACCTATTTACTCTAAGGTTTGACCTAAGCTCGGGGTATGCTTTCTTAAGTCTCTAGGCTTAGGTTTAGTGTTTTCCTAATCTTTAGAGGTGTCCTATGACTAAAGAGATTTCAGTGTCTAGAAGATTCTTAAGTCTAGGATAGGAAAGAGAGTCCTCTCTCCAAAAGTGAGGTCAACAATACACATGAATCATGAAAATAAAATAATACTTTAAGATATTTTAGCTATAAGCAAATATAAATCACATATAATATTCATAGCCAACATCAATTTAAATTTTCATCATTAATTTATAATTTTGAAAATAATTTAAGATTTATTAGTCATAATAGCCACACCTATAATAGGATTAATTCAACACATGCAATTTATACATACATAATCATATTCATTTGTTTCTTTTTTATTCGAAAACATGAATGGATGATATCAAATGACATAAAAATTTATAATGATTGAAAATGAATAATTAAACATGGTCACATAATACATTCAATCACATTACTTCCTAAGGATAATTAAGTTAAATAAAACCATTTAAGATTAATCAAAGTTATTATAAAGTTTGATCTTGGTTTGAATTATTAAACTTAAAGAGGAGAAATAAAATTTGTTGTTTTGACCCATCCCATATTAGTAGCTTAATGCATTTAAGGAATAATAATTAAGTTAATGTTATGGATTAATTAAGTTCAAGCCATTAAGTAATCAATTTAATTTCCCTTTCCTAAGTCTCTTTAATTTAATTAACCACTTAACCATGAGCCTCCAATGATATTATTATAAGGAATTAAAATTTGCAATTCTCCTAAAGGGGCCTAATGCAATTAGGCTCATGATTAAGTATTAATTAGATTAAAGAAGAATCTAATTAAGTATTTATATGGTTTTCCCACACCCATGAGTTAACCATATGTTCCTTAATGATCTTTATGCTATTAAACACATAAAGAGGAACCCATAAATTTAATTTGAATTATCTGAAGAAATTGTCATTTTAATTTGATTTAATTTCACCACTAATGGCTTAATAAATCCTTAATTAACATACGCACTAATTAACCCTCCCATAGAAATACACTTAGGAAAATAACTAGGAAAAAGGTCATAATAATTTTTCCTTCATCCTTCCCCACTATTAATAGTGATTAAGCATCATTAATCTTTTAAATTTTACTATTTGATATTTTAAAGAATTATTAAAATGATTAAAAAGGGTAAATAGGATTGAAATTTTTAATTCTCCATATTATATGGCCAATAAATCCCAAGGAAATTATGAGAGGCAGAGGACATCCCATAGTATCAACCTATCTAATTTGAGATCAATTGGCCAAGTAATTAAGGCTTAATTTGGGTAATTAGTATAAATTAGTAATTAAGGCTTAATTAAGGTAATTAGAAAAAATTTCAAACCCAAATTAAGAATTGTTCATTAATCAAACATTAGGGATCTTATTTTTATTAAATTCTCCTATATTTGCCCTTTCCAAAATGGGTTTACTCATATTTTTAGGATTTTTCTATAATTACTTATAAATTTTTAAAGTTCTAGCAAATTAATGACATTTTTAATACCTAATTAATCCCCTAAACTGTCGGTGTAATGCGGGGGATAACGTGGTGACTATTTCCATGTGGCGCCATGGGATAGGTTATTTAAAATGTCCCCCATGGCATCTAAGTCAACGGCGACGGATGTGGTTTCGTCCTCGCCGAAGATTAATCCCCTAATTCCTATTGGATTAAATCAAATTTTCTAATGGATTAAATCATGACCGTCTGTTCTAATTACATAGAATGAACAGTCGATGATTCATCATCCCCTGAGCCCCGGAAGATGGACACCGTCTGTCTGCCACTTGATCCGAGCTCACCGAAGCTTGTAGGATGTCAGGATTGACTCCAAAACATGTGGGGAGAAGATCTAAGAGAATCTTACAGTGGAAATCACATGCAATCACAAATACTTTTACAAAGGACCAACAGCTAATGGATTTTTTATGGTTTACTGGAGTTTTATCTCATTCGAGCTCAAGATCGATAGTCCAATGACTGAGGTAGTTTCATCTTGAAGAGACATAGCCCTATTGAGAAGCTTTCAAGTTACCTCCCCGTCGATGCCTCTGTGGACCAAACGCCACTGCTATGCTCGCCAGAGTTGGTCTTGGAGTGCCTTCAAGTGATCAAATTAATCAGGGATCGATTCATTTTGACTCATCAAAGCTGGGGGAAGGTGCAGGAGGAGTTAATTTGAGTTTGGTGGAGTTTACGTGAGGTTGGAGGGACAGAGCTCTCAGTTTTGAATAGAGGTTGGTCTCGCTAGCGATGGTGCACCACGAGAAGCTCTAGACCGCTTCTAATCTCTTAAGGAAGCTCAGAAGTTGGATGAGGAGGAGTATAGTCTCCTCCCCAAGTAAACCAAGAGCTGAGATTGGCTCAGCCTTTGGAAATTGTTTGGTCAAGGTAGGTGGCCGAAGATGGCAGTGGACTGCTGAGGTGGCGGAGGTTGAGAGGCTAAGGTGGTGGCATGGGCTGGCATGGGGTGTACCTCCTCCCCAAGTGAATGAATGGTGGGCTAAGGGTAAGCTCACCCTCTCATGACCTAAGGCTAAACCCACTAGCCTTAGGTTAGGTTGGGTCAGTGGTCCAAGTGTCCAAAATGAGCTAAGGGTGGTTCCCATGGCTTAGGGAGTAGGTGAGACCATTCAAATGGGAATTTTATCCAATTTGAGTGGGTTGGTTCAAAGGTTTTGATCCAAACTGGGTTCACCATGGGTTGGGCCCATTTGGGCTGACCCATGGTGACCCAAGGATGAGTCATGCAAGTTTGGTTGGGTTTGGACTCGGTTTGAATGGGTTTGGCTCAATTTGACCTATATGGGGAAAATGGGTTTCAATTGGGCTAGGTTGACCAATTGGTCAAATTGGGTCAACCCAAGGGTTTAGATGTGTTCAAATGATCATTTGGGATGTATTGGTGCCATTGGTTTGGTTTAATTTGAAGTGGATTTGATCTTGGTTCTCTTGGGTTCATTTGGGTCAAATAGGCTAAGTTGACCAAGTTGGTCAAATTGGCCAAATTGCCTTGGGTGGAAGGTTGGTTTAGGTTCAATTGATCATTTGAGAATGATTGTAGGTTGTGATTTAAATTAATTTGGATTTAGAAATGATTTAGTTCAATTTGAACCTTTAAGTCAATTTGAGCTAAATGGGTCAATTAGATTGGTTTGACCAAATTGGGTTCAATTGAGTGTTGGATCATGCTCAATAGTCAATCTGTGATTAATTAGAGGCATTGGTTTCAATTAATTTGATTTAAATCAATTTAATTGGGTCAACTTGGGTCAAGAGATGAAATTGGCTTAGTTTGATTCAATTGGTGGTTGAGTCATGTTCAATATTCAATTTATGATTGATGGGAGTCATTGATTTCAATGAATTAAGGTTGAAATGAGATTTGGTTCATTTTGGTTCATATGAGTTAAATGGGTCAACTTTGGATCAAGTGATCAAATGGGTTTGGTTTGACCTAATTGATTGTAATTGGTCAATCAAGGATGATCAATAACATCATAAAGAAGATCAGATAGGTTGATTCAATCCAATTTGGGTTGGATTGAGGTTTGAATTAATTTGGTCATTTAGGCCACTTTGGGTCAAGTGGACCAAATGGGTTGATTAGGTTAAATTTGTTGAATCGAGTGTTGAGAAGAGTTCAATGATGGATTTGGTGTTCATTGATGGCTTTGATTGCAATTGATTTCAGTTGGAGTGGATTTTGGCTCATTTGGACCCTTTGGGTCTAAGGGGCCAACTTGGGTTCATTAGATTCATTTGGTTTGATTGGTTTGATTACAAGTCTTGGAAGGGTTTTAAATAGAGTATTGAATGGTTGGAGTGCCTTTGTGAAAATCAATTGTACTGGTTCCAATTGAATAGGCTTGGCTTGGACCCATAGGATGATGGTGGAATTGATTTTGGTTAAGGGTTAAGTTAATTTGGATTGGAGCTTGGATATAAAACAAAAACCCAATTGAGGTTGGTTGTGTTGGCTTAAGATTAGTTTTGAATGAGTGGACTATCATGGGTTTTGGTTTAAGCCATAGGATAGGTAGGGCCTACTTGCCTTAGGGTAGAACCTAAGCATGAGGTATTCCTCCCTAAGTCTCTAGGCTTGGGTTTAGTATTCCCTTAATCACTAAAAGTGTCATATGACTAAGAAAATCCAAATGTATATAAGATTCCTAAGCCTAAAATGAGGAAGGTCAATCTTCACTCCAAAAGTGAGGTCAATAGCTATCTATTAGTCATTGACTAGATGAGTCCAAGTATAAACATACTCTCTATCATTCCATAAGTAGTGGATCCATAGTTATGAAACTACTTGTCAAGTCCTATCATCAAAGCTTAAAATTCATAAAATCAAGATATTTTTTCAACATTTATGGCATATCTTTCTAATATACCATAAATGATGGGGGTCCTTGGTTGACATTAAAAAGTTCAACAAGACTTAACCTCATCTTTTGTTTTATTAAGCAAGCAACCTTCCTTACATTGAGTCAGTGGCATGCAACATTTATGTCAATCTCTTGCATTTCTACAATCTTCCATATAAATACATCCAAGTTGTTTCACAAATCCTTGACTAGTGACTCTTGATGTTAAAGATTGTAGGAGCTAATCTTTAGGACTCACTCTGAGTCAACATCACTCACCTACACTTCCTTTATGGTCTACATACTCTATAATTTTTTTTTCATGCAACAACAAGTTGCAATACTTTCGCACACTTTTCTCAAGTCACTAAGTGCTCTCAAATAGCATACCCTTGATAGTGATTTCTTGTCTATCTAGAAGAAACTTCACTCTCACATGATATGTGGACACTAATACTTGAAAGGTGTTTAATAAAAGGTAGTTGAAAATGTCATTGTAGGTGGCCAGTCCATTAATAATGATGAAGTCAACAATGGCACTGAGTTACTTCTCACCCTCTCCCATGATTACTGAAAAGAGTGATAGATCCTTTTGTCTCTATTTGTTTTCAATAAAATATTTAAAGTGGCATGGTGGTGGGTGTGAATTTTGAACTCACAATGTTTAATTTCTCAGACATAGATTTAAGAATGATATTGATAAAACTACTAGTGTTCACCAATATGCTACAGATCTAGAAGCTAGCGATTAAAAGCATGAAATCTATCACATCATCAAAAGGTTCATAGTTGCTAGTCCATTTTTCCTTATAAAGCTTACTTGCACTATCTTTATGCTAGACACTCAAGCCATTGCAATCGATACACCATTGTTAACCTACATAGCTTGAGGCTAGCTCATTATGAAGACACAACACTATCTCCTACTAATATCATGGGTACCACCCCTAAAATGTAGATTTCCCTAATGGGCACGGCTCATCCCCTCGATCTTCCATTGGCTACTTACCTACTCTCCTCATGAATTACTTCAACTTTTGGCCTTAATAAGCTCCTCAATTAAACTATGTTTGTGTAAACACTCCTATGTATTATTATTGTGATTTTAATGGTAGGGATACTACTTTGATGGATCTATGATGACTTGTTGACCCTTATAAACACTAGGAGGTTGAAATATTCTTTATTTTGAATGTCCCATACTAACTCAGCCATTGATTTCTATAATGGGTGACCGCAGAAGGATTACATGATTAGTGCTCTTTAAAATGCGTGAGTAGGTTATGGAACCTACTAGAAATAACTAACAATGTGGTCATGAGTATATGCCTCTATAATGTATGTCCCCTCTACATTTGATGGTACACTAAATGCTTGTTCTCTTCTTGATTCTCCTCACTCACAATTTTCTCTTGAATTATGAGTAAGTAGTGATTGCTTCACTGAATTCTCTTTATGAGTCTTTTATGAGAACTGAGTGAGTTTTTTGTACTCTTCTACATTCATATGGCTAAAGTGAGTTTCAATAACTCTACTAATGTTTGTATCTATTGAAGACTGAGAGCATATTTGAATGGCCCCTCCATCAATCATTGGGTGAGCATCATTTATGCAATTGCAAGTTTAAGATTATTAACTTTTAACATCTTTCTCTAGAACCTGGACATGAACTTTCTCAATGACTCTCCAAACTCTTGGTGCATCCATAGTAGCCTTTAGAGATCTTTTTACACTTGTAAACAAAGTAACAAACATCCACTTAAATTCAATAAAAGTAGTGATAACACCCACTAGTAAGATTGAAAACTTTCTTAAAGCAAATTTTTAAAAATTATAAAGAAATGTTGCACTTTAAGGCATCATCTAAGAAAAAGGTAGTGGATTTAAATAAGTGACATGATCTGTTGGGTTGGTTCTTCTTCTGTAAGACTCCAAGTGAGGGATTTTAAACTTTGGTTATAAATGAGCATCAACAATCTCTCTAGAAAAATAATTGGCCAAAGCCCTATTTTACTCTTACCTTAGGGCAAAGTCTCTTTATCACTTATGCAGAAAGAACATCAATAGGCTTGTGATAGATGTTAGTGCTCATTGATGGTGCCTGACTCACAAAATTAAGGAGTTAGAGAAGCCTTCCAACTTGCACTAGTATGTGGTTTCTCCTAACATTTTCTCCATTGCCCCTTAAATTAGATGAGTTATACATTCTTCCATTTTCTTCAAGTATTATTGAGTAGCAAATGTTAGGAAGATTTAAATTTATTGATTAAGTTATCTCTAGAAGCTATCCTATTTCATAAATAGCTTGGCTTATAGTCTATGGCATCTATCCATGCTTACCTCACCAAAAAGAATATTGAATCCAAATTATTTGTTGAGTGACACCAAACCTTAGTTGTGAGTGTTTTTAGTAAAAGAAGAGGGAATAAAAGTACGTGTCTAAGAAAATATACTATGTCAATGAATATAGAAAGTATTATATATGACAAGTACTAGCACTATAGAGTGAACTCACAAAGGACTACTAAAATATTACCAAAAATGTATAGTCTAAGAAAAGATGATTAAAGGTGCCTAAGATGCCTCTAGACCACTTATTTATAGGTTTTTAGGGCTATATATAAAGCTACAAGAAACTCTTATAGTAATAAAAGAAATATAAATAGACTTTAGAGATAATAAAATGCAAGAAAATATAATTAAGGTAGTATAGCTTAGGTGTGGCCTTCGAATGATGTGGCCTCTTGCATGGGTCTACTCTAGAGATAGTTTGTAATCTAATTCCCTATTGAGTAGTGAGTGGGTGAGTAGTTGTTAAGTTGTTCATATAGGGGTTGCTCTTCTAATGTGTTGGGTGAGCTTAGTGGGTAAGTAGAGTAGATCACCTGAGTGGATGGTAAGTCTCTTTTTGGTGCTTATTTTGTGATGTGTCTCATGGTCATTGACTTGATACTAAGCTAACAAGTGGTCAATTATCCAAATTTCTTTTGTTTATGCCTAGTCTAGATTTCTGCCCTCTTAAGATTAGTACCCTAGCCAATATGGCTTGAGTATAAAGTGATGAATGAGCTATTATATGAGATTGTAATGAACAACTTTTAATTGCTCAGTAAATGAATATTGTTAAAAAGCTTATCACTTCAATTCGGGTCTTAGATCTAATAACAACACTCACTGCCCAAGTTGTTTCACTAATAAAGCAACTAAGTAATTTCTATATTAAAGCTATGTACACTTTTACATACTAGTTATATTTTTTTTGGAGATAAGCTTCTGAGCAATGATTGCTAAGTGAATAATTTATTCAATCAACCTTATATTGAGAAGATGCATTTTATAAGTAACCGCTACCACCAATAATATATGCTAAGATCAAAATAATACTCAAGATGGCCAATATTTTTGCAATTTTTAAACCATTTAAATTCTCTTAACAATTAGGCTACCATCACTAGAAGGATGGAAAGGTATTATTTAAAAATTCTCTCACTTAACTCACTCTTAACATGACACAATTTATTAATTATACTGATGCTACACTACATAAATGAAATTCTTCAATTCAATTATTAGAGATGATGATATACAATTTAGAAATGTAGCTCGGATAATTTCTATAATAATTAGCTAATAGATAGCCTTGTGCTCTAATCATTAATAGTAAGGTGACTCTAAGGGAGGACATTACAATTATCATCTTAAGAAGTGACAAATAGTTAACTAAACCTAATGGCCATGATAGGCTTAATACAAAAGTAACTTGGGTTAAGTGGAAAAGTAATAAAAATGAATTTTGGCAAAAAAACAAATAATAATAATAAAAAATAAAAATCAAAGCTAATTCTTGAGTATTATCCACCTTATCTCTCACCATTATCATATAGCTAAGACTTTAAAAGGAAGAGCTAGACAAGTAGCTTTCAAAACTTTTAGACATATTTTAGAAGCAAAACATTAATCTTTCATTCACTAATGCATTAAAATATATGCCGAGATATGTGAAATTCATGAAATAAATCCTCCCAAATAAAAGAAACTGAAGGACTATGAGATGGTGGCACTAATAGAATGTTATGGTGCCATGCTATAAAGGAAATTTTCTATAATATGAAAAGAATTGGGAAGCTTCACCATCCTGTATATGATTCAAAATTAGTTATTTGAAAATGCATTGTGTTTCATATAAGCAAGCATATATCTCAAGCTATTATAAGTTCAAAAAAAAAAAAAAAAAGGGATTGGAAGATGTCAAGCCTATCACTATCTCCCTTCAATTAGCACATAACTTGATAAAGAATTTTGAAAACACTATGAAGGATGACTTGATCAAAATTCACAAATTTATCATTCCCAATGATTTATCATTATAGATATAGATATGATGTACTAAAATTTTAGGAAGACCATTTCTTATGATGAGCAAAGTCCAAAATGATATCCAAAACTATGAGCTACTCTTGAGGGTTTAGAAAGATGTGGTAACCTCTCAAGTTTATGAGGATCCTAGTAAACAACCAAAATAGGAGAACTATCATTTGATACTTCCAAATAGTATCAGATACTATATTTATTATGTTGAAGTGGTAAATGCCACTTGGGTCAGGATAGATGATGATATAATTAAATCTACTAAAAGGTAGAATCTTAAAAACTCTATTATAAAAGAAACATTGATCATTACCTATAAGTCATTTTATGTAATTTATTCAAGTATGATTGGAGGTTAAAGATTTTATACTAGAACTAAAGTGCAACAAACTCAAATGACAATGCTTCGTACTCGATAAGATGTATATAGATAATAAATGTGTTAAGCTCAAGATATTAAAATAAGAACTTTCGGGGGTAGCTTAATTCTATGAATTAGTATGAAAAGAGAGAGAGAAAGAGAGAGAGAGAGAGAGAGAGAGAGAAATTTAGCATGTACTAGACAAAAAAATTAGCGCCTAACTACAAACATGTTATCCCCCATCCATGTATAACCCATGAGCAAATAGTTCCTAGGTTCTAGACCTAATGATAATGCACTTGTGTAATTAATTTAGAACATTTTTCTTGGTTGATTTTAAGGAGAAGGACTTTTGACCTTTGTCCTTTTCAGTCTCAATAAGTAGCTCCTCTTATCTTTGAATGATGTGCAGGTGTTAATCATGTAGAAAAATAAAATAAAATTTGGAGTTAAAGTGGGAAGCTTTTATTGCCCTCATGTGCATGGCAATACTATAAATATGGGCCAAGGACTATGGTTTACCTTTGTAAACTTTAAAGAATTCTTTATGAAATTATCTTAACAACCTCCCCTTTTATACTTACCTTTAAAATAATCAATAATATGTCAAATAAGGTAAAGCAAACATCAACAACATTTTAAGAAGCTATATAGCAAGCAAGTTTTATTTCTACGTCACTACTAAGTGTCATAACTAAATGATTACAATCAAGATATATGTGCCTCAATGGTGTTGTCATAGTCAAGGGGATACTATAAAAGTTATAATTATTGCAAAGTATGGCATATTTTCACTTTAGACAACAGAATATTGCTCTTTTCATAATCATACAAAAAATGTATGTTAATGTTAAGAAATACACACATGATAATGCCTTTATTTAAAAGAACATGGTCCTTTTTAGCACCATATAGATTAATGCTTTTATAGACTATGTGATATCCTAAAGTACATGTACTAAATTATGGAGATCATTCACTATTTAACAATGCTAATAACAAGATAGAAAATTTAAGACGGTATGACTGTCAATTTTTCTATTACATGCCTCATCACCACACCTTAAGCATAACATGTATTTATTTTATCCTAAATGTTGCAAGTGATTACTTGAGTGATATGATGAAAGTGCAAGAAACATTTAATTATAATATATGACAAGAAATCAATCATTATTAGGTGGTTAACCTGCTAAAACACTCTCCATGTGATGTAAGCTACTATGATAGAATGATTGAGTTATTCATGCTTGATATATGGTGCCGACCTATAAGAAGGAGTACGCATAAGGATAGCTAAGGATGTGGCACACCTAAAGTTGAAATTTATAAGGAGAATGATTCAACAGATGGAGCCCCACACTAGGGAACATTAGAAACAATTCTTCACATCTTAAATTTAAATATATCTCTAAAATTATTAATTAGTGGCTAATATATTAATAGTCATTAAAACACATCATGAAACACACAACAAATATTAAAGTATAAGAACTACATAAAGATTCATTGAATACAAAACCAACTAAAATATTTGGTTACATCCAATCCCTAGAAAAAGATATTTAATATTTAATACATGATAACGTTAAATAAAAATAGAGAAATACATGAATCAAAATATGAATACAAAAGAAAAAGGGATTGAAGCACTCAGTTTTGTAAGTTCACGCTACATATCATTTTGTCTTCACCTTATCTTGTTTCCTTAGTCATCCTTCTAACTCCACCCAAAATGTCTTTTTAAACTTTAATATAAAACTATAGATACCTTCCAAAAGTTTTCTCAACATTCATTAAATACTCCTTTATTTGATTCACTAAAATAGGTGATTTTTAGCTCTCAATTAGGGCAAAAAATAGTTGGTAGTAGGGCTAGGTTCCAAGCTTTGTATCTTTAAGATTTGAATTCTACTTGAGTTGGAAATAAAGTATCAAGATAAGCACATGAGTGGCAAGATTAAACACTTAAACACTAGGCTCTCCATCAAAATCTATATTTCTGCCTAGTTTTGGCTCCAAAATCTTTCAAAGCATGCTTATTACACTATGAAGTGCTCAAACATCTCTAAATTCTTATTTTTTATACTTAACATCCATTAAATTTACTGAAATTGAAGCTCATCCATATAAATTAAAATTAATTGGTTAGTGTAGTAAATTTTTTAAAATTAAGTGAAAATAATTAATAAAATTATGATCTAAGGCTAAGTAATAATTTGTAAAACTAATGTGTAACACCAGACCCAATACTTAGATATTTATTAGTACTTGAATAAAGCTAAAAAAAGTAAAAATTGGAGTGGGGTTAATGTTAAGATTAACACCTATTTTATGAATGATATTATACCAAAAAATTTGCTGAATGACATGAGTAGTCTACATAAATTGATTAACCAATAGTTGGAGATATTGTTGTGGATTAATTTGTATGACACTAGTTAATGGAGAATCATTAATTGAGATTTTGGTGCACCGACTTAAAGATAAGCATCACTTAATTTGGACTTGCCTTCTACTTAACATACATTTTAGAAGAGTTTGCTCATTATTTATCATAAAGTTCATGAAGAGTTCAAAAAGAAGCTTAGAGTGATAATAATGAAAAAACATAAAGTAAGAAATTTGAGAGTGTTTGTTGTGGAAATAAGTTTATTAACATATTTATATGATCTTTATAAAATATTTTACAGGAGGATATGAGAAGAGGATCATAGTAAAGTTTAAATCTTTCATCCAAATTCATGGTAATGATTTATTTGTAGATGTATCATCAAGTTAATAAAAGAAATCAAAAGAATGTGGGTAACCTATTTGCCAAAGGGATTGAGCTCTGTTTAATTAAGTTCACTCAAACACACCTCTAATAGAAACTCTCTATAAATAAAAATATCTTTTTATTTTGATTTAATTTCATATTCTTAAGGAAGACTCTTGATTCAATAATTATTATATCATTAAAATAATCAATATACTAAGTATTAATCCATAAGGTATAGGGTGAATCATCATAACCAATTTAGTTGAACCCTATATATATATATATATATATAATATGATTATAATCATTAAATTACCAAAGACTCAATAAAGAGTAAAATGGGTTAAAGATGGTAAGTTAGTAGCTGAAATAAATCAAAGAAATGATAGAAACAACCTCAATTTGGATTTCATAGACCCATTTATCCTATGTTGTCAAGTTCAAGATTATTTAGCTTAGGAATGTAGTTGACCTAACAAAATTGTGAGATGCATTGTTCACAACCATGAATTGTGACTTCCAGAGTTAGCCTCATAAACTTGAACTAGAAAAAAATATAAAATTTTCTAAAAGATGTGGGACATGTAATCTCTAAATAGGTAGAAAATTTCCCATAGAAGAAGGAGAAATCAGATAGCCAGATTATATGTAACTAGAGCCAGTTGACTTTCAACATACAATCTTGTTTAAGACTACCACTTCTTAGAGTTCTAACACTCTTTAAGTGTAATTAAAACTATGACTATCTAAGTCTTTATCCTAAGAGACATGATATGCAATGCAAGTTATATGACTTTAAGTGAAGACCTCTATTGCATCCTTGACTTGGCTTTATTATAAAAGCACATTAGAGCTTGAGGGTTTTGATTATTGCTAACACTATCTTATATCTCCTCTAAAAGATATAAAAGAGTACAAGTATATATATATATATATATATATGTAGTCAAGTTTTACTCAATAAGCTTTGTAATTTAGAAAATATAGTATAAATTTTAGCTTCCTTTAACTCTTGGTTTAAATTATACACTTGTTCATTGGGAGCTAGATTGGCTTATATTTGGTTGGAAACATTTTCTTATACTTGATTATACATATAAAATTCTAAAAATATAGTAAATAACATATCCTAAGACTAAATAGGGCCATAAAAATAGACCAAAAGCATAACATCATAGATAAAAATAACATAACATTAAGATATTTATATATTGATGCAAGAATCTTATAGAAGTGGAAGCAAAACTATATGTCAAATATCTATAAAGAAATATCTCTAACATAATTCAACAAAATAACAAGGTGGCATAATACATAAAAGAGCAAGCATAATAATCAATTTTGAATCCTAGCTGAACTTAAAGTAGCCTTATCCCAAGCATCAAAGGGTTGGTGCATCAAAATGACCTAATTGCATCTTTCTTATTCTAAGTGACTCAAGTGTTGTAAATTTCCATAACACCTAAGTGTGTGTAGAAGTTAGTGTACTATATGATTAACCCATATGACCTTGATGACTTACCAAGCTAAGTCATTTATGAGAGTATGATTATCCCAAAGCTTATCACTTTATTATCAGTTGAAGTGATGTGTTTCAGGCTAATCGAACCCATTAAATTATCCTAAGTTGTTAAAATATTCTTATTATTAGTTAAAATAAATTTAATAATTATTATTATTAATATTGAATCATAATTATATTTAATTCATAGTTTTAATTAGATGGATTCTAACATAAAGTGTTAACATTGCTTCATATTCTTATAAATGCATTGATATGATAGAAATAGTTAAAATAAATAATTATCAGGTAGAAGTATTCAAGGGGTGTATAAACACTTGAGGATAGATAGGTTCCAGAAAAGTAAGAAAATATTCCTAATATCTAGAGTGTAAAGTAGTACTGAATAAAAACTAATCATTCAAAAGAGCAAAGAATAGAAATATGGGTGTATACCGGGAACCCAAAAGTGTTCAACCACAATGTATGAATGAACTATGGAAAGACTTTGTCAAACTAGTACACTCAATAGAATAAGAATTTATTGAAGGTGGTATTTGCCAAACTCAATTGAACTTGATCCAAAATATTAATAACTTCATAAAAAGGGAGTTAGTATAATCACCTGAGTGTAATAACACTAATGAATGAACTAAATCACAATGTGTATGATTAGTCCATGAGATTTTCTCAATCAAGGAGTTATGATTAAGGAGATAAAAAGAAAGTAATACTGAGAGAAATAGATCAACATATATAAGGATACCTAATAAAAGTGTAATACTGAGTTAAAGAATTAACTCAGTGGAAACGATCAACATGTATGATATTTATGATGCAAGTTATTTATAGAATTTCGAAGGTAATCAAAACCTTTGAATGTAGTGTAAGTTATTCGTGGATTGTATGCTCCCCTCTAAGTTGACATGCCTACTTTGGCAATCAACTTATGTGCACAGATATTAGTGTTAATAATATCAATTGATATTATTGGTCACATATAAGGGAATGAGGTTGAGATTAAAAAAAAAGACTAAATACTACTATGATAGTGCAATAAATTGAATGTTTCAAATCTAATGCATGGATGCAATCAAGATGTCCTGACATTTTGATGCAATATAGTGTTCTATTAAGACTTTTGCTCAAAATAAGCTAACTATATTGACAAACTTAAGTTATTAATTTATATTTATTTTATTAAAAATTAATTTAATTAATTTATGAATATTTAAAATAAATTTTAATTATCATAATAGTTATTTTGATAACTTATCAAAAAAATTTTAAATTATTTATTAAAATTATACCTAAATAAATAAATTTTTAAATTTTAAAAACTTTGCTATATTTTATTAATTAAATAATTATGGAAATATGTATTACATTATTAAAAATAGTAAAATATATCAAGTAATTCTCAAAAATTTAAATAAATTTAGAAATATTATAAGTCACTAATATGGAATTTTATATAACTTTAAGCCTAATAGGTATAAAATGATAATTTTTAAAAATACGCCCCATTTCATATAAAATTACATATATATATATATATATATATATATATATATATATATATATATATATATATATATATATATATATATTGAAAAAAAATCTTGGGGTTGCCTTTAATCTCAAAAACTTTCTATAATTTATCTAAGCTTTTGAGTCACATTTTAAAATAATAAAACCTTTTAGTTTAAATTTGGTTGATTGGTTAATTGGCCTCTTAAATTATAATAAATTTCAAAAAAGTGTAAAATTTTTTAAAATATTCTTTGAAATTTTCAAAATTTTTGAAAATTTATTTTAATTATTATCATTTTTATAGTGAATTATTTACTTAAGCTAGTGTTATAGTTTATCCAAAGCATAAATGTAAAGAAAGTTCTTAAAAGATACATGGTTTGAACTAGCTATTGTCTGATGTGATTCAGGTCATTGAAATCTATTTAATATAGATCTAATGCCTATAGGCTCACTTTTAATCTTCAGCTGGGCTTAAGCAAGAAATTAGGTTTGGCTCCATTCAGCACAACATGAGTCTATCCTCCTTATATTTCTCCTATTATAAGATAACTCAGAAAAATTTCTTCACTAGAAAGCTTAAGGAAGGTAAGAAAAATCAAATGCATTGTTATTTTAAACTTACCTGAGGGAACCCTTCCCCCATCATCACTCATTATGTTTATCGGCTTATTTTAGGATGATGTAGAATAGGGGACCTTAGCACCTCTAAATCTTGACAAAATGGTTAGATATTTTTTTCAATTTCTCCATAGAAGCAAAGGTAAAATTCTTCAACTAGCTTCTATTAGTGTTTATTTATGCTTTCCTTTGTTAAATTTTGTGATTTATGGATTTTAGGTTTTGAAAAGATTGTTCAATTTCTAGCTTAAAACTTGTTGAAACTTATTTTGAATCCATGTATCTCACTCTAGCTTTATAGTTTGGAGTCAGATCCATGATTTTTTAGCTTAGAACTATGAATCAAAGTAATCCATATATCCTCTTGTTTAAACTTTTACCTTGCCCCTAAAAAGTTTTCAAGCTTTTTATCATCAATACTCATTATTCAAATCCTTAAAAACATTCTATGGGTTCAATCCTGACTTATTCTCTCTAGAAACACTATTCTAGTCTCAGCTTATGATGAATAGAGTTTTACCTTAATTACATAGGACCTTATATTTAATAATGATTATAAGAGGAAACCTTAATTATTCAATCTTTTAAAATACTTTAAATAAGTTTGTCTTTAAGTCATTTTAATGTGAAACTATACTGTTATTTAACCCTAAATGATCTTAATAGACTATGTTAGTGGTATAAGTATGTTATCTTCTTATTATTTAATCAATTACTTATTTATACAATGTAATTAACTATAATACTCTCTAAGTTTAGACTAGAGAACATAGTTTAACCTATTTAGTTCATGATGGAATCATTGGATTAAATATACGAATTCATTCTTTTGTGTTTATAGTTTCTAAGGTGAAGTCATTGACTCTTAAACATACATTATCCTCATATAGCACATGGATATTAGTAATGAAAGATCATGGATGTATAATAGGTTGCATTCAAGTAGAAAAAGGGTCAAATATGATGATTTCTTAAATGATGTTGACCACTTTATGCACATGGCATCTCAACTTCATATTTATATTTCAAAGATAAAGTTTTGATGTCCATATGAGAAGCACAAGAATCAACCATACTTAATGCCAAATGAGATAGATTGGACTTATATCATAAATGGTTTTATCCAAATTATTGGTACTTGACTTGACATGGTGAATAAGCCACATATCAATCCTCAAGCTGGTGCTTTGATAAGCTTTGCACCTCCAAATAAATACTATTTAGAAGAATATAAAAAAAATTTATTTGATACAGTAAGAGCTTAGTTCATATGAGTAATAGAGAAGGAGCCACCAAACATAAAAGGTCAAAAGTTCTACAAACAATTGAGTGTATCACAACAACCATTGTAGAAAGGTTGCACAAAACACACCAAATTATTTGTGGCTGTTAGATAATGAGCATCAAAGCTGACTATAATATACCACCATAATATTTTAATCAATTTTTAAGGTTTACTAAAGAGGCTAATCCACATGAAAACTTAGCTCTAGAGGTCTTATATAGAACAAAAAAGTTGGTGGCCAAAATTTAAATTAAGCTCGCAAAAAAAAAATTGTTATGTTAATAGTTATATATTATACTACAATGATGATGCAATGGATATTGATTATAGATTTTGTGGAGCACCAAGATTCAATCTATAAAGTAGAAAATAACATAAATATAAGGAAGTTTCATACAAGTATTTTGCTTTACTAGACACCCTCTTCATGCATTTTATTAAGCTTGATGGAGATACATAAATTTGTATGCTTTACGTTTCATTTCTCTAATTTATGTAGTACTAACTAAAGCTTTTTTTCATAAATTTAACCCATATAGGCAAACGACATATAAAATTAGAGACATAATTAGAAGTAAATATGATGCTCTATATGCATCCTGGAAGAAGATAATGATAAAGGTGCGCAACATGTGGTTCAAAGTATTTGAAGTATTAACTTAGCTCTATATAGTTATACAATACATGGTGCTCTTAGTTTAATAATTCTTATTAATGTGTTTTATGTTACAAAAAAATTTTTGGTGGCTACCAAAAAAAGCAAAAATATTAAAAGTAGAGGTGTAAGTGAGTTAAGTTGGCTCATGAGCCAAGCTCGATGAGTTCATAAGTCAAGCTCAAGTCATCACCAGCTCATCTTGTTAGTTCATGAGCTGGCTTTTTTTAATAAATATTAATATAAATTATACTTAAAATATATAAAATTTTAATATTTTAAGTAATAATTGCTAAAATATTTAAAAATTTTATTTCATTCTCTTATATCAAGAAATTTCTAATTATTTTACTTTTAATTATTTAATTAATTAATTATTTATTATAATAATTATTTAAATCATAATTATGTTATCTCCTCCATACTAAATTAGCCAGTTTTTGAGCCAACAGAAAGTCATAAAATAAAGCTTGAGCTAAATTTAATTAATCAATCAAGCTCAACCTCAAGCTAAGGGTGGCTCGAGCTCAACTCAACTTGTTTACACCCCTAATTAAAAAAAAAATTGAGAAAAAAGGTGCTGCCTATTTATGTGAGATTTTCACAGACATTCGCGAGTCTTGGCAGAGGCCTCTTTGGATTGGAGAGGAAGTGTGTGCTAAGCTATGTAGAGCTTGGGCCTTTCTTGACTATGCTCACAAAAGGGAGCATACTAAACAAAATTGGGCATCTAATTATGGGGGCATGTGCAACACCCTACATACTTAAGGCTTAGTTCCTTATTTAATGTATAGTCGAAGATTGGTAATTTATAGGCAACATGTGTTAAGAAATTTTATAAAAATTATTTCCTAAATTTATTAGTATGTTTATAAAATAAGCACTTGGAAAAGAACTAACAACTGTGAAGCTGCATAGTAGAATACATTAGCACTAAGTGGACCAATAGCGGGTTGATGTCAAGTCATAGAGAGCTTATATGAGTAAAATATTTATATTTGAGTTATAATCTGATTGAAAATATAATATATTTTAATTACATCATAATATTTTATAGGATGAGTATATGAGGCCAAAGGAGGTGTAAAGTTAAATGAGATAGGAAGTTCAAGTGGACAATTTGATCTATTAAAGTTTGATATATAGAGATAATCTACTAAAGAAAAAAATGGAGAAAAATATATGGATTAGGTTCATAAGGTTTGGCGTGCAATGCATGTCATTCTTTCTCAAGATAGAGTACTGATTTATCAATTAGTTGGTTAGAAATTGTGTCAATATATTTACTGAGGATATTCAGGCTCGAATGACTGGTCAAATAAAAGTTCAAATGGCTACTATCAAAGCAAGATTGGAATGGAAGCAAGATTAGAAAAGATGTGCTGAGATAGATGAAAGAGCAAAGAGAGGCAGTGATATAAAAGGAGTGGGAGGAGGAGGACGATGAAGAGAGTGATGATGATTAATTTTTATTTGTGTCAATTTATTATTTATGCAATACTAGGTTTATTGAATAATTATATGCAATGTTAATATTTTTGGAGAAATTACATGATATATTTAATTAGAAGTTTATTTTATATGTATATGCCTTTTAGTGTGGTTATTATAACTCCATGAGAATCAATTTCAAATTTTCTACAAAATGTCAAATTTATTTTTTATAAATTGCAGTTGTAGAAGTTAAAATGGAAATGCATATAAGCTCTTTTCATTTTATTTTCATCTCTATATAGGTTTCTAGTGAATTTCCAACAATATTTCCATCGCTTAGCTCGATATGATAATTATCATAGTGAAGAATGGATTATTATGATCTCATGATAATAAATTTCAAATTCTTTACAGAATATTAAATTTATTTATTATATATTGTAGATGCAGATGTAAAAATGGACATGCATATGAAGCTCTTTTTTTTTAAAAAAATCTCTGTACAAGTTCTTATGGCATCTCTATCACTCAACATGATATAATAATTTTCACAGCAAAAAATCATCAGGAAAATTTAGTTGAAAAGTTTTGGCAGCTTTTTGATGGAAATATTGTTGGAAGATTTCCAACTGAATTTTCAACTTAAACTTCTATGAAAACTTTTGTGTCATTAATTTTTTGGTAGCACTTCTCATTCTTGATGGAGTTTCACACCTTTATGTCCACCAGTTAACTTGAGCAAATTTCTAATCAAATTTTGTATGAAAATTAGTTAAAAACATTT